>CM040122.1:471661420-472238873 GCA_022559845.1 Amorphophallus konjac
TTTTGGTTCTTCAAGAATATAAGGACACGTTCGCGTGGAGTTATGAAGATATGCCTGGACTAGACCCTGCACTCGTTGAACATCGACTTACGCTTGAGCCAGGGTCAATTCCGGTCAAACAGCGGTTGAGACGTTTTCACCCAAATATGGCATTAAAAATGAAAGAAGAGGTCGACAAGCTCCATAAGGCTAGATTTGTTAGAGTTGTCCTCTATCCCAATTGGGTGGCTAACATCGTTCCAGTCATGAAGAAAGATGGAAGGTGCGGATTTGTATAGACTTTCGGGACCTCAATCGCGTGTGTCCTAAAGATGACTTCCCCCTCCCTCATATTAATGTTTTGATTAACAATACGGCATGATATAAGACTCTTTCCTTTATGGATGGCTTTTCAGGTTACAACCAGATTCGCTTGGCGGAAGAAGATCAAGAAAAAACATCGTTCACTACACCATGGGAAACTTATTGCTATGTGGCCATACCCTTTGGACTTAAGAATGCTAGAGCCACCTATCAAAGGGCTATGATGGCGATTTTTCATTATATGATCCACATTTATATAGAGGTGTACGTTGACGACCTGGTAGTGAAATCTAGAACAAGGATTGAGCATCCCGGGGTTCTAACCAAAGTCTTGCAAAGAGCACAGGAGTATCAGCTAAAGATGAATGCCAAAAAGTGCGTGTTTGGTGTTTCATCAGGGAAGTTGCTTGGATTCATCGTAAGTAAGAGGGGTATCGAGATTGATCCCAAAAAGGCGAAGGCCATAAGGGAAATGCCTCCTCCCAGGAATTTGAAAGAAGTTCGAGGACTGATTGGGAGGTTGCAATTTATTTGCCGATTTGTATCCCAGCATTCACAAAGATGTAAGCTGTTCTACGAGCTTACTAAGCCGGGAGTCAAGTTTAATTGGGATGACAAATGTCAGGCGACTTTTGACGGATTGAAGGATTATCTCTCAAATCCTCCTGTCCTGAGGCCGCCAGTTCCAGGCAAACCGCTTGTTCTTTACATTTCCGTCCTGGATGACTCTGTAGGCGCTGTTCTAGCCCAAGTTGACGAAAGAGGAAAGGAAAGGGCAGCCTACTACTTGTGTGCTACTTTAGTCTGGGTAGTTCAGAAACTTAAGCATTATTTCTTAGCTCACGAAGTTAATCTCATTGCCCGTTTGAATCCAATCAAGTTTCTTCTTGAAAAATCCGTTCTCACCGACCGATTAGCACGATGGCAAAGCTTCCTTTCTCAATTCGATATTATCTACGTTCAGCAAAAAGTGATTAAATGCTATGCCATAGCAGAACATCTTGCTCATCACCCTCTCCCTAGATTTGACCCTGTTTGCTCAGAGTTTCCAGATGAGGAACTAATGTCCGTCAATCAATCCGATTCGATGTAGACGTTACATTTTGATGGAGCTTTGAATTCAAAAGGAAAAGGGATTGGCATTGTTCTTCTATCACCGGAGGGTATCACTATTCCGCTCGCCTCTCAGCTTTCATTTCCAGTTACAAATAATATAGCTGAGTATGAGGCCCTTCTGGCCGGACTGGAGGCCGCTCATCAATTCGGTGTTACCCAATTGCGGATTGTAGGTGATAGTCAGCTTATTCTTCACCAAGTGCTCACCAAGTGTCGTACGCTCAATCCTAAACTCAAACCCTATCAGGAATTGACTTCTGCTTATACCAAGCTTTTCACCAAATTAATCTTCGTCCATATTCCTCGTGATCAGAACATTTTAGCTGATGCTCTCGCTTCTCTCGCATCTTCTTTGGTTTTCCTTCCCGAAAGGGATTTCCATTCAATCATTGTTCACAAGCGACTCACGCCAGCTATTAAAGATCCAGCTTTCCTTAGTGTTAAGGAGGAGGTGCTTAGGGAGGCTAATCAAGGTGGAATCATTGAGAATAAGGAGATCATGCTGTTGGATTTAGAGGAAGAATTGGACGATGAAGAAAAGTCGTGGTATTACGAGATTGCTAATTATTTCCAGGATCAATCCTATCCTGAGGAGGTCACGGCTGAAGAAAAGAAAGCTATTCGAAGAGTTGCTCAGCGATATACCCTGATCGGAGGTGTGCTCTACAGAAGAGGTCTCACCGGTGTTTTATTAAGGTGCCTAGATGATGATGAATCTTGGAAAGTCGTGGAAGAGGCACATTCAAGAGTGTGTGGTGGTCATATCAATAGCCGGATGCTTGCTAAGAAAATCCTTAGGCTATGTTTCTATTGGCCCACTCTAGAAGAGGATTGCTCTATCTACGTTCGGAGGTGTGTCAAGTGCCAACTGCACGCCGATAAAATTCATTCTCCTGCTTCCTCACTCCATCCTATATCCTCCCCATGGCCTTTCTCCATGTGGGCTTTCGATATCATTAGACCCCTTGGTGATCCGAACCTTCTCACAAAACTAAAATCATTTATACTCACGGCCACGGAGTACTTCACCAAGTGGGCGGAAGCGGAAGCTTATGTGGAGATAAAGCGTCAACCATCTGCAAATTTATAATGAAGAACATCATCGCAAGGTTCGACATCCCAAGTACCATCGTCGGCGATAATGGGCCACAATTCATCTCTCAGGAGCTTCAAGACCTCTGCAACAGGTATAACATTGCATTACATCATTCATCTCCTTATTATCCGCAGGGCAATGGCCAAGTAGAGGCAACTAACAAAACTTTGATCAAGATTATTAAGAAAACATGTGAGGCTAATAAATTTGTGGATTGGCCAGAAAAGCTGGTTGAAGCTCTTTGGGCCTATCGCACTTCTATTCGTACCCCTACTGGGCAAACACCTTTCGCCCTTACTTATGGAATGGAGGCGGTAGTCCCTTACGAGATTCTTATCCCTTCTCTACGAGTACAGTTAGACAAGGAGCTCCCCATTGATGAGCGTCGTGAATCTCTCCTTGCTCAGTTGGAACTCCTACACGAGAAGCGTTTGGCCGCCGCCGAGCATGCGCGTATTTATCAAAACAGGCTTTCACGCTTTTACCAAAAGAAAGTAATTGAGAGAAAATTCAAAATCGGTGAAATGGTAATTAAAAGAATCTTCGTAAAACCCGGAGGGCCTCGTTCAAAACTTCAACATAACTGGGAAGGGCCCTTCGTCATAAAAGATATTTATCCTGGCAACGCTTACAAATTAATTAATGTTGAAGGTGAAGAGCTGGCTCACCCCTGGAATAGTCTTTACTTGAAGAAATACTACCCCTAAAAAAAAGAGAAAAAAATCAAAAAAAATCAAAAAATTACAGGCTAGTACGGTACATAGGCCGCGAGCCCGAAAAATCAAAATTCTTAATTTATTCTTCAGTTTTGGTGGTTTAACTTTGGGGTCAACTCCCGCACACACTACACGCTTTGCTTTTAAACTCGAGCGGCCCGGAATTCGAGGAAAGTCTGACCCAAAGTAAGAGTGTACGAACCTTACCTATTCTCTCCTCTTCGGCTCACGAGAGGAAGTACGAGTCAAGGAATACTAACCAAACCTATTCGCCGCCCTAGTAGGTGGAAGTCAGGGCCCAAAAAGGAACAAAATACTTAAAGCCCAGGTACAATTAGGTTTCTATCTAAAATAAAAATGAAGAAAATGAAAAGAAAGTTACAAAAAAAGTATGTCAAGAGGGCAATCCCCGCAGGGAAAACCCTGGTCGTAAGCATGTATGAATAAGGGCAAAAAGAGCAACAAAATTTTCATAAGCCGAAGACCGAATCCCAACGGGCATTAGGGCAGGGGAGGAAAGTTTCCCCGTTCTCGGAAACCTCCCGTGAGCTTCCTCAACTTATTCTTCACTTCCACCTCCATGGTAGGTTATAAGCTCGAAGCATGGCAAAGACCGACTAAGAAGGATGGGCTGCGAGAGAACATGAGTAAAAGCATAAGTCTTTAAGCACGTTGACCCCTTGTTAAATCTTTTAAGAAAGATTAATGAATTCAAGACGGTGATTATGTAAGGTTTAAGGCACTGTGCTATACTCAGTCAAAAAAAATGTTTTTATAATTAACGTCCCTTTTTCGGGCGTCATTTAGGAAATTAGCAACAGTTCATAAGTCGTCATTTTCAAATAAAATAATAAAAAATAAAAAAATGATTTTCTAATGAATGCCTCCCACATCGGCGTCAATTTCACAATCAGCGCCTGTTTGCGAGGGTGTCATTTGTAAAATATAATAAAAATAAAAAAATATAAGAAAATCAAGCCTGCTGCTGCTCATCTCATATGCTTGATTGCATCTTTGTGTGGACATCTTTTATTTTAAGTTGACATCTACTTGCTTGCATGCTGCATTTCCTTATATATTTTTATTATCCGCCTTTATTAATTAGAGGCTTGGCCCCTTGACCCGTCAACAAGGTCGAAGAAGAGACAACCCCTTGCTTATTGAGCAAGGGGCCAAGCCGGACAGATGGATTAATCTGTTTGTTTAAGTATGAACTACAGGCGCAGGGCAAGAACGAGCAAGAACGAAAAGGAAAGTGAAAGCAAAGGCAAGTACACAAGTCCACAAGTGCTCAAAGTAACTCAGGTAACAAAAATTTCAATTTCATATATATGTCAATGTATATCTGAGTACAAGTGTGAGGGTGGAGGGGTAAAAGTAAGTCTCTCTCAACTCTCGCCTCCACCCTCCTCTCTCCTACTCTCTACCTCACTATCGTCATCCCGACGAGGCGCTCGTGGAGGGGGCATGGACCCCTGGGAAGTAACTGGAGCTCGAGCCTGCTCCTCTGCCTCGTTCCACTGCCGAAGAGAGGAACCCGCTACAAAGGTAGAACTGGTAAACGCGTACCCCGCAGCTCTCGCTCTGTCCCGACCTCGCTGTAACCGCTCCTCGGTCGATCGTAGCCGCTCCTGAGTGACGGCTAGCTGGGTCCTCAAGTCTGCAAGCTCCCGCTCGCGTGCTGCCTCCTGCTCACGGTCACGAGTCCGCTCTGCCAAGCGCTCCTCTCGCTCCCGGGTACGCTCCCTGCGCTCCATCTCAAGGGCGACTCTCAGCTCTGCCACGTCCTGAGGTAGCTCCTCTCGCCGCCTCAAGGCCCTCTCGAGCTCCGTGACTCGCTGCTCACGAATGGCCAGCTTCGTCCCAGCTAGTGCAGCCTGGGTAAGTGCCGCCTGTAACTCGGAGGTCTGTAACCAATTAAATGAATCATCAGTTACACATTTAATTCAATAATTCATTAAATAAGCAACTGAAATAAAATCTGAAGATGCGAGATCTCGCGCAGGATCCTGAGCGGGCTATGGATCACCAGAAGATGAATCTGCAAGAGAGGAAAACGTATCAGAGGGCCCAGGGGATCTCCCTGGGGCAAAACCCTCCGATGGCTAAGTCAGTAGAGCTATGGTGGAAGCAATAATGGGGGGAGGAGAGAGCTGATGCGCGAGAATCCTCTCCACCAAAGGGTGAAGCGAATCGTGCTCAGGAGCTTAGGGTGTGTGAATGCTTAGTTCATCTTACCATCTTCCGGAGGGGATCCCTTGCTTAAATAGTGTGCCGCCTTCAGGAGTCCTGTAAGCTGAGGGGTTCCCGGCGGGAGTTACGTCTTTAACGGGGGCTTTCATGGCCTGATCGTGGGAACGTTATCCCCTTGGAGTCCGGCGGCTCCCCTGACTCTCCCGCTGGCGGAGGACTCTGAACGGCTGCACCTGCATATAATCAACCGGCCTTACCGAGCCTCGGGGATGCTAGCTCATGTCCGAGCGATAGGCATGGCCCGGCGAGGGTGGGGTCGGATAGGTCGGCTGGAGCCTATCTCTCTCGGACGGGGAGAGGGCTTTAGGCCGGACCTTCCTCGGGACCTGACCGTTGTCTCGGGCCCTCCGAGCCTAGAAGGCCGCCGGGGAGAGTTAGTTCCTCGAGTCTTATTTATTGGGCTTTTCTCCCTAAGTGGGCCCTGTGGGCTATCACTCGGGTGGGCTCGCCCGGTTGGACCTTGTGGGTCTTGTTGGGCTGCCTTTGTGGTGGGCTGCGGAAATCCCCCTCTCCACTTGTCCCCCTCCTACTCCCGAGCCAAGGAGGCTCGGATGAGTATTTTTTCGAGGCTTTGGACCGGCGTGGCTCAGGTGGGTGGAATTCCGTTGGCGTTATGGAGCCGCTTATAGCGGTCGCCGAGGCCCATAATGATGATCCTGACGGATTCGAAACGAAGGGGCCCCCCTTTTCTCGGAGCACGGAACGGCGCGCCGCCACCCTCAGGGGTTTATAGGGGGCGCTGTTCATCGTTCTAGGCTTCCAGGGTTTTAGGCTTTCCTTGCTTCTTGATGCGCCGTGAGAGCACAGCGGAGACGCGGAGCCTTGCGGCGGCGTTCGAGGAGTTGGCGAGGATAACCGTAGAGGCGGTCCAGCAACTTCCTTCTCCCCCGGAGTCTTCAAGCTCGTACGAGGGATCTCTTCCCGACTCGATGGCGGATCAGAGTCCGGAGCTTGTGCCGGTGAGGCGGGAACCCGTCCCCAACTGTAGTGAGTTGGGGGAAGCGGAGGTGCGGAGGCTGGAGCATCATTTCCGCCTGCCTCTCAGATACAGCTTCATCGCCGCCACTCCGTACGAGACGAGTCTGGATGATCGCGATGAGCTCATTTGCACCTTCCTTCTGGCTTGGAAGAGTGGATTTCGACTTCCTTTCGATCCTTATGTGCTGCAGCTTCTTAATTTTTTCCGGTTGGCGCCTATTCAGTTGGTGGCCAACTCCTATCTTCTTCTTTCGGCCTTCGGGATTCTTTGTCGTCAGCGCGACATTTTTCCTTCTTTGGACCTCTTCCACTTCTTTTTTGAGTTGAAGGCGCACCCGTCGGCGGGGAAAGGCTTCTACTTTATTCAGGCGCGGAGGAATAGGAGCTGCATCTCGCTTGCGGCGAAGGACTCCTCGCACAAGGGGTGGAAGACCCAATTCTTCTGGGTGAAGGCGGTGGCGACGGACGAGATCTGGAGATGCCGGACCTCACCCAACTTTCACCCGAATCTGCCCCCTCACCAGGAGGAGTTCCCTCCCCACGTGGAGCAGCAGGCTGCCCGTCTGCTGGAGAACCGTCACTCGACCGAGGAGCTAGTGACGCCGGAGAACATCGAACGGTGTCTTCTCTCGCGATTGACGTCGACGGGTATGGCTCTTGAGGCTCTTTTTCGGGGGTGGTAGCTCTTTTCCTCCTCTTGACTGGGGCTTCTTCTTGTTGCAGACGTAAGGCGGGAGCCTCTGGAGGAGGTGGCCGAGGTCATCGATCTGGGAGATGACTCGGCAGCCGATGAGCCCGATGTCTCGGCGGGTCGCGTCCATGCCTGAGATAAGGGCAAGGGGGCGGCCCCCGAGGGGACTTCTCGATCGACCGGCCTGAAGCGCAAAGATCCCCTGGCGGGGAAGTTGCGGGAGGCCGCGAAGGCCAGGAAAAGGGCCAAGAAAGCCGGTTTTCCTACCGCCGTCGGGGGCGATTCTGGCTCGGCGGCGCTCCCCCCTCGGGGGCAGGATGGGGCCGACCCCTCCGGGCTGGCTCTCCCATCCGCCGGGCGAGAGGGGGCCGAGGAGACCAGGGGCCCCGCAGAGGGAGGTGATGGGTCGGCTCTCCCCTCTGTGGGGGCAGAGGGGGCCGATGCCGGTGTGGCCGGCGCTGGGACCGAGGGATTGGTCGACGCGGATGGGGGTTCGCCCGCGAGGGCGTCGCAACCCCAAGTGCCAGCAGTTGCTGGTGCGGTTGATCCCGCGGCGCCGGTCGAGGGTGGGGGTTCGCCCGGGGAGGCGTTGCAACCCCAACCGACCGTGGCGAGCGGGGCGGTCAGCTTCGCTGCCCGAACAGGGTCTTCTGGCGGGGTGCCCAGGGTGGAGTAGTCCCCTTTGCCGGAACCTCTGGTCAGGCTCGGTATCTCGGGCGACTTGTACCGGCTCTGCCGGTCGATCGCCGAGAGGACGAGGGGGGGAGAAAGGCGCAGCACTCCCGCCGGGGTCCTTGATATCCTGATGGAGGGCGGCCTGGTCATAGCTCGGACATCGGCCGTGATGGCAGAGGCGCACGCCCGGACGGAGGCGGAGCGGTCGAGGCTCGCCTGGACCCTTGGTGGATGCGAAGGGAAACTAGCCCGGCTCGAGGGGGAGCACGAGGGGCTCCGGCGGGAGTTCCTTGCATTCAGGGAGTTGGCGCGGTCGAGCTGACGGGAAGCCGAGGCGCTGGCCGAGCAGCTAGCAAGGGCCCGAGAATCGCTCGAGAGGAAGAGCAAACGTCTAGAAGATGAGCGTCAACGTCACATCGAGCTGGACGGCCTCTGGGAGCTTGAGCGCGGCGAGCTGCAGGATCGGGCGGAGGACGCGGAGCGCCTTCGCGCTGAGGCCGAGGCGGACCGAGCCCGGGCGGAGGGTCGGACGTTCGAAGCCGAGCGGAGGATGACCGAGCTGGAGGAGCGTCTGGCGAGGGCAGAAGAGCGTGCGGCCGAGGCGGAGCGGGCTCGGGACGGGCAGGTCGAGGCGGAGGCGATCGAGCGCTACAAAGGCTCGGAAGCTTACTCGGCCGACCTGATTGAAGTTGCCCTACCCTATTACGAGGTAGCGCTCCGCCGGGGTGCCCGAAAGGGATTCAGGCAGGGCTATCGCCGGGCGATGAGCTATGCCAATGAGCACCTTGCCGGGGGTGATTTTCCTTACGGCCAGAGTTATGACTCGGATGAGCCAGTTTCCAGCTCCTCATCCTCGGCCGGGGAAGAACAGGAGGAGTCACCTCCAGCGGGGTCACCAACTCCGGAGGCTCCAGGAGGGCTCACGACCGAGACAGTTCTCGCACAGGCGAGGTCAGTGTCCGGGCCGGCTGTCACCGAAGGCACCGGGGGTGACGCGTCCCCTACTGCTGTTCCCGAGCTTCAAAGTGGGCCCGAGGCCTGATGTATTATGCTTTATTTTGCCCCTTCCCCTTTTTATCTGTTTTTCCTTTTGTAAGAGGATTTCTTTATGGGAGGCAATAAAGGACTTACTTCGTTTGATCGTTATCTTTGCCGTGATTTGGCTGGCGTATCGGGGGCAGTTGGAAGGTGCCGATATTTTCTGCACCGTTCTCGCATGCCGATTCGGGAGACTTCCGGCGGGGCGTCCTTTCATTCCACCATGCTTTGAAAGTCGAGGCGCTTCGCGAATCCCGCTAGGGCGGGGGCCGAGGAATTGGAGGTGACCTTCCAAGGGAGGTCCTATAGCGTGTTTTCGAGGGGGGAGTCATTTAAGGCGCGTGGCCTCCTTTGGCCTATAAAAAGGACCGAAGGGTGCTCCTTCCCTCTTAACACTTAGGACTCTCGCCCGCGGTTTGCTCTTGTTCCCTCGTTTTCGCTCTGCGTTGCGCCGCCGCGATCGGAGCATGGAGGACCCTTCAGAAGATGACGCCGCAGACGACGGGGAGCGGCCGGTTCCAGCTGTCCTGGAATATCGGTCGGGTCCCACGGTCGCCGCGCGTGCATGAGACGGGTCCGACGGTCACCGCGCGGATCTGGAGAGGGCTTCGACGTGTGGGGGTACGCCGTTTGCCTCCTCTTGGCTCCGGCGAGGCTTCCGGGCGGACGCCGAGATGGAGGGCGGATGGGGGAGTTAGGGATGCCGGCCGCCATTCCCCTCCGTGGGAGGGGAGGAGGCGGCTCCAGTCCCTTCCTCACCCCTGTCCGCAGCCTCTTTCTCTCTCTTTTGTTCTTCATTTCTTTCACTCTTCGGGGGCTGCTTGCTTTCTGTTCGCCTCCAAAGAGTTGGTAGTTTGGCAGAGAGGAGACCTTCATGGCGCTCCTTTTTCCAGGTTGTTGCCAACTTGGAAGGTAGCCTTCCTCGCGTGAAAGGTGGCCTTCTCCTTGCTGTCCCTCTGTCACCTTTGTCACGGTCCACCCGAGCCAACTGGGTCGACCATCTCTTGTCCGAGCCAGTTTCTACGCGAGACAGAGTCACTGGCTGGATGCGAGAAGGTCAAGACCGGGTCGGTCGGGCGATGGCCGTTTGCCGCGGTGCTAGATGGATTTTTGCTTTTCACTATGTAATGTACTGGCAGTTGCCTTTCTGATGTACCAACAGTTATCTTGAATGAATACAAAAAAGGGGGTTTATTTTACCCGATTTGTCGATACAGTTTTCAGAAATAAAATCTGCGTAGTGTGGTTGCGTTCCATGTCCGGGGAATGGGTTCCCCTTCCATTGTGGCTAACCTGTACGCACCTTTCCCGAGCGTCTCGATCACCCGGTAGGGGCCTTCCCAGTTGGGGGATAGCTTGCCCGCCGCCTCCAGTGGTCGAGAGGCTTCGGTCTTTCTGAGGACGAAGTCCCCTGGTTGGAATTGTCTGCCTCGGACCTTGGTGTTGTAATACCGAGTGAGGCGGCGCTGGTATTCCGTAGCTCGGACGTTCGCGATCTCTCGGAGTTCGTCTGCCAGGTCGAGGTTCTCGAGCAACTTCTGCTCGTTTGCCTCGGGCGAAAAGCTGATCACTCGGAGAGACGGATTGGCGATCTCTAACGGAACGACGGCTTCGGTGCCATATACCAGCTGAAAAGGGGTCTCACCGGTTGCCGTCCTGGGGGTCGTTCGGTGCGACCATAGTACGCTAGGCAGTTCCTCGAGCCAGCTACCCTTAGCCTTGCCGAGTCTGGTTTTTATGCCCTTCAAGGTCTTGTTGGCATTTTCAACCAGCCCGTTGGCCTGAGGGTGGGCGACCGAAGTGAAGTGGTTGCGGATATTTAGGTCGGCGCATCTGTCTCGGAAGTACCGAGAGTCGAATTGCCGCCCGTTATCGCTCACTATCACTCGGGGGATGCCAAAGCGACAGATGATCGATTTCCATACGAAATCCCAGACGACTGTCTCGGTGATCCTAGCTGTTGCTTCAGCCCTGATCCACTTGGTGAAGTAGTCGATGGCGACGATGATGAACTTCTTCTGGGATTGAGCCGTTGGGAATGGCCCAAGGATGTCGATCCCCCACCGAGCGAAAGGGTAGGGCTCGGTAAGGGTGATAAGTTCCATGGCCGGCTGATGGACCAAATGGTCGAACCGCTGGCAACGGTCGCAATGTTGTGCGTAGGCCGTGCAGTCGCGCTGCAGGGTCGGCCACCAGTACCCCTGTCTTAGCAGGATTCTGGCCAGCGACCGACCTCCTGAATGTGCTCCGCACAGGCCTTGATGAATCTCTTCAACAGCTTGGCTTGCTTCGTCGGGACCGAGACACTTCAGAAGGGGCCCGGAGAACGATCTTCGGTAGAGAGCGTTGTCGAGAATGACGAAGCGCCGGGCTTGGTACTTCATTCGGCGGGCTTCCCGAGGGTCGGAGGGCTCCCGGGAGTCCCGTAGCCAGGACAGGTAGGGGGAGCGCCAGTCGCCGGGAGTGGCCGAGTTAATGGCGAGGAGCTCCGAGTCTATGCTCGGGCGCTCTAGCTCTTCTAGGAGGACCGATCGTGTACCTTCCGGGTCTAGGGAGGAGGCCAGTCGGGAGAGGGCGTCCGCCCGAGAGTTTTGCTCCCGAGCTATTCGGACTACCTCGAACTCCTCGAACTGCTGGGCCAGGCTCCGGACCAACTGGAGGTATTTGATCATAGGTACCTCTCGAGCTTCGTACTCGCCATTGACCTGGCTTGCAACTAGCTGGGAGTCGGTGTGGATCCTGACTCGCTCGGCCCCCAACCGTCGGGCCATGCGGGCTCCCGAGATAAGGGCCTCGTACTCGGAAGCATTGTTGGACGCCAGAAAGTTGAACTTTAGGGCGTATTGCAACTCTATTCCTTCGGGGGACCTTAGGAGGATCCCTGCGCCGCTACCGACCGAGTTGGACGATCCATCGACGAACAGCTCCCAGGTTGGCCCGGTTGCTGTCGGAGGCCTGTCCTCGACCGGAACGGTGCTCTCGGCGATGAAGTCGGCGAGTGCTTGTCCTTTGATAGCTGATCGCGGCCGATACGAGATGTCGTAGGCCCCGAGCATGATGGCCCATTTGACGAGTCGCCTCGAGGCTTCGGGATGGGCCAGAATCTTCTTCAGTGGCTCGCCGGTTAGCACGGTGATGGGATGCCCCTGGAAGTAGGGTCGGAGGCGCTTTGCGGAGGTAACCAACGCTAGCACGAGTTTCTCAGTTGCGGGGTACCTTCGCTCGGCCTCTCCGAGCACCTTGCTGGTGTAGTAGACCGGCCTCTCGACTCCCGAGTCATTTCTGACTAGGACCGAGCTGACCGTTGATGGCGTCGCCGAGAGATAGAGCAACAAGACCTCGCCCGGGACGGGCTTGGAAAGCACCGGGGGCGAAGCCAGGAACTCTTTGAGCTCGGCGAACGCTGTTTGGCATTCCCCATCCCATGCGAACGTAGCAGATGCTATCTTGGGCCCCCTCATCAGCTTGAAGAAGGGCAAGCATCGTTCGGCCGCACGGGACAGGAAACGACTGAGAGCAGCGACACGCCCTGTCAGACGCTGAACGTCTTTAATGCATGTGGGCGGGCGCATGTCCAGGATGGCCTGGACCTTGTCGGGGTTCGATCCCTCGCTGAGTGACCAGGAAACCCAGGAACTTCCCGGATCTTACTCCAAAGGCGCACTTGGCGGGGTTGAGCTTCATGCTGTACTTCAGGAGGGTGCCGAAAGTCTCGGCGAGGTCGGTGAAGTGGTCTTGGGCCCTCGGGGTCTTGACGAGCATGTCGTCGATGTAGGCCTCGACGTTCCGACCTAACTGTCCCTCGAACATATGGTTGACCAGTCGCTGGTATGTGGCTCCAGCATTCTTCAATCCGAAGGGCATCCGGGTGTAGCAGTACACGCCGTAGTCGGTGATGAAGGCGGTCTTCTCGACATCTTCAGGGCTCATTCGGATCTGATGATAACCCGAATAGGCATCCAGGAAACTGAGTATCTCGTTGCCCGAGGTTGAGTCAACCAATTGGTCGATGCTCGGTAGCGGATAGCAGTCCTTGGGGGTGGCCTTGTTCAGATCTGTGAAGTCTACGCACATTCGCCACTTGCCTGTAGTCTTCGGCACCAGGACAACGTTGGCTAGGCACGTTGGGTACAGGACCGGTCTGAAAAGATCAGTTTCTTGTCCCTTGGTGACCTGCGCCTTGATGATCGCCTGTTTCTCGGGTGCATGCTTCCTTCTCCGCTGCTGTACGGGTCTCACGGTGGTGTCGAGGTTGAGCTTGTGCGTCACAGTCTCCTCTGGTATACCAGGGAGTTGATCATCGGACCAAGCAAAGACCCGAACATACTCAGAAAGAAACTCCTTGTATTGCTGCTGTTCCTCTGGTGGTAGGTCGGCGCCGATCCTTACTCCTAGGGCCGGGTCGTCGTTCAGGAATACCGTTAATAACTCGCCACCGGGCTCGGTGGTCACGGCTCTTCCTTCGACTCCCCTGGGGCCCTTATCCTTCCCGTCCGGCCTTGAGGCTTCCACCGAGATATTGTAGCACCTTCTAGCCGTGGCCTGGTTACCTCGGACTTCCCCCAACCCGTTTTTGGTGGGAAACTTCATTTTTTGGTGATAGGTAGATGATACGGCCTTTATTCGGCTGAGAATTTTTCGGCCGAAAATGGCGTTGTACGCTATCATACCTTTAATCACTATGAAGTCCACTATGACCGTAACGGTTTTGGGTGGGGTGCCGATAGTGACCGACAGGCTTAGGGCCCTCTCGGGGTAGGTGGCCAGGCCATTAAACCCGCAAAGGGGCGTTCGGATCGGGCGGAGTTTGGATGGGTCTTCCCCCATCTTGAGAAAACAGTCATAAGATAATACATCGGGGGCGCTCCCATTATCAACCAAAATCCTGTCTACATTACAGTGATTTATCGTGGCCGAGATAACGAGGGCATCGTCATGCGGGGTGCTCAGCCCTTCCAGGTCTTGGTCGGAGAAGACTATGACCTGAGGCTCCATCGGCGGGCCTCTGGGGGGCTCTAAGGCTCGGCTGGCTCGCTCGGCATGACGTTTCCTCCCTCGGCTGGTGTCGCCGCCCGATGCCGCTCCTCCGGAGATGACGTTGATATGGACCCCTCGGGGGGCGTTGTCGATCTCCTCTGCGGCGTCTCGGTCTTCTTTGTGCCCAGTCGTGAACCGGGCTAGGTGCCCCAGACGGATGAGGCGCTCGATCTCGTCCTGGAGCTGATGGCAATCTCCGGTGTGGTGCCCGTGGTCGCCGTGGAACAGGCAATGCATGTCCCGCTTGCGGTTCTTCGACCTCATTGGCTCGGGCTGGCGGAGAAGTCCCGAGTCTTTGATGTCTTCATAGATCTCATAGACTGGCGCGGTCAAGGGGGTGTACCGCTCGTACTTTCTTTTGCGCTCTCCTTCTCGATCGCGCTTCTTACTCGAGCCAAGATTTGGCTCGGAGGTCCGCTTTTTGTCCCCCTCCCGACCCGAGCTGGTTGCGTCTCGGCAGGCGCTGAGTACTTGTAGTACCCAATAAATTTTATCATGATTTAGTTCTATGATAATAAATTTGATTAAGAAATAATTGATTTGATTGAATTAGAGTGGTGTAGCACCCCTTATAAAATGTACATAATATAATAATAATGTTATTATTATCATTATTAGTATTATTAATATTTCAACTAAATTAGTATCTCAAATATATGTACATATAACTTATAAAAACCCCTATAGAAGGTTTAAGTGAAAGTAGAAACAAAGAGTCATTTATGTAACAATTGAATTGCTAGAGTAGTTGGTTAAGACACTTGCCCTTTCACCTTGAGGTCCAAGGTTCGAATCTCACCATCCACATTTGTCTAAATTTTACCCAAATTGCTTAATTACATCTTAACACTAAGATTAATTAATTAAGATTGTTACTATTCATATTTCGGGTTGGGTTTTATTTTTGAGAGTTTTTATTTATTTTATATTTTTCCTAGATGGGGCCCATGATGATTAGAAATGGGTAGTTATTAATTTTCTCAAATTCATTTTAGATAAATAGTTATGATTTTTAGTTTGGGCTGGTGAATAGTGCCATTCACATTCGTAAGAATGTAACTCTCTTCTTACCTTCCCCTTTTGGTAACTCCATGCCCCCCCCCCCCCCCCACCTTATCATGAGTGATTAAGTTTATGGGGAGGGTCCTCATGGGGTAGCCCATGCACTACGGGAGCATGTGGGATGTCGTTCTTTTTCCCTTCCTGCCAGCCTGCCTCATCCAATCTGAGTGCTTGGGACTTTGTTAAAGCCCTGGGGAGAGGGCTGGGTGTTGTTCAGAACGCCATCTACGGGAGGGAAGCAAGGCTCTGGAGAGTTCATGGATCCTGCAGAGGCTTCCCTGTTCTCCACGGTTTAAGGCAAGTTTAGTATCTCAACCATCTCTATTGTGCATGGATAGCTTATTAAACTTGTTAGAATTAAGTAAGAGGGTAGTTTGGTTAAGTGCAAGCAGTACTGTTTTGGGTTAATCTGTTATGATTTTGGTTTGATTTTAAATTGACTTCCACCATGGCTGTTTAAACTTTGTTACAGGATAAATTTTGTTTGAAAAACTCTATCTTATGAGTTAGTATAAGCATGTTAAATTGATAATAATGTTATCCTGTAACATTAAACAATAATGTAAGCATGTTAATTTGTAACATTAAACAATAATGTTCAGTTTGTTAAACTTACCTTAAAAGGTGTATAGATCCAAATATAGATTTTTCCTAAAAATACTCAAGAAGACAAAACTGTTCTATAAATACGGATGTACCATTTTCTTATTTTTTTACATTTTTGTAAGATAGTAAAATTTCTGCGTGAATAGTGTTTTCCGAGTGAATGGTGATTTAAGTCATGCTTAAATCACTGATTAGGTCTTACAAACAATTTTATTAGCATTAGGCATAGAAGACAAAAGTGATCACCAATATGTTAACAATTTAATACTATTTTTAAGAATTATTTATGGTATAACATTGTTAGCATTGTTAGTGCGATAATAAATTAATATAGAATTATACTATTTTCATTCATTATACCCTGGAACATTGTGTTAATATCCTAGAATTGTGTATTAACACCATGGAATTACATGTTAATACTCTGGAAATGTGAATGCCTTGGAGTTGTGGTATCCTGGATTGTAAATATAACTTGCTAATAATGATTGTCAATGTAAGCATATTAATTTAATAACAATGTTAACCTAGAATTAGCTAGTATAAGCATATTAATTTGATAATAATGTTAACCTGGAATTAGTTAGTATAACCATGTTAACAGTGTTATCTTGGAACCAGTTAGTATAAGCATGTTAATTTGATAATAATGTTATCCTGGAATTAGTTAGTATAACCATGTTATTAAACTTACCTTAAAAGGTGTATAGATCCAAATATAGATTTTTCCTAAAAATACTCAAGAAGACAAAAGTGTTCTATAAATACGGATGTACCATTTTCTTATTTTTTTACATTTTTGTAAGATAGTAAAATTTCTACGTGAATAGTGTTTTCCGAGTGAATGGTGATTTAAGTCATGCTTAAATCACTGATTAGGTCTTACAAATAATTTTATTAGCATTAGGCATAGAAGACAAAAGTGATCACCAATATGTTAGCAATTTAATACTATTTTTAGGAATTATTTATGGTATAACATTGTTAGCATTGTTAGTGCGATAATAAATTAATATAGAATTATACTATTTTCATTCATTATACCCTGGAACATTGTGTTAATATCCTAGAATTGTGTATTAACACCATGGAATTACATGTTAATACTCTGGAAATGCGAATGCCTTGGAGTTGTGGTATCCTGGATTGTAAATATAACTTGCTAATAATGATTGTCAATGTAAGCATGTTAATTTAATAACAATGTTAACCTAGAATTAGCTAGTATAAGCATATTAATTTGATAATAATGTTAACCTGGAATTAGTTAGTATAACCATGTTAACAGTGTTATCTTGGAACCAGTTAGTATAAGCATGTTAATTTGATAATAATGTTATCCTGGAATTGGTTAGTATAACCATGTTAATTTGATAACAAAATTATCCTAGAATTGCATATTTTGGTTTGATTTTAAATTGACTTCCACCATGGCTGTTTAAACTTTGTTACAGGATAAATTTTGTTTGAAAAACTCTATCTTATGAGTTAGTATAAGCATTGTAAAATTTCATATTCCATCCATGCGTTAGTATCACCATTTCAGTTTGTATTCGAGTTAGAATCTATCCAAATTCTTCTTAACTTGTTTATTGATCTCATTTGACCATATGGACACTGCTACTATAGAAGGGTCTGGGGCCAAACTGTAGAAATGCCCCTATGGGGAGGTCCTTCTGACCCCGAGGGCACGGGGGTGAAATCCTGGAGGTGAACTTGTTCACTGGTCAAGGTGGGGAATATCTTCCTCCGATTCTGCGCTGTAATCAAGACCTCATCGCCATTGCCTAGGTGATTTGGTATCTGTATCTGTTTCTGACCTTCTAATAGTAGTTTGGGCAATGTGTCTGGGTCATTCTGCCTCTTCTGTCTACCTCAGATCGGAATTGTGATAAAAATATGGCCTTTGGGCTTTTTGTTATATCTGTATCTGTTATCTGTCTTTGTTCTGCAAATTCTACTGAGGTTTGAACTCCACTTATGAATACCTACATTGATTCCCGTCTTCTTCAATCTTTCTTCCTGCATATTTGGATATCACTCCTGCATATTACGATTAGTTATGCCATAGTACACCGATATAGTCTTTGTTACAACTTGTGGTTTAAATTATGATAGTTTAATTTGTTATGCTGGTACAATAGACGTGTTTGAATTCTATTTCTTGCTAAGTCTACCCGTAGACTTACACTTGATATTTCAGGCGAGATTGCTGGTGGAAGCGAGGAAGTAGATCCGAGTGAGCCCGAGTCGGTGGCGCGGGCGTGATCTTAGTAGTTCTTTTCCCATTGTTGGATCTACTTGTTAGTTCTTGTAAACTTTAAGTTTCAATTCTGGATATTAAAATAAAATTTGTAAGACTTTAATTTGTTTGGCTATTATGATATTGGACATTGCTGATGGAAAGTTATATTCTTCCGCTGTAAAAATTTATATGTTTTATTTGTGCATTCTCAACCCGTCTTCCGTTCTGTTGGGTATTTTCCCACTGTGGCGTCGCCCCTCGTATCCGACGGGAGTGTTATACTGAACCGGGTACGAGGCGGGGCGTTACAGAGAAGTGGTATCAGAGCACCCACAGGTTGAGTCTACATGAATAAGATCATCAGCTAAGTCTATATCCCAAGATCTAAATAGCTCCATTAGTACACGATTAAGGAGCAAAACTAGTAGATGGGTAACACTAATAAGGCTGTTAACGTGGCCGAACTTCATCACTTTCTTTCAGGAAATGGCACCTCGTCGTCGTTCCGCTCAGGATGAAGAGCCGAGGAGAGAAACAGAGGGCGGTCAACAAGGATTTCCGCCGCCACCACCACCGCCATTAGTTGATTATGGCACCTTCATGCAAGGACTGGTTCAAGTGATGCAGACCCAGGCAAATGCGCAGGCGGACTTGCAAGCTCAGATCCAAGCTCAGGCCCAAGCTCAACTGCATCAAGAGGTAGTACCAAGGGTGGCTGAAGGACCGTCAGCTATGGAGAGATTCCAGAGGATGAACCCGCCTTCTTTTAAGGGGGAGAGCCAACCCCTAGTGGCAGAGCATTGGCTGCGGTCTATGGAAAAGATTTTTCGAAGCATACATTGTGATGACGAGAAGGTCAACTTGGCAACTTTTATGCTGGAGGAACGTGCAGATGTTTGGTGGCATTCTGTGCTGAGGAACCAATTTGAAGATGGGGCTAGAGAGGTGTCTTGGGATGACTTTGTTCACCTATTCCGGGCGAAGTACATTCCCGAGCATATTCAAGATAAAATGGAGCAAGAATTCCTCACTTTGACCCAAGGGTCTATGACCGTGCTGGAATATGAAGCTCGTTTTGCTGAGTTGGCGCGTTATGCACCTCACATTGTGGCCGATGAGAGGAGGAAGGTGAAGAAGTTCGTATCGGGTCTTCGATCATCATTGAGGACAAAACTGGTTGCTTTCAACCACCACTCGATGGAAGAGGCTCTCGGTGCGGCGTGTCGGCAGGAAAGTGACATGGAGCTGTACCAGGAAGAAAAGAAGACCCAACTGAAGAGGCCGTCATCATCGTTTCAACGCAAGGATCGCATGAAGAAACCCTTTACTCAATCATATCCTCAATCAACCATGAAGCCATTTTCTACACAAGCAAGTGGTGCAGGTAGATCAGCAATGGATATCAAGAGTGAATGCAAGCATTGTGGGAAACGTCATGGAGGCAGGGAATGCTGGATGGTAACTGGGAAGTGCCTTAGGTGCGGAAGCTCGGAGCACAAGATCAGGGATTGTCCGAAGCAGCAGCTGTTTTCACCAGCTCAAGCTCCTGCAGTGACTACAGCTGCAGCACCAATGAAGTCAGCTAAGCGTCCCCGAGCACCGGCACGAGTATTTGCATTGGCTGGAGAGGATGTGGAGCAAGCAGAGGACGTGTCAGAAGGTACACTTCTTGTATCAGGTTTCTATGCTAGAGTTTTGTTTGACACTGGTGCTACTCATTCATTTGTGTCTGAACATTTCTCCAAGATATTGTCTGATGATTTGGGTTTGACACCATCAATATTGGATGTGTCCCTTCAAGTGCACACTCCTGCTGGAGTTTTGTCCACTAAGAAGAGCTATCCCTCCTTACCCGTAGTTGTCGGAGGGAAGGAGTTGTCTGGTCACTTCTATCTATTAAAGATGAAGGACTATGATATTATTCTTGGGCTAGATTGGCTCGAGAGGCATTGTGCTCTTATCGACTGCCGGAAAAAGCGAGTGGTCTTTCGCATTCCTGGCGAGAGGGAGTTCTTCCATCCTTTGCCTCAAAATAAGTCAGGGAAGTCTATAATATCTGCTATGAAGACTGCTCGACTAATAAGTAAGGGTGGTAATACTTATCTTGCTCTGGTGGTAACCTCAACGGAGAATCCTCAGTCTCCACAGTTGGGTGAAATTGAGGTAGTCCGAGACTTTCCTGATGTCTTTCCTGAAGATCTACCTGGATTGCCGCCTATGAGGGAGATTGAATTCTCTATTGATTTGGTGCCCGGTACGACGCCTATATCCAAGGCCCCGTATCGGATGGCACCTGATGAGTTGGCAGAACTAAGGAAGCAATTGCAAGAACTTATAGACAAGGGCCTTATTCGACCTAGTGTTTCACCATGGGGAGCCCCAGTCCTATTTGTAAAGAAGAAGGACGGATCACTTCGTCTATGCATTGATTATCGGAAGCTCAATCAAGTGACGGTCAAGAACCGTTACCCTTTGCCACGTATTGATGATCTGTTCGATCAATTACAAGGTGCTTCGGTGTTCTCGAAGATTGATTTGAGGTCAGGTTATCATCAACTCCGGATCAAGGAGGAAGACATTTCCAAGACAGCCTTTAGAACCAGATATGGCCATTTTGAATTCCGGGTTCTACCCTTTGGTCTAACAAATGCTCCTGCAGCATTCATGGACTTAATGAACCGGGTGTTCAGGCCTGATTTGGATAGTTTTGTGGTTGTGTTTATAGATGATGTCCTAATTTACTCCCCTGATGAAGCATCACATAAAGAGCATTTGAGGATTGTTTTGGAGACTCTTCGGGCACACAAGCTGTTTGCAAAGTTCAGTAAGTGTGAGTTCTGGTTGAAAGAAGTTCATTTTCTTGGCCACGTAATATCAGGTAGTGGCGTGGCAGTTGATCCAGCTAAGGTTCAAGCCGTGCTTGAATGGGAAGCTCCAAAGTCCCCCACTGAAATTCGGAGTTTTCTCGGGTTGGCAGGCTACTACAGGAAGTTTATTATGGGCTTTGCTTCTATCGCAGCACCATTGACGAGGCTGACAAGAAAAGGAGTGAAATTTGTGTGGTCCGAGGAATGTGAACAAGGCTTCCAAGAGTTGAAGAGCCAATTAACTTCAGCACCACTCCTGATCCTACCAAATAACATTGATATGTTTACCATCTACACTGATGCTTCTAGGGTCGGGATTGGATGTGTTCTCATGCAAGATGGTAGGGTTGTTGCTTATGCTTCTCGACAGTTGAAGGAGCACGAGAAGAATTACCCTACGCATGATTTAGAATTGGCTGCTGTTGTTCATGCTTTGAAGATCTGGAGACATTACCTTTATGGGGTTAAGTTTGAGGTATTCACTGATCACCAGAGTCTCAAGTACCTATTTTCTCAAAAAGAGCTTAATCTACGGCAAAGGCGATGGGTTGAATTTTTGAAAGATTATGATTTTGAGTTGCTTTATCACCCTGGAAAGGCTAATGTTGTAGCCGATGCACTCAGTAGGAAGCGGACTTTAATGCAGCAGGATTGGAAAATGCTAGAAGATGTTGTGTGTTCTATGACATCAGTTGAGTCTCAGCTTTGCCAAGCCTTTATTGCTCAATTATGTATTGGGTCAACGGTTATGGAGCGAGTATTAGAAGCTCAGCCAAATGATCCCCAATTGCAAGGTATGATTGGTAAATCTGGGATTGCTCGAGATGAAGATGGTGTGGTCAGATTTCAGCATAGAATGTGTGTACCTAATGTGAGTGAATTAAAGAATGAAGTGTTGGAAGAAGCTCATAGGTCAAAGTTCTCCATTCATCCTGGTGGTAAGAAGATGTATCAAGATCTGAAACGGTCTTTTTGGTGGCCGGGTATGAAGAAGGATGTGGCTGAATTTGTATCCAGATGTTTGGTTTGCCAGCAAGTAAAGGCTGAAAATCAGAGGCCGTCTGGGTTAATGCAGAAGATTGAAATACCACAATGGAAGTGGGAAGATGTCACCATGGACTTTGTCACAGGGTTACCCCGATCAGCAAAGGGTAATAATGCTATATGGGTGATCGTAGATCGATTCTCGAAGACTGCACATTTCCTGGCAATGAAAAAGAAGCAATCTATGGAGAGTTTAGCTCATCTTTATATTGATAATATTGTCAGATTGCATGGTGTGCCGAAGTCTATTATTTCGGATCGAGACTCTCGCTTCACGTCCCAATTTTGGCAAGGATTACAAAATGCTTTTGGGTCCCAGTTGAAACTAAGCTCGGCATACCATCCCCAGACAGATGGTCAGTCTGAGAGGACCATTCGCACCTTAGAGGATATGTTAAGGGCCTGTGTTCTTGACTGGGGAGGAGATTGGGAGCGACATCTACCACTGGTAGAATTTGCCTACAATAACAGTTATCATGCAAGTATAGGCATGGCCCCGTTCAAAGCTCTGTATGGAAGACCCTGTAGATCTCCTCTGTGTTGGGAAGAAATTGGTGAAAGGCAGTTAATTGGGCCAGAAGTGGTACAAGGAACATCAGATAAGATTCAGCAAATTCAGCGGAGATTAAAGGCAGCCCAAGATCGGCAGAAAAGTTATGCAGACAATAGAAGGAAGGATCTAGAATTTGCAGTTGGAGAGCATATTTTTCTCAAGGTGTCACCAACTAAAGGAGTTTCAAGATTTGGAAAGCGTGGGAAGCTGCAACCTAGATGTATTGGACCCTTTGAGATTCTGGACAGGATAGGAAACGTGTCATACCGGTTGGCCTTACCCCCATCAATGGTGGCCATTCATCCGGTGTTTCACGTATCCATGCTCCGCAAGTATGTTCATGATCCATCCCACGTGATCAGCTATGAAGGTTTGGAGTTCCAACCGAATCTGTCATTTGAAGTTCAACCAATCCAGATTTTGGATCGTAAGGAACAAGTTCTCAGATCGAAGTCCATTCCATTGGTAAATGTTCTGTGGGGTAATGCGCTTCACGAGGAGGCGTCGTGGGAGCTTGAATTGGAGATGAAGAAGAAATATCCCCACCTCTTCGGTATGTACTTTAGTAAAACTTCGGGATGAAGTTTCTTTTAAGGGGGAGAGAGTGTAGTACCCAATAAATTTTATCATGATTTAGTTCTATGATAATAAATTTGATTAAGAAATAATTGATTTGATTGAATTAGAGTGGTGTAGCACCCCTTATAAAATGTACATAATATAATAATAATGTTATTATTATCATTATTAGTATTATTAATATTTCAACTAAATTAGTATCTCAAATATATGTACATATAACTTATAAAAACCCCTATAGAAGGTTTAAGTGAAAGTAGAAACAAAGAGTCATTTATGTAACAATTGAATTGCTAGAGTAGTTGGTTAAGACACTTGCCCTTTCACCTTGAGGTCCAAGGTTCGAATCTCACCATCCACATTTGTCTAAATTTTACCCAAATTGCTTAATTACATCTTAACACTAAGATTAATTAATTAAGATTGTTACTATTCATATTTCGGGTTGGGTTTTATTTTTGAGAGTTTTTATTTATTTTATATTTTTCCTAGATGGGGCCCATGATGATTAGAAATGGGTAGTTATTAATTTTCTCAAATTCATTTTAGATAAATAGTTATGATTTTTAGTTTGGGCTGGTGAATAGTGCCATTCACATTCGTAAGAACATAACTCTCTTCTTACCTTCCCCTTTTGGTAACTCCATGCCCCCCCCCCCCCCACCTTATCATGAGTGATTAAGTTTATGGGGAGGGTCCTCATGGGGTAGCCCATGCACTACGGGAGCATGTGGGATGTCGTTCTTTTTCCCTTCCTGCCAGCCTGCCTCATCCAATCTGAGTGCTTGGGACTTTGTTAAAGCCCTGGGGAGAGGGCTGGGTGTTGTTCAGAACGCCATCTACGGGAGGGAAGCAAGGCTCTGGAGAGTTCATGGATCCTGCAGAGGCTTCGCTGTTCTCCACGGTTTAAGGCAAGTTTAGTATCTCAACCATCTCTATTGTGCATGGATAGCTTATTAAACTTGTTAGAATTAAGTAAGAGGGTAGTTTGGTTAAGTGCAAGCAGTACTGTTTTGGGTTAATCTGTTATGATTTTGGTTTGATTTTAAATTGACTTCCACCATGGCTGTTTAAACTTTGTTACAGGATAAATTTTGTTTGAAAAACTCTATCTTATGAGTTAGTATAAGCATGTTAAATTGATAATAATGTTATCCTGTAACATTAAACAATAATGTAAGCATGTTAATTTGTAACATTAAATAATAATGTTCAGTTTGTTAAACTTACCTTAAAAGGTGTATAGATCCAAATATAGATTTTTCCTAAAAATACTCAAGAAGACAAAGGTGTTCTATAAATACGGATATACCATTTTCTTATTTTTTTACATTTTTGTAAGATAGTAAAATTTCTGCGTGAATAGTGTTTTCCGAGTGAATGGTGATTTAAGTCATGCTTAAATCACTGATTAGGTCTTACAAACAATTTTATTAGCATTAGGCATAGAAGACAAAAGTGATCACCAATATGTTAGCAATTTAATACTATTTTAGGAATTATTTATGGTATAACATTGTTAGCATTGTTAGTGCGATAATAAATTAATATAGAATTATACTATTTTCATTCATTATACCCTGGAACATTGTGTTAATATCCTAGAATTGTGTATTAACACCATGGAATTACATGTTAATACTCTGGAAATGTGAATGCCTTGGAGTTGTGGTATCCTGGATTGTAAATATAACTTGCTAATAATGATTGTCAATGTAAGCATGTTAATTTAATAACAATGTTAACCTAGAATTAGCTAGTATAAGCATATTAATTTGATAATAATGTTAACCTGGAATTAGTTAGTATAACCATGTTAACAGTGTTATCTTGGAACCAGTTAGTATAAGCATGTTAATTTGATAATAATGTTATCCTGGAATTAGTTAGTATAACCATGTTATTAAACTTACCTTAAAAGGTGTATAGATCCAAATATAGATTTTCCTAAAAATACTCAAGAAGACAAAAGTGTTCTATAAATACGGATGTACCATTTTCTTATTTTTTTACATTTTTGTAAGATAGTAAAATTTCTGCGTGAATAGTGTTTTTCGAGTGAATGGTGATTTAAGTCATGCTTAAATCACTGATTAGGTCTTACAAATAATTTTATTAGCATTAGGCATAGAAGACAAAAGTGATCACCAATATGTTAGCAATTTAATACTATTTTTAGGAATTATTTATGGTATAACATTGTTAGCATTGTTAGTGCGATAATAAATTAATATAGAATTATACTATTTTCATTCATTATACCCTGGAACATTGTGTTAATATCCTAGAATTGTGTATTAACACCATGGAATTACATGTTAATACTCTGGAAATGCGAATGCCTTGGAGTTGTGGTATCCTGGATTGTAAATATAACTTGCTAATAATGATTGTCAATGTAAGCATGTTAATTTAATAACAATGTTAACCTAGAATTAGCTAGTATAAGCATATTAATTTGATAATAATGTTAACCTGGAATTAGTTAGTATAACCATGTTAACAGTGTTATCTTGGAACCAGTTAGTATAAGCATGTTAATTTGATAATAATGTTATCCTGGAATTGGTTAGTATAACCATGTTAATTTGATAACAAAATTATCCTAGAATTGCATATTTTGGTTTGATTTTAAATTGACTTCCACCATGGCTGTTTAAACTTTGTTACAGGATAAATTTTGTTTGAAAAACTCTATCTTATGAGTTAGTATAAGCATTGTAAAATTTCATATTCCATCCATGCGTTAGTATCACCATTTCAGTTTGTATTCGAGTTAGAATCTATCCAAATTCTTCTTAACTTGTTTATTGATCTCATTTGACCATATGGACACTGCTACTATAGAAGGGTCTGGGGCCAAACTGTAGAAATGCCCCTATGGGGAGGTCCTTCTGACCCCGAGGGCACGGGGGTGAAATCCTGGAGGTGAACTTGTTCACTGGTCAAGGTGGGGAATATCTTCCTCCGATTCTGCGCTGTAATCAAGACCTCATCGCCATTGCCTAGGTGATTTGGTATCTGTATCTGTTTCTGACCTTCTAATAGTAGTTTGGGCAATGTGTCTGGGTCATTCTGCCTCTTCTGTCTACCTCAGATCGGAATTGTGATAAAAATATGGCCTTTGGGCTTTTTGTTATATCTGTATCTGTTATCTGTCTTTGTTCTGCAAATTCTACTGAGGTTTGAACTCCACTTATGAATACCTACATTGATTCCCGTCTTCTTCAATCTTTCTTCCTGCATATTTGGATATCACTCCTGCATATTACGATTAGTTATGCCATAGTACACCGATATAGTCTTTGTTACAACTTGTGGTTTAAATTATGATAGTTTAATTTGTTATGCTGGTACAATAGACGTGTTTGAATTCTATTTCTTGCTAAGTCTACCCGTAGACTTACACTTGATATTTCAGGCGAGATTGCTGGTGGAAGCGAGGAAGTAGATCCGAGTGAGCCCGAGTCGGTGGCGTGGGCGTGATCTTAGTAGTTCTTTTCCCATTGTTGGATCTACTTGTTAGTTCTTGTAAACTTTAAGTTTCAATTCTGGATATTAAAATAAAATTTGTAAGACTTTAATTTGTTTGGCTATTATGATATTGGACATTGCTGATGGAAAGTTATATTCTTCCGCTGTAAAAATTTATATGTTTTATTTGTGCATTCTCAACCAGTCTTCCGTTCTGTTGGGTATTTTCCCACTGTGGCGTCGCCCCTCGTATCCGACGGGAGTGTTATACTGAACCGGGTACGAGGCGGGGCGTTACAGTACTTCTTCGCACTCGGCGTGGCGCAGTGCCAGAGTCACTAGCTCGGCAAGGGTCGAGGGAGGGTGGAGGACAAGCTCGCGGCGGAGATTCTCATCCCGGGTGCCCCCGGTCAGTGCGGTTGTGGCTGAGGCCACATCCAGGCGGGGGATCCTGAGGGCTTCCGATTTAAATCGGTGGACGTAAGTCCGGAGCCTCTCCCCTTGCGCCTGTTTGAGGGCCAGGAGCCCCGCTACTGACCTTGGGGGGGCGCTATCGGCGAAACTCTCCTTGAAAATTCGCCCGAATTGCCTGAAGTCTCGAATGGACCCAGGGGCGAGGGCCCGGAACCATGCCTGAGCACCTTGGACCAGGGTGGCCGCGAAGGCTCGGCATTTGATGGGATCCGACGTTCCATGAAGAGTCACCAGGGCGTCGAAGCTATCGTAGTGGTCAGTTGGGTCGCCCTGGCCGTCGTAGAGTTTGAAGGTTGGAATGGAGGCTCTGGGAGAGACCTCTGCCTTCAAGATGTATTCGGAGAAAGGGGATTTCTCCTCGTCCTCCGGGAGAGAGGTCTTCTGCAGGGCGCGGAGGGCGCGCTCTTGCTCTGCGAACCGTCTCTCGAAATCTCGCAGCCGGAGGGACAGCTCTGGCTGCAGTCGCACCGTGGGGCTGGGGGGGGCGTCTTGGCGATCTCCCGGGGCACTAGTTGTAATATCCCGGACCTTTCGGATCCTTCTTCATGGGTCCCGGATCTGGTTTTCGGAGTGTCCGGCTCCGTTGTGTCCGAAATTTCGTTTCGGACATCTTTCGTGTTCGGATCGGCGCGATCCGGAGTCGTTTCGGAGGCCCGGAGGCGTTCCGCGGCTTTTTCCGCGCGTGTTTTCCGATTTCCGGTGTGTGTTTCGGCTTTTTCTTCGGACGCTCGCTGCGGGCGAACCGGGCAGTTCCCCGAGGCACGAGTGGTACCGTTGCGATCGGTGCGTTCCGAGGATTCCGGAAATGTATTTTTCTAATTTTCGGTATTTTTCCGAAAAATCGGATTTTCTATATATTCCCATTTTCTTTTCTTTTCTTTTTCTTCTTTTCTCTTTTCTTCTTCTTCCTTCCTCTCTCTCCCTCACGCGACCGTGGCCGGCTCTCTCCCTCCTTCTCTCCCGTTCGACCGTGCCGACCCCCGTTCCGGCTGCAGACGGCGGCGGTGCGACGGCGCGAGGACGTGGGTGACGTGGTGGCGATCGTGCGGGCATACGGCGAGCGTGGGAGGCGTGGAGAGGCGAGATTCTAGCGGCGTTCTTCGCGACTTCGAGCTCGGATCGGAGCGTTTCGTCGCGGACCGGAGGTAGGGTGACGTTCCTTAGCCTCATGTCTTCCGTCCCCGTGAGTTTCAGCTCGAGACGAGGTCGAGAGGGGTTTATTTTGAGCCGGGAAGGGTCGATCATGCCGCGGGGTGAGTTCGTCCGATCCATCGTTTTGAGCCCCGATTTCACGGTTTAAGGGCGTAGGAGCATGCTAGGGGGCTTGGGGGTTCTTCTCTCGCCATTTCCCCCTCCGTGGGGTTTGTTTTGAGGCCGATTGGGCGATTCCGGTGAGGTTCGCCATTTTCTCGCCGGTGAGCGATGTGCGGTCGAACCAGTGGCCGCACAACCCCTATGCGGTTCCGTTCGGACCGTTCATCGGCTCGGCGCGCTTTGGGTGAGGCTTGGCGCGCAGTGGGCTTGAGCGGTCTATCGTGGGACCGCATATCCTAATGTGCGGCCCCACAGCTACCGCCCAACCCCAAGGGTTTTGACCGTTGGTTGTGACCGTTGTGCAGTGCTCTGGGATGTGCGGCCAGGAGCTGACCGCATAACCCCTTGCACGGCCAGGTGCTGGCCGTACATCCCCTAGCGCTATGGTTGGATGTGCGGTCTGGCCCTGACCGCACAACACCTGAACGGCTAAGCCGTAGCCGCCCTTCCCCAAGTGCGGCTAAGGACTAACCGTCCAGGGTTTTTACCGTTGGGAGACGAGCGGCCAGTAGGTGACCGTTCCTCACCCACGTGCGGTCAAGAGTTGGCCGCACATCTGTTTGAACGGTCCTGTGTTGGCCGTTTATCCGTCGTTTGGACCCTGGGTGGAACGGTCCTGATATGACCGTTCTAATCCTTGTGCGGTCCCTGTGTGACCGCACATCCCTGAGCTTCCCAGTGTGGACCGTTCAAGGGTACGGGTTGCGTCGGTGTGTCTCTCGTCGTACAGAGTGTACCGGGAGATGTTGTTGTCAGCTGGTCACCGTGCGTCGGTGTTGGTACAAGGAGCGTTCCTCGTACCTGCAGTTGCACCGTTGTTTTCCGAGACTTGAGAGTCTACTCCTTCTGTGACCCTCCACTAGTCGTAGCCTACTAGTACGCGTGTGCTAGTCGCACCAGGGAGTGGTGTACGGGCTGACCTTTAGAGACGGTTTGTGGACCGGTTACCGTTGGGCCCCACGTCTTGCAGCCAGAGTCCGGCTGAGGGGAAAACCGGTCAGAGGGCCAGACCAGGGACGCGCGGTCTGTGTGTGCACACGTGGTTGGGGGCGGTTGGACCCACGTCGACGGGCGTGACCCCAGCTAGTCACTTGTTGTAGTTACTTGTACGGTGTTTGCGCCTCGGGTAGGACCTACCATGTCAGGCGGTTCACCTGCGGTGCGGTGTAAGACGTCAGGGGACGCTACCGGCTGTGCTTCTAGTGGGTGGTACTCCTGTTGAGTACGGAGTGTCAGACTGTCAGTCGTGTGTTTCCGACCTTCGGGTTTTGACGGTTCGACCGTTGAGTTTCGGTCTTCTCGTACCGTGGCACGTGTGTCGGTTTGCGTGCCGTTAGGGTCTAGTTCTGTAGAGTACAGGGCTTTCCTTTCCGAGGTACCTTTCTACCGCTAGAGTAGTGGTTTCTCGTTTTTCGAGGTAAGGTTCGAGTGATCCCTACTGAGTCTTGTTCCGAGACTCATTCCCTGCGTGTTTTCACCGTGTTTCAGGTGAGGCGCCACCTTCGGGGAGCGTGTCAGGAGCGCAGCGGAAGCGTGGTGCGGGTGCCCAGAGGTAGTGCCAGAGGTCAGAGCCGGGGGATGCCCCGTGTAGCTGTACTTTTCTTTCTTGTCACTGTACTAGTCGTGGACTACTGTTGCTGTTGTTGTTATTTTATTGTGGACCATGTAAAATGTTAATTCATTTCCTGCTTAATATCATAACTGTTTAATTTCTGCAATTATTTGTGATGCTTGTGTAGTTTCCACACCATCCTTTTAACCCTTCCGAGTCTTCGGGCTCGTGGGTGGCGGTGCGAGTCTCGGGTTATCGGGCCTTCCCGGTAATCGGATTCTCGGGTCGTTACAGCTGGTATCAGAGCGCGGTTGTGGAATTACATGAGAATCATAGGTAATTGTAGTGGTCCACTAGTCCACAACGATGATGTACATGTGACGCTGGCATGGGGCACCGCGTGTTTTTTTTTCTGACCTTCCGTTTCTGTGTTTTCTGTCTTGTGCTTAAGGAGCGAGGATGGCGCCGAGGAGGAGTTCTCGCTCTCAGCAGGGGCAGTCGGCTGGAGGCCAGGAGATCCAGCAGGGGGTCCAGAGGGACCAGGAGGAGCATAGCAGAGTTCCGGGAGCTACCGAGGCCGCGGATGCTGCGAGGGCTCCGGGGGCCGAGGGTTTTCTCCGTGGCATGTACCATCTCATGGCTCAGCAGTTCGGCGGAGAGGCCGGTGAGGGCTCGTCAGTCAGGGGTGGGCCAGGCCGAGCAGTGAGGGATTTCATGCAGTTTCATCCACCTTACTTTAGCGGCCAGGCAGACCCTGATGCGGCTCGTGATTGGCTTGATGAGATGGAGCGGGTGTTCAGTTCTGCAAAGAGTGCTGTCGAGGACAGAGTGGTGTTGGCCTACAACCAGTTGCAGGGTACGGCTCGGAGGTGGTGGTCTTCCGAGTGGAAGACGTCCTTTCAGCTTCGTCCGCTTGAGCAGATCGAGTGGGATGACTTTGTCAGTGCTTTCGAGCGTACGTACTGTCCAGATATTGTTGCTACGCAGCGGATGCGGGAGTTTCTGGAGCTGGTGCAGGGTGACATGTCCGTGTTGCAGTACAGGGCCCGATTTGTCGAGCTGGGTCGGTACGCACCTCATATCATGGAGCATGAGAGGGTGAGGACGACGCAGTTTGTGCAGGGCTTGAGGTTGGAGCTGAGGCACCATCTGATCGCGAATGGGGCCACTGATCTCGAGACGGCGTCTCGTGTTGCGATTTCCTTGGAGATGGATATGCAGAGGACTCGAGGACCGATCAGCCAGGGGCAGTCTGTGTCAGGTCGCAGCCAGCAGTCGGCTACTCAGCAGCAGGGTTTCTTTCAGTCTGCGTCGGGTGGTTCAGGAGTACCGGCATCGGCAGCTTCGGTGACAGGATCTGCGTCCTTTGGCACGAAGGTCAAGAAGTTCTTCAAGAAGGGGTTCGGCAAGAAGAAGTCCAAGGATCAGGGGCAGGCTTCATCGGGCAGTGTGCAGCAGCCGTTTCCTTTGCAGCGACAGGGATCGGTGGGTGGATCGCGAGGACCTTGTCCACGGTGTAGTGGGACCCACCCAGGCAGGCAGTGCACGGCGCCGATCATCTGTTTTCGGTGTGACCAGCCAGGGCATATGGCGCGTGACTGTCCTCAGAGGCCGCCGCAGCAGCAGGTTCCCCAGCAGCAGCAGCAGCAGGGACAGTATCCGCCGCTACCCAGGTCAGCTAGTGTGGGAGGCAGGCAGAGAGCTCGTGGCCAGATCACTCACTTGACCAGGGCAGAGGCAATGGCGTCGCAGCTCGTGGAAGGTACCGTTCAGATTTTGGGTTGTGCGGCTCGGGTTTTATTTGATTCTGGCGCGTCTCATTCGTTCATTTCGGAGGATTTCGCGTCGAGCGTCGAGGAGCCGGTGACCCAGTTGTCCTGTGATTTGGCTGTGGAGTTGCCTTCGGGTGACTTTATGGTCACTCCGTATTGCTTCGACCAGGTTCCGGTGTGGATCGATGGGCGGAGTATGCCAGGCAGGTTGTATGCGTTGCAGCTTCGGGATTACGACGTGATTCTAGGCATGGATTGGCTCGAGACTCATGGAGCGGTGGTGGATTGTGGGATGAAGAGGGTCTACTTCCAACATCCGAGCAAGAGGACCTTCTATTTCCAAGGTATCCGTTCCGCCTCTTCTCGATTTCTTATCTCTGCTATTCGAGCCCGTCGATTGCTTGATTCAGGTTGCCAGGGTTTTCTCGCGTCAATAGTTGTGTCTGACCGGATGGAGCCGAATGTCGAGGACATTGCGGTGGTGTGCGAGTTTCCCGATGTTTTTCCTGAGGAGTTGCCTGGATTACCTCCCCAGCGGGAGATCGATTTCGTGATCGAGGTTGTACCTGGTACGGGACCTTTGGCGAAGGCTCCCTACCGTATGGCCCCCGCTGAGTTGAGGGAGTTGAGGGCGCAGTTGCAGGAACTGTTGGCCAAGGGGTACATTCGTCCGAGCTTTTCCCCTTGGGGTGCGCCCGTGTTGTTCGTGAAGAAGAAGGACGGTAGTCTGCGGCTATGCATTGACTACCGGCAGCTGAATGAAGTGACTATTAAGAACAAGTATCCGTTGCCGCGGATTGATGATTTGTTCGACCAGCTGCAGTCCGCGCGAGTGTTCTCGCGGATTGATTTGCGGTCCGGTTACTATCAGCTGAGAATTCGCGAGTCCGATGTGGAGAAGACTGCGTTCAGTACGAGGTACGGGCATTATGAGTTTCTGGTGATGCCGTTTGGGCTCACCAATGCCCCAGCAGCCTTCATGGACTTGATGCAGAGGGTGTTCCACCCGTATTTGGACCAGTTCGTGGTCATTTTCGTGGATGACATCCTTGTTTATTCGCGGTCTGCTGAGGAGCATGCGTACCATTTGGGTGTGGTGCTGCAGACGTTGCGAGATCACCAGTTGTATGCGAAGCTCAGCAAGTGCGAGTTTTGGCTCAGCGAGGTGCACTTTCTGGGGCACGTGATTTCTGGTGATGGTATTTCCGTGGATCCCGCCAAGGTCGAGGCTGTGATGCAATGGCCGAGGCCGAGGTCGGTGACGGAGATCCGGAGTTTCTTGGGGCTTGCGGGTTATTATCGCCGGTTTATCCAGGATTTTTCCCGCATTGCGACCCCGATGACGAGGCTCACGCGGAAGGATGTGCCTTTCGTCTGGTCCGAGGAGTGTGAGCAGAGCTTTAGGGAACTGAAGAGATTGCTCACCTCGGCTCCGGTGTTGGTTTTGCCTTCTGGATCGGGAGGTTTTGTGGTGTGTACAGATGCTTCCGGCGTCGGATTGGGTGCTGTTCTGATGCAGCATGGTAGAGTGGTGGCTTATGCATCTCGGCAGCTAAAGCCCCATGAGGAGAACTACCCTACCCATGACCTTGAGTTGGCGGCAGTGATCTTCGCGCTGAAGATCTGGAGGCATTATCTGTACGGTGAGAAGTTCGAGGTGTTCACTGACCATCAGAGTTTGAGGTATGTGTTCTCGCAGAGAGATCTGAACCTCAGACAAAGGCGTTGGATGGAGTTCATGAAGGACTATGACTTCACCCTGTCTTATCAGCCGGGCAGGATGAATGTCGTCGCCGATGCCTTGAGTAGGAAGGTCGTGATCAGTACCTTGATGCTGAGGAAGTGGAGGCTCTGGGAACAGGTGCCCGAAGTATCTTTCAGGCTCAAGATTCCCCAGAAGCCAGGGTTGGCAGTGCTTGCGAGTCTGACTGTCACTCCTGCTATTCGTCGTCAGGTGACAGAGGCTCAGCATGCGGACCCTGAGTTGCCCCGGATTCTTGCGATGGCTGATGTGGAGCTCGGCGAGGACGGTGCTGCGAGGTTTCGTGGCAGGCTGTACGTCCCAGCGGAGGAGCAGGTTCGTCGTGCGGTGTTACGCGAGGCTCATGGGAGCAGGTACACTGTGCACCCGGGTGCGACGAAGATGTATCGGAACTTGCGGAGGCAGTTCTGGTGGCCTGGCATGAAGAGAGATGTTGCCGAATTTGTGGCCAGGTGCCTGATCTGTCAGCAGGTGAAGGCGGAGCATCAGCGACCAGGCGGTACTCTCCAGCCCTTGGATGTTCCTGCTTGGAAGTGGGACCATGTGACCACAGATTTTGTGGTGGGGTTGCCCAGAACCCCGACTGGGCAGGACAGTATTTGGTTGCTGGTGGATCGGCTGACGAAGGTGACGCGGTTGCTACCGGTCAAAGTCAGCTGGAGCGTGTCCAGGTTGGCTCGTCTTTATGTGGAGCGGATTGTTCCGTTGCATGGGGTTCCCATTTCGATCGTGTCGGATCGGGATCCGCGCTTCACTTCTGGATTCTGGAGGAGTTTCCAGCGAGCTCTTGGCACGGAGTTGGCATTTAGCTCGGCGTATCATCCACAGTCAGATGGTCAGTCTGAGAGGACCATTCAGACTTTGGAGGACATGCTGAGATCCTGCTGCCTGGAGTGGCAGGGGAGTTGGATTCATCACCTACCGTTAGTGGAGTTTGCCTATAACAACAGCTTTCATTCGAGCATAGGCATGGCTCCTTATGAGGCATTGTATGGGCGTCCTTGTCGGACTCCACTTGATTGGTTTGAGGTGGGTGAGCGTGTTTTGACGGGACCGGAATTGGTGCAGCAATGTGTGGATGTTGTGCACCTGGTTCGTCAGAACATGTTGGCGGCCCAGAGTCGGCAGAAGAGCTATGCTGACCGTAGGCGGCAGCCCCTCGAGTTCGCCGTGGGCGATCATGTGTTCTTGAGAGTTTCTCCGATGAAGGGGGTGATGCGTTTTGGACGGCGTGGGAAGCTGAGTCCCCGCTATATTGGTCCTTTCGCGATTGTGGAGCGCATCGGTGAGGTTGCTTACCGGTTGCAGTTACCCTCTGAGTTGGCGTCGGTGCATGACGTGTTCCACGTCTCTATGTTGCGGAAGTATATGCCCGATGACTCTCATGTGCTCGAGTTTTCCGTTTGGCCTGAGGTGACTCCAGATCTTTCTCTCCCAGAGTTTCCGATCCGCGTGGAGGATAGGCGAGAGCAGCGCCTGCGGAACAAGGTCATTCCCTTGGTGAAGGTCGTGTGGCAGCGACACTCTGGTGGTGAGGCTTCGTGGGAACGTGAGGACGAGATGCGTCAGCAGTTCCCGTACCTGTTTGAGTGAGTCTTCCTCTTCTTTCCCCTTGGGTTGTTCTCAATTTCGAGGACGAAATTCCTTAAGGGGGGAGGGCTGTAATATCCCGGACCTTTCGGATCCTTCTTCATGGGTCCCGGATCTGGTTTTCGGAGTGTCCGGCTCCGTTGTGTCCGAAATTTCGTTTCGGACATCTTTCGTGTTCGGATCGGCGCGATCCGGAGTCGTTTCGGAGGCCCGGAGGCGTTCCGCGGCTTTTTCCGCGCGTGTTTTCCGATTTCCGGTGTGTGTTTCGGCTTTTTCTTCGGACGCTCGCTGCGAGCGAACCGGGCAGTTCCCCGAGGCACGAGTGGTACCGTTGCGATCGGTGCGTTCCGAGGATTCCGGAAATGTATTTTTCTAATTTTCGGTATTTTTCCGAAAAATCGGATTTTCTATATATTCCCATTTTCTTTTCTTTTCTTTTTCTTCTTTTCTCTTTTCTTCTTCTTCCTTCCTCTCTCTCCCTCACGCGACCGTGGCCGGCTCTCTCCCTCCTTCTCTCCCGTTCGACCGTGCCGACCCCCGTTCCGGCTGCAGACGGCGGCGGTGCGACGGCGCGAGGACGTGGGTGACGTGGTGGCGATCGTGCGGGCATACGGCGAGCGTGGGAGGCGTGGAGAGGCGAGATTCTAGCGGCGTTCTTCGCGACTTCGAGCTCGGATCGGAGCGTTTCGTCGCGGACCGGAGGTAGGGTGACGTTCCTTAGCCTCATGTCTTCCGTCCCCGTGAGTTTCAGCTCGAGACGAGGTCGAGAGGGGTTTATTTTGAGCCGGGAAGGGTCGATCATGCCGCGGGGTGAGTTCGTCCGATCCATCGTTTTGAGCCCCGATTTCACGGTTTAAGGGCGTAGGAGCATGCTAGGGGGCTTGGGGGTTCTTCTCTCGCCATTTCCCCCTCCGTGGGGTTTGTTTTGAGGCCGATTGGGCGATTCCGGTGAGGTTCGCCATTTTCTCGCCGGTGAGCGATGTGCGGTCGAACCAGTGGCCGCACAACCCCTATGCGGTTCCGTTCGGACCGTTCATCGGCTCGGCGCGCTTTGGGTGAGGCTTGGCGCGCAGTGGGCTTGAGCGGTCTATCGTGGGACCGCATATCCTAATGTGCGGCCCCACAGCTACCGCCCAACCCCAAGGGTTTTGACCGTTGGTTGTGACCGTTGTGCAGTGCTCTGGGATGTGCGGCCAGGAGCTGACCGCATAACCCCTTGCACGGCCAGGTGCTGGCCGTACATCCCCTAGCGCTATGGTTGGATGTGCGGTCTGGCCCTGACCGCACAACACCTGAACGGCTAAGCCGTAGCCGCCCTTCCCCAAGTGCGGCTAAGGACTAACCGTCCAGGGTTTTTACCGTTGGGAGACGAGCGGCCAGTAGGTGACCGTTCCTCACCCACGTGCGGTCAAGAGTTGGCCGCACATCTGTTTGAACGGTCCTGTGTTGGCCGTTTATCCGTCGTTTGGACCCTGGGTGGAACGGTCCTGATATGACCGTTCTAATCCTTGTGCGGTCCCTGTGTGACCGCACATCCCTGAGCTTCCCAGTGTGGACCGTTCAAGGGTACGGGTTGCGTCGGTGTGTCTCTCGTCGTACAGAGTGTACCGGGAGATGTTGTTGTCAGCTGGTCACCGTGCGTCGGTGTTGGTACAAGGAGCGTTCCTCGTACCTGCAGTTGCACCGTTGTTTTCCGAGACTTGAGAGTCTACTCCTTCTGTGACCCTCCACTAGTCGTAGCCTACTAGTACGCGTGTGCTAGTCGCACCAGGGAGTGGTGTACGGGCTGACCTTTAGAGACGGTTTGTGGACCGGTTACCGTTGGGCCCCACGTCTTGCAGCCAGAGTCCGGCTGAGGGGAAAACCGGTCAGAGGGCCAGACCAGGGACGCGCGGTCTGTGTGTGCACACGTGGTTGGGGGCGGTTGGACCCACGTCGACGGGCGTGACCCCAGCTAGTCACTTGTTGTAGTTACTTGTACGGTGTTTGCGCCTCGGGTAGGACCTACCATGTCAGGCGGTTCACCTGCGGTGCGGTGTAAGACGTCAGGGGACGCTACCGGCTGTGCTTCTAGTGGGTGGTACTCCTGTTGAGTACGGAGTGTCAGACTGTCAGTCGTGTGTTTCCGACCTTCGGGTTTTGACGGTTCGACCGTTGAGTTTCGGTCTTCTCGTACCGTGGCACGTGTGTCGGTTTGCGTGCCGTTAGGGTCTAGTTCTGTAGAGTACAGGGCTTTCCTTTCCGAGGTACCTTTCTACCGCTAGAGTAGTGGTTTCTCGTTTTTCGAGGTAAGGTTCGAGTGATCCCTACTGAGTCTTGTTCCGAGACTCATTCCCTGCGTGTTTTCACCGTGTTTCAGGTGAGGCGCCACCTTCGGGGAGCGTGTCAGGAGCGCAGCGGAAGCGTGGTGCGGGTGCCCAGAGGTAGTGCCAGAGGTCAGAGCCGGGGGATGCCCCGTGTAGCTGTACTTTTCTTTCTTGTCACTGTACTAGTCGTGGACTACTGTTGCTGTTGTTGTTATTTTATTGTGGACCATGTAAAATGTTAATTCATTTCCTGCTTAATATCATAACTGTTTAATTTCTGCAATTATTTGTGATGCTTGTGTAGTTTCCACACCATCCTTTTAACCCTTCCGAGTCTTCGGGCTCGTGGGTGGCGGTGCGAGTCTCGGGTTATCGGGCCTTCCCGGTAATCGGATTCTCGGGTCGTTACACTAGTGCTCGGGCGCGGCGGCCTCGCCCCCTGCTTCCCTCTCCTCGGCGTGGAGGAAGCCTCTTGCTCCGCAGGCGGAGCTTGCGAGGGTCCTCCGACGTCGTTGCGGAGGAGCTGTCGGCCGCGGAGGGTGAAGCGGCCTCCGGTGGTGTGCTGCGTCGCACTCCTTCGAGGGGGACTTCCTGACGGGGCGCGGGACCTTGCGTCCCTGGCCGCCTGGGCCCTCATGAGCTCCACGAGGACGTCCATCTTTTCGTTGAGGGCCTGGAAGGCGTTGGCGCCGCCGTCGAGGGGTGCCCCTGTCTCCGCCGGGGGGGGTGGTGGCCTGTTGGTGGGGATGCTGGCGTTGGAGGGGGGGCTCTGCGAGACCCTAGAGGGGGCGCCTCCCGCCGCCGCCACAGCCTTACCTGCCCCACCGGCGGATCTCCTCCCTGAGCTTCTTCTCACCATCTCGACTTTTCGTGCGTTTCCCACAGACGACGCCAGATGAAGAGGCGAGATCTCGCGCAGGATCCTGAGCGGGCTATGGATCACCAGAAGATGAATCTGTAAGAGAGGGAAACGTATCAGAGGGCCCAGGGGATCTCCCTGGGGCAAAACCCTCTGATGGCTAAGTCAGTAGAGCTATGGTGGAAGCAATAATGGGGGGAGGAGAGAGCTGATGCGCGAGAATCCTCTCCACCAAAGGGTGAAGCGAATCGTGCTCAGGAGCTTAGGGTGTGTGAATGCTTAGTTCATCTTACCATCTTCCGGAGGGGATCCCTTGCTTAAATAGTGCGCCGCCTTCAGGAGTCCTGTAAGCTGAGGGGTTCCCGGCGGGAGTTACGTCTTTAACGGGGGCTTTCATGGCCTGATCGTGGGAACGTTATCCCCTTGGAGTCCGGCGGCTCCCCTGACTCTCCCGCTGGCGGAGGACTCTGAACGGCTGCACCTGCATATAATCAACCGGCCTTACCGAGCCTCGGGGATGCTAGCTCATGTCCGAGCGATAGGCATGGCCCGGCGAGGGTGGGGTCGGATAGGTCGGCTGGAGCCTATCTCTCTCGGACGGGGAGAGGGCTTTAGGCCGGACCTTCCTCGGGACCTGACCCTTGTCTCGGGCCCTCCGAGCCTAGAAGGCCGCCGGGGAGAGTTAGTTCCTCGAGTCTTATTTATTGGGCTTTTCTCCCTAAGTGGGCCCTGTGGGCTATCACTCGGGTGGGCTCGCCCGGTTGGACCTTGTGGGTCTTGTTGGGCTGCCTTTGTGGTGGGCTGCGGAAATCCCCCTCTCCAAAATCCTTGTTAACTCACCCGGGTAGCCATCGCCTGTTGTCCTGCCTCGATACAGGTAAGCGAGGCTCGAAGCTCCTCAATCTGTAAAAACACACATTTTCATCAACACATAGTAACTTGTAATCAAATGCAAATCTGAGTTTGAGTTTAAAGTTTACCCATGTGGCGAGGTCGCGCTCTGCTGCCTCGGCCCGTGCCATCGCTCCAGCCAGCTGATCTGCTAGTGCAGTCGTCTCTGCACTAGGCCCCCTCGAGCTGGAGGCTCCTCCCGTCTCTCTCATCGACGCTCCCTGCTGGGCACGCTGCATTCATTGAGATTGTCAGTGGCTAATCATCAATAATTCAGGAAATCATTTGCATATAGATAATTTAAACACTCACCAGGATATGTAGGTCTGCCCGTGTGGTAGCCAGATGGACCTCTAAGCTGTGAAGATGGGCTTGCATGTCCATCGCCGCTATGTCCCGTGCATCCTGCATTCATCATACACATCAGTCACACAATAGATATATAACATTTGCAATTAATTAAAAAGAAAGTGCATGCATACGTACCCCTAAGACCCTCACCTGGGGTCGGCCGGCGTAAACCTCCCAGTAGCGTCGGAGGTACTCAGAGCTGTCGACCCCCTGGGAAGTAACTCGGGTCTCGGCATGCTGCCAGTCAGCATACTGGTCAGGATACCGGACTCTCCAGTCGATCGCCTTCGTGCGACCGCGTGTCTTCTTGCCTATCCCCCGGGGCTCTCCTACCTCGACCCACTCCTGGTGTAGGCCGAGGGTCCTCATCACCAGCCTAAGCCGTAACGGCTCAATCTCGTTTAGGCAATGAACCCAAAACTCATGCCCAAAGCGAGGTCGGCCCGCTACTACCCAGGGCTGGCCCTCATCGGTCATCCCCTCGTAGGGTCTCCACACCACCTGCATTCACAAACATGCATCATCATATCCCATCATCATATCATCATTTCATAAAACAAAAATTTTTGCATCATATTTAGCATACATACCAGTGAGGTAGGGTAGTCACGGAACTCCCTCCATAGAACTCGCAACTCGTAGGCGAGTGGCGCTCCTGTCACGACAGTCAGCCAACGCCGTGCTAGAGGGAAGGATCCCTCATCTCCGGGTCGAGGGTCGACATGCCCCATCGGCATGTATAGGTGACTCCATATCTGCATCCATGCATTGCATTAGTAAAACATTCACATACATTAAAGAAAAAAGAAAAGAGAGGGAAAAGAAAGGAAAAATGTATACCTGAAGAAAAGGTGAAAAGCCGCTGACAGTCGTCTCTCGACCTGTCCCTGTGGACAAGTCGACCATCAAGTGCGCCAGCAGCGCTGCTCCCCAGGCGTATCTGCCGACGCCCTCTAAGTCCTCGAGGATCCCTAAGAATCGACAGTTGATTATGTCGCCCTTCGTGCCAAGTAATAACCTCCCGAGCATCAGGAATAGAAACCTCTTCAAATCTCGATCTGCTCTCTCTCTCTCTCTCTGCTGGGTCTTGACAATATGCGGCCCTAGCCCCATCAATCAGCCTCTGTGAAAACTGCTCTAGAGACTCCCTCGACCTCTACCTAGAGTCACCCAACCCCATAGCAATGGTAAGATCGGTGCGGTAGATAGTCCTACACTCACTCGGCGTCTCGTAGACTGTCTCTAACCCTAGCAATCTCTGTGTCAACTCGCTATAGTCAGGTAGGGTGATCCCGCTCACAGCCTCGCCGTCCACCCTCAGTCCAGTGATCCTAGCAACATCCTCTAGGCTAGGAACCATGTGACCCCATGGCATCATGAATGCCCGGCTAGTCCTATCCCATCTCTCCCTGAGCACCTGGATCAGAGGTAGGTCAGGTCTCATAGGCTCTATGCTAAGGAAGGGTCCGAACCCCATGGCATCCACCCTATCCCTCTGAAAGTCTGGAAGCCCGTAGTAAGCTGCTCGAACTTGGACCCAAGAAATCCGAGTCCTCATCAATCCCTGCAAACAACAAAAGAACATTTTCACTTGAGTATATGTAAGTTTCTTATGATGGTAGCCATTTGTTGTTACATTTTGTTCTCTGTTTGAATCGACGACCTATCCTAGGTCGTGACTTATTCAATTGACGCCCCTAAGGGAGGCGTTATTTCAAAATACGTTTCTGGTGATTTTACGTGTAATATCAATTGACGACCAACCCTGGGTCATTTTTTTGTTTAAGTGATGCCCCTGTGGGGGGCGCTGTTTTGGAGGTAAGTTTCTGTCCTTAAAAAAGAAATAATTCTGATTTTTAATTGACGACCACCCCTTGGTCATTGTTTAATGAATTAACGCCCCGGTGGGGGGCGTTGTTTTCTGGGGTGTTTAAAAATATAACAGCATGCGAAATAAAAATACAGCAGAGACATATATAAAAAAATAAAAGAAATGGTATGGACATTAACAGCAAATGATAAATAAACATGATATTTTAAATGACGACATGCTGCAGGGCGTGGTTTCATAAATTATCATTTTTCAGAAAATAAAAACAATTTTAATTGACGACCCAGGGAGGGTCGTTGTTTCAATTGACGGCACCCACGGGGACGTCATTTGACTGTGTCACCATTCTTCCCTTCACCGAGGGCTATGGAAAATTGAGAAAAAAATAATAATAATTAATTGAAATAGAGGGTTAGGGCCCCTACCTTGCTTCGTTCGGGTGTTAGAAGTCCTCCCCGGGGTGGCTGCCGGGGTTGCCGTGGCCGCCGTGGTTGGCTAGGGGGCGCCACCACCACCACCGGTTGTTCGTCTTCATCTCCTTCTTCTTCTTCCTCTTCTTCCTCGCCATCGTCGTCTTCCTCGTCATCTTCTTCTTCCCCGCCATCGTCTTCATCTTCTTCTTCTCCATCATCTCCTCTTTCTCCTTCGTCGCCCGCTTCTTCTTCCTCGCCGTGCTCCGCCGCCGGAGCACCCTCGGCCGCCGCCGGAGCCTCCTCTTCCACGGCGTGCTCGTCGAGGTCCACCACAATGGGGGCGGTGACCCTCTGCCACTTGTGTGCGCCGCCCGCCATAGGTTCAGAGCAGAAAGAGAGTAGAGAGAATAGAGAGAGAAATGGAAGAGAGATGGAGATGGGGGGGCTCGGTTAGGGTTTGAGAAAGGGGGGGGGAAGGAAAGAAAGAAGACGAAGGAAGGAGAAGAGAGGAGGGAAATAGGGTTTAACGTTCGAAAAGAATTGGCGCCCTGAGGGCTGTCATCGCTATATTAATTGACGGTTCTGTGGTGAGGCGTGGTTTCAGGATTTGACGACCCGAGGCTAGGCGTCATTTACGTTTGCATGGGAACTCGTAACCGTCGTCAGGCGCATTAATGGGGAAGTTGATTGACGTGATTGGAAGTTATGATTACTGTTTGAGAATTGACGACATCGCTAGCAGGCGTGAGTTTGTTAAGGCACGACATGAATGGAGCCGTTATTTCTATGAAATTGAGGAATTATTTTGAAAATATTTTAAGGAATTTAAAGCAATTAATGCCTTACCTTGGGGCGCGAATTAAAATACGCCTGTACGAATAAGCGTCAATCATGGTTTATTTATTTTTTTAAGAAAATTGATTAAAGGAAATGGACGACATGTGGTAAGGCGCTGGTTGAGGAATTGACGCCATGCCTGGAGGCGCGTCTCATAACAGAGAACCCGAGGCTTCGTTTTGTTAGACAAAATCATTAAATTGGAAGACAGAATCATGTAACATGTTATTTTTGCTCAATTAAAGGAAAATCCTTTTATTTCATTTGATGAAAATCATTGTTACATTCACTGATCCACCATGGGCCTTATTTTCCTAAGTGCTATTACATAAGAATTGCATTTGTTCTCTTCTTCTTCAATATGTGTCTTGGACTTATGGAGAAGTCCAACCTTCCATTGAGCCATGATTGTTTTGACTTCTTCTTGATCTCCACTTGAGCCTAATTCTCTTTTCTTAAGTGGTGGAAGATGAGAAGGTTCTTCAAAAGTGTGCCGAGGTAATCCAAGTTGTGGGAAGCACCGGTGAGCATTGTAGAGGAGGAAGTCACTCCCGCCGATCAATCGAAGCTCTATACCGGAGGAAAGTCTTGTGCGAAGCTCTTGGGTCTTGAGAAACCCCGGTGTGCAAGTGAAGCCGCTCTTGGGCATGGTCTTGAAGTAGTTCCTCAATTCGCTTCTTTTCTTGAGCTTTGGCACCTGATTAGTCACCCTCTCACATAGGCCTAAAGAATCCGTCATATACCGAAGATGGCTTTTAGAGAAGATTTTTGAGGCCAGTTGTGTTTCTTGGCATGGGTCAAATTTTAGGTGGAGGTCCACCCAACAAGATAGGAGTAGCATTGACCCATAGAGAGGCCGTCCCAAGGAAGCCAATGTGAGTCCATTATATAGGTTGGCTAGTACAGCCGGTCCTATTCTTTTGCCTTCCCATATGCTAGCTATGGTGCTTAAGTGGCATTCTTCTAGGTGTTCTTCTATTGAAGGGAAGAGGAGAGCTCCAACCATGCATACAACAAATCCCTTCATCACACTCTCCAACAAGTCTTCCTCCTCTTTGGCTTTGTCCATGTAGCAACCCTAATAAAAATAAGATTTTTAAATAAATCAAATTAAAAATAAAAGATAAGTAAATAGATGACAAAGAGCCTAAATGAGTAAATCATTGATCAAGAGGAAAATAACGCCTTTTATCAAGGCGCTGAATCAAAAGGAAACGCCTCTGTATAAGGCGTTAATTTAAAAGGGACGCCTAGACAATAGGGCGTCAAATTTCAAACGACGGGAAAAATAAAATTAAGGAAAGGAAATGAAACGCCCTCTACATGGACGCGTTTACATAAGTAACGACGCTCGACAAGGCGTCAATTTAAAATTTGACGCCCTCACTTAAGACGCTAATTCTGTTTGTGTTCCGTTCGAACCAGAACATTATCCAGGGAAAGTTTATGGATTAGTACGAGTTAGTAGAATATAGTAAGGACTCTATCATGGAAGTATTACTTCCAATACAACTCTAACTCTATTAGGGTTCCTAATAACTCTATAAATATCCTACGGCTCGACCCAGAATGCTATTTGGCGTTCTGTGGATTGTTGCTGTCATACGTGAAGAACAGGTAATGTTCTTCCTCTTTTCTTTTCCTTTAGTTATGAATGATGAAGGAAACTAACGTCTTCATCTTATGTAGGAAGTCTACGGTAGGTAGTACCTCTCTTGTCAAAGAGAAGATCGTGGAGTCTTCATCATCATCCTCTTCGTCTGCATCTTCTTCCAAAACCCGTAAAGAAGATATCATAGAAAAGAGTCTTATCCTCTTCTCAGCAACTCTTGTCGTCACTACATCCTCTTCGGTGGGCCGCCGGTGATTAAGTTCGGAAGCAACCATCTTGTGGGTGCTACTCTAGTTACTGTTAGAAGTTCAGGAGGCTCTGTTTGAAACAGAGCATCGTTTTCTATCAGAAGCCTTCACGTTCCTTCTTCCAGATCTTCATAAGGTAGGTTTTCTCAAGAACGTAGCCCAAACTAGTATAAATTATGAAATAAACTCATCCATGATCTCATGCATATAGTTTTACTGCGTTTCCAAATGTTTTCTGAGTGATTTTAAAGAAGCGACCCAGACAAGGGCGCTAATTCTTGTTTTGACGCCCTACCCAGGAGTCGTCAATTTCATATAATTGATAATTATCCATGTTTAAAATTCTATAACTATGAAACCATGAATCTAAATTAATGCATGATCATACCTATCGAATCATGCTATTTTTCTTGTCCTGACCATGAAATTATTTCCTGAAATTGTATTATCTGAAAATTGATAAATTGTTGAATTAACGACCTGCACAAGGTCGTCTCTTATTGAACTGACGCCCCATACCAGGGCGCTTCTTGACAAGTAACGCCCCTGTCCAGGGCGCGTTTTTGTTAAAATTCCAGAATATTGATTTCCTGCAGAATAGAAATATTGAAGGGACGACTAATGTATAAGTCGTCAAATTATAAATAAACGCCCCTGAGTAAGGCTTTAATTGGATAATTAATGACTTAGCGTAAGTCGCTATTTTCTGTAATACTGTTTTATACTGGTTACTGTCAACCGAAGGGTTTTATATATATCTATATTTCTATATCGGCACTATATCTCCACTCCGTGAGTATAGTCGCACGTTTCTACGACGATTTATCGCATTACCCTCTCAATTCTCATTGACATACAAGCTCTCCATTGGACATTCCGTTCCTTTGGACTAGCGAGTTAGTCATAGAGACCTCCGTAAGTCTCCTCGCAGCCTTGGATTCCCTCAAGGCCGACTGAGCTGGTTGTACCATAAAAACCCATTACACTAATTTGCCATGTCACTCTAAAGAAACATGGTATACCGGCCCTCATGTTATGCAAAGTGTGTATCATGAGAATTCTCTTAATGGGATGAGGTTATCATGCCATTTGATGCTGTTCTTGTAAACCCCAATTCTATATCAACATTGTCATGGTGTTCTTGTAAACCCCAACTCTATATCAACATTGTTATGATGTTCTTGTAAACCCCAATTCTATATTCAACATGATGTTCTTGTGGACCTCAATTCTATATTAAGAATGAGGACGTCTTGCCATTGATGTGCTGTTCATGTGGACCTCAATTCTATATAAAGAGTGTCCATACTTGTTTGTCATGGTACCCAAGCTAAGGAACCAATTCCACCTAGTTTTATCGATAATCGTGATTGTACCGTTATTATCGTCATTCTATGTCAAGTGTCATATTTTTGGACTCTATTCTATCCAAGTTATCCTACGTATCTACAAGCTTTATTCTTGAAATTCCATATTGGCTATACACAAAAGTGGATGTTAAAATACATGATTAATGCCTGCGCATATAGGGCCCGATCTGGTCCTGGGAGGAGCACCCGAAAGTACTTGTGCCCATGGGAGTTGATTGATCACGGTATTGGCATTATACCGAAGTGCATGACTAGCTTGATTGAACATTCCACAAATCTTGTACTTGTACTTGACTTGATATTACATGACTTGCGTGGCCCGAGAAAGGGTAATTGTATACTTGCTTGACTTGAAACAAAATAGCCAAATTCCAACATGACATGATGAATACACTTGCTTGAATATCTTGATATCTTTTTGATATAAGTTCTTGAAAGCTCATGACTAGTTCTTCTTGCTATCGTTTTGTTATACACTCTCTCTATCTTGTCGTTTTATGCGAGCATGCATAGCTATAGTGCATTCATGAAAGATGTAATCACTTAAACCCCTTGCTAGATCTTGAGATATAATTTCCTACTGAGCGTTCGCTCACTTAGTGTTTCCCTACTTTTCAGGTAAGTCCGACGATGAGGGAACTCGAACGGATGGGGAAAATCAAGAGTGAAAGAGATAGAGCTTCTTCCGTGTTATCTAGTCTTCTTTCATATGTTCTTGAGTCAAGCTTTGTATTTTTCCTTTATTTTAGTTAGTACTTCAAAGGTTTGTAATAGACATATTCTTATGAAGGAATAAAGGATTGGGTTATCTTTACTTTTGCGCATCTCTGATTTTGGTGTCGAATACACTAATACTCTGATTGACATGATTGATATAAACTCGTCACGCGTCTCCGGGTATCTTCCGCTCTCGGGGCGTGACAGTTTTTGTGGTATCAGTGCCTAGGGTATTCAATTCCTAGGAAAACCCAAGTCCAAGGATATGTTAAACCATTAACCCGTGAGATTGGGTAGAACCAAGGGTTGAGTTAACATAGAAATGCTAGCTTCTAAATGAGATCACGTATTGATCTAGTTATTGTAATTGTAGGACGATGGCTGTCGAACGTGCTCAGTGGCGCAACATGCAGCGTACACTTCAAGGCATGACTCAGGTGCTGCAACAAGTAGCACAGTGAGGTGCACAACGAGCCGGAAGTCTCCACCAAGTCTTCAAGAACATGAACCCTCCCAAATTCATGGGTTCTACTGATCCGGATGACGCAGAGCACTGGATCAGGGAGACGGAGCGTATATTCGTGTTATGCAGTGCACGGATCAAGATAAAGTCTTATTAGCTACTTTCCAACTAGAAAGGGATGCCCGATGCTGGTGGGAGTCAGTCGAAGCTACTATAAATCAAGACCAAATTACTTGGGAAGAATTTGTTGAACATTTCAACAATAAATATTTTTCAGACCGAGTCCAAGAAAAGAAAGCTACCGAATTTGCCGCACTCAAGCAACGGTCATTATCGGTGGCGGAGTACGAGGCACAATTCTCTAGATTGTCTCGGTATGCTAAGCACTTAGTTAGCACCGAGAAGATGAAAGCTAGGAGGTTCCTTAATGGGCTCAGGCCCCAATATATTACCCAACTGGCACCGATGGATATTCAAGTCTATTCGGAGATAGTACGTCGAGCCCAGCTTCTAGAAGATGCCACGGAACTATCTGATAGAATCCGTGGGAAGGACAAGAAAGAACAAGTTACAAGTTCGGGTTTCTTTAAACCCAACTTCAAGAAGAGGCCTAGCAATGGAGGTACTTCCTCACAAGATCAGAAGTTTAAGAAGACCAAGCCTTTCTCCATCACCACTACCCCATCAAATATAGTGTGCAAGCATTGTGACAAGGCTGGTCATAAAGCCGAAGAATGCTGGAGGAAACTAGGAGCATGTCTCCGTTGTGGGAGCCGTGAGCATCGGATTCCCGATTGCCCATTACTTAATGATCAAACCGGTGACGGAAAGTGCCCAGTAACCAAGAATGCTCATCTTCACGCAATTAAGGAGACTGAACAAGAAGAAGAAGGCGGACTAGTAGAAGGTACACTGAAAGTTTGTTCCAAGTATGCACATGTCTTATTTGATACGGGTGCATCACATTCTTTTATTTCCAAGAAGTTTGCTAACCCCCTACTTATGGAACCGGAATGGATGAAAATAATTTTATCTACTCCTCTCGGAAACGAAACCGATATTACTCACCACTATCAAAACTGTGAAGTCTTGGTAAAAGGAAGAAATCTTCCTATCGATCTCATATGTTTAGATCTAAAGGAGTATGATGTCATACTGGGAGCGGATTGGTTATCCAAATATCAGGCAACAGTCGATTGCCGCAATAGCAAGGTTACTTTCAAGGACTTTCCAGAACTAGTCTATTCTAGCCCTAAGAGTCGGAGCGAGTCACCTCTTATTTCGGCTCTCCGAGCTAGCAAGCTAATAAGGAAAGGATGTGTATCTTTCCTTGCATATGTCACGATTAAGGAGGCTCAGGAAACTAAGATAGAAGATATCCCAGTTGTGCAAGAATTTCCGGATGTGTTTTCGGAGGATTTGCCTGGATTACCCCCGCAAAGAGAAGTGGCCTTCACCATCGATTTAGTTCCTGGTGCGGGTCCAGTTTCTAAGGCACCGTATAGAATGTCCCCTGCCGAACTCAAGGAGTTAAAGGAGCAATTGATGGAACTCATTAAGAAAGGATTCATAAGACCAAGTACTTCCCCATGGGGAGCGCCTGTATTATTTGTAAAGAAGAAAGATGGATCCATGAGGTTATGCATCGACTATCGACAGTTGAATCATCTCACCATCAAGAACAAGTATCCACTGCCGAGAATCGATGAGTTGTTTGATCAAATTTCAGGATCCAAGTACTTTTCCAAAATTGATCTTAGGTCGGGATATCATCAGTTAAGAATCAAGGATGAGGACATTCATAAGACTGCATTCAGAAGCAGGTACGGCCATTATGAATTTGTTGTTATGCCTTTCGGACTAACGAATGCCCCTGCTGCCTTTATGCAGTTAATGAATAGTATATTCAGGCCTTATTGGGATCAATTCGTGGTGGTCTTTATCGATGATATATTGATTTATTCCGAGACCAAGGAAGAGCATGAGGAGCATTTAAGGATTGCATTACAAATATTAAGGGCAAACCAATTATACGCAAAGCTCAGCAAGTGTGAATTCTGGCTTGAGAAAGTAACTTTTCTCGGACATGTTATATCAAAGGATGGCTTATCAGTAGATCCATCAAAAGTTGAAGCTGTAAGAAATTGGGAAAGACCGACCAATGCTAGCGAGATCCGAAGTTTCTTAGGTCTTGCCGGCTATTACAGGCGATTCAGCAAAGATTTCTCTAAGATCGCCGTACCACTTACGAGGTTGGAGATCCGTTACGAATGGAATGAGGAATGTGAAAGAAGCTTCCAAACTCTTAAGGATCATCTTACTACAGCTCCTGTCTTAGCTTTACCAACGGAAGGAGAGAAATTCGAGGTATACACTGATGCTTCTGGCATTGGCCTCGGATGTGTTCTAATGCAACCAGGAAAGGTTATAGCTTACTCTTCTCGTCAATTAAAGAAACATGAAGAGAACTACCCCGTCCATGACTTAGAATTAGCCGCGGTAGTATTTGCACTAAAGATCTGGAGACATTATCTATATGGAGTGTAGTTTACTGTATACTCCGATCACAAGAGTCTCAAGTATCTTTTCTCTCAAAAGGAACTAAATATGAGGCAAAGACGTTGGCTAGAATATCTCAAGGACTTCGACTTCAATATACAATATCATCCCGGAAAGGGTAATCATGTAGCAGATGCCCTTAGTCGAAAGCCGAGAGCACTGTTCGCCAATTGTATGATTCAAGAATGGAAGTTGCTGGAGCAATTCTCTAAGCTCAATATAAGCATGGACACGGACTTCAAAAGTGTCACATTGTCTCATATAAGCATTCGTCCAGACCTATTAACTGAAATACAAGCACTTCAGGATGATGACCCAATATTAATGGAAATCAAGGGCAGATTGGAAGGACAATCTGATTTCCAAATAACTTGTGAAGGAAGATTAATGTTCAGGAATAGAACTTGCATACCGGATTGTCCCGAGTTAAAGAAGAAGATCTTAGATGAAGCTCATAGATCAAGGTACACGATTCATCTAGGATCAACCAAAATGTACCAAGATGTGAAGAGGAATTTTTGGTGGCCCAACATGAAAAGGGAAATAGCAGACTATGTATCACGCTGTCTCACTTGCCAACAGGTTAAGGCGGAACATCAAAAGCCTGCTGGAAAATTACATCCTTTAGATATTCTCAAATGGAAGTGGGAGAATATTAGTATGGATTTCATTATGGGTTTATCTAAATCAAAAGGAGGACATGATGGAATATGGGTTATTATTGACCGATTGACTAAATCGGCGCATTTCTTGCCAATAAAGAGCCGATGGTCAGTTGATGTTTTGGCTGCATTATACATCAAGGAAATAGTCAGATTACATGGTATTCCTGTTTCAATCGTGTCTGACAGAGATCCCCGTTTTACTTCTCATTTTTGGAAGGGACTACAACATTCGTTGGGAACAAGGCTTAACTTTAGTACAGCTTTTCATCCTCAAACGGATGGTCAGACCGAGAGAATTAATCAGGTGGTTGAAGATATGCTCAGAGCTTGCATCATTGATTTCGATGGAAGCTGGCATGATCACTTGCCGTTGGTGGAATTTGCATACAATAATAGCTACCAGGCAAGTATACAAATGGCACCTTTCGAAGCTTTATACGGAAGGAGTTGCCGATCACCCTTATGCTGGGACGAAGTTGGAGAGAAACAACTGCTAGGTCCAGACATGGTAAGGGTTACCACTGAAAGAATACAAATGATTAGAGAAAGACTGCAAGTTGCTCAGTCTAGGCAAAAGGCTTATGCCGATACAAGAAGGAGAGATCTTGAATTCCAAGTTGGAGATCATGTATTTCTCAAGATATCGCCTGGACGTGGCATACGGAGATTTGGTGTTAAAGGCAAGCTTACACCAAGATTCATCGGACCTTTTGAGATATTGGAAAGAGTTGGCGAGGTTGCTTATCGCATCGCATTGCCTCCTCAATTGTCTGATGTTCATAATGTGTTCCACATATCTATGTTGAAGAAGTATGTACATGATCCATCACATATTATTGAACATGGAGACTTAGTGATCCAGAAGGATCTCACATATGAGCAGAAGCCTATAAAGATACTAGATCGTGAAGTACGTACCCTAAGGAATAAGGTTATTCCCATGCTTAAGGTACAATGGAATAAGAACTCCGAACATGAAGCTACATGGGAGACCGAGGAATCGATGAGGAAGCGATTTCCAGAATTATTTTAAGGTATATACTCTACACTCTCCACTTATATATACTATTGAATTTGGGGACCAAATTCTTTTTAAGTGGGGGAGGGTGTAGCAACCCTAATAAAAATAAGATTTTTAAATAAATCAAATTAAAAATAAAAGATAAGTAAATAGATGACAAAGAGCCTAAATGAGTAAATCATTGATCAAGAGGAAAATAACGCCTTTTATCAAGGCGCTGAATCAAAAGGAAACGCCTCTATATAAGGCGTTAATTTAAAAGGGACGCCTAGACAATAGGGCGTCAAATTTCAAACGACGGGAAAAATAAAATTAAGGAAAGGAAATGAAACGCCCTCTACATGGACGCGTTTACATAAGTAACGACGCTCGACAAGGCGTCAATTTAAAATTCGACGCCCTCACTTAAGAAGCTAATTCCGTTTGTGTTCCGTTCGAACCAGAACATTATCCAGGGAAAGTTTATGGATTAGTACGAGTTAGTAGAATATAGTAAGGACTCTATCATGGAAGTATTACTTCCAATACAACTCTAACTCTATTAGGGTTCCTAATAACTCTATAAATATCCTACGGCTCGACCCAGAATGCTATTTGGCGTTCTGTGGATTGTTGCTGTCATACGTGAAGAACAGGTAATGTTCTTCCTCTTTTCTTTTCCTTTAGTTATGAATGATGAAGGAAACTAACGTCTTCATCTTATGTAGGAAGTCTACGGTAGGTAGTACCTCTCTTGTCAAAGAGAAGATCGTGGAGTCTTCATCATCATCCTCTTCGTCTGCATCTTCTTCCAAAACCCGTAAAGAAGATATCATAGAAAAGAGTCTTATCCTCTTCTCAGCAACTCTTGTCGTCACTACATCCTCTTCGGTGGGCCGCCGGTGATTAAGTTCGGAAGCAACCATCTTGTGGGTGCTACTCTAGTTACTGTTAGAAGTTCAGGAGGCTCTGTTTGAAACAGAGCATCGTTTTCTATCAGAAGCCTTCACGTTCCTTCTTCCAGATCTTCATAAGGTAGGTTTTCTCAAGAACGTAGCCCAAACTAGTATAAATTATGAAATAAACTCATCCATGATCTCATGCATATAGTTTTACTGCGTTTCCAAATGTTTTCTGAGTGATTTTAAAGAAGCGACCCAGACAAGGGCGCTAATTCTTGTTTTGACGCCCTACCCAGGAGTCGTCAATTTCATATAATTGATAATTATCCATGTTTAAAATTCTATAACTATGAAACCATGAATCTAAATTAATGTATGATCATACCTATCGAATCCTGCTATTTTTCTTGTCCTGACCATGAAATTGTTTCCTGAAATTGTATTATCTGAAAATTGATAAATTGTTGAATTAACGACCTGCACAAGGTCGTCTCTTATTGAACTGACGCCCCATACCAAGGGCGCTTCTTGACAAGTAACGCCCCTATCCAGGGCGCGTTTTTGTTAAAATTCCATAATATTGATTTCCTGCAGAATAGAAATATTGAAGGGACGACTAATGTATAAGTCGTCAAATTGTAAATAAACGCCCCTGAGTAAGGCGTTAATTGGATAATTAATGACTTAGCGTAAGTCGCTATTTTCTGTAATACTGTTTTATACTGGTTACTGTCAACCGAAGGGTTTTATATATATCTATATTTCTATATCGGCACTATATCTCCACTCCGTGAGTATAGTCGCACGTTTCTACGACGATTTATCGCATTACCCTCTCAATTCTCATTGACATACAAGCTCTCCATTGGACATTCCGTTCCTTTGGACTAGCGAGTTAGTCATAGAGACCTCCGTAAGTCTCCTCGCAGCCTTGGATTCCCTCAAGGCCGACTGAGCTGGTTGTACCATAAAAATCCATTACACTAATTTGCCATGTCACTCTAAAGAAACATGGTATACCGGCCCTCATGTTATGCAAAGTGTGTATCATGAGAATTCTCTTAATGGGATGAGGTTATCATGCCATTTGATGCTGTTCTTGTAAACCCCAATTCTATATCAACATTGTCATGGTGTTCTTGTAAACCCCAACTCTATATCAACATTGTTATGATGTTCTTGTAAACCCCAATTCTATATTCAACATGATGTTCTTGTGGACCTCAATTCTATATTAAGAATGAGGACGTCTTGCCATTGATGTGCTGTTCATGTGGACCTCAATTCTATATAAAGAGTGTCCATACTTGTTTGTCATGGTACCCAAGCTAAGGAACCAATTCCACCTAGTTTTATCGATAATCGTGATTGTACCGTTATTATCGTCATTCTATGTCAAGTGTCATATTTTTGGACTCTATTCTATCCAAGTTATCCTACGTATCTACAAGCTTTATTCTTGAAATTCCATATTGGCTATACACAAAAGTGGATGTTAAAATACATGATTAATGCCTGCGCATATAGGGCCCGATCTGGTCCTGGGAGGAGCACCCGAAAGTATTTGTGCCCATGGGAGTTGATTGATCACGGTATTGGCATTATACCGAAGTGCATGACTAGCTTGATTGAACATTCCACAAATCTTGTACTTGTACTTGACTTGATATTACATGACTTGCGTGGCCCGAGAAAGGGTAATTGTATACTTGCTTGACTTGAAACAAAATAGCCAAATTCCAACATGACATGATGAATACACTTGCTTGAATATCTTGATATCTTTTTGATATAAGTTCTTGAAAGCTCATGACTAGTTCTTCTTGCTATCGTTTTGTTATACACTCTCTCTATCTTGTCGTTTTATGCGAGCATGCATAGCTATAGTGCATTCATGAAAGATGTAATCACTTAAACCCCTTGCTAAATCTTGAGATATAATTTCCTACTGAGCGTTCGCTCACTTAGTGTTTCCCTACTTTTCAGGTAAGTCCGACGATGAGGGAACTCGAACGGATGGGGAAAATCAAGAGTGAAAGAGATAGAGCTTCTTCCGTGTTATCTAGTCTTCTTTCATATGTTCTTGAGTCAAGCTTTGTATTTTTCCTTTATTTTAGTTAGTACTTCAAAGGTTTGTAATAGACATATTCTTATGAAGGAATAAAGGATTGGGTTATCTTTACTTTTGCACATCTCTGATTTTGGTGTCGAATACACTAATACTATGATTGACATGATTGATATAAACTCGTCACGCGTCTCCGGGTATCTTCCGCTCTCGGGGCGTGACAGTCCATGTTCTTGTATACCCATGAAGCTAATTTCAAAAGATTGATTCCTTTGTTGGCTTTGATTTGGTTCACTAAGTTTGGGCTTTGTACAAGGCTAGTAAGCATATCATGGGCACTCATTGGTATAGTCAAGTTAGCCATCTTTGATTCTTCCCCTTGTTTCATCTTTCTTAATCCAAGGAGCATCTCTACTTCCTCTAAGAGTATGGTGGCTTTAAAAGTGGGAAAGAGGAAGGTATGAGTGTTTGGATGCCATAATTCTATTAGTGATCCTATGGAGGCCCAATCTAGGTGGATATCCTCATAGTGGGTAGCATGGGTTACAAGGCCAAGTAGGTGCCATCTACTAAGAAAAGACCTCATATCTAAAGAGAGTTTAGAGAGGAGTAAGGGGAGCCATTTGATCTTTAAGAACCTCCTTGGTCCTGGTACGTTTGGGTAGTCCTGAAAAGCATAAAAAGAAGAGAGGTAGAGAAGAGAATGCAATCAGAGTTTTTGAAAAAGAGAGAAGAGGAAGAATGAAATAAAAGCTTTTAAATAAAATAAAAACTTACCTGGCCCTTAGCAATCCTCCCGCTAATGTGCCCAGCAACTTCAGATATCCTAGGAAAGCTCATCCTAGACTTCTTTGAAGGGTTCTGTAACATCTTGTTCATCGTTTCTTTTGAAAGCAAGTGGCTGTTGTTCTTCTTTGTTGATCTTCAGTACTCTCGGTTGCAGCTCTCAGGCGTTTGATATGCAGCAGAAGTTGAGTTCCTTTTATAATGTTCGAACACTTTGGCTAGCCGTTCAGGGCAATCACGGTTTGAGAATAATTCGAACGAGCCACTGGAGTTCTGTTTCCGAGCAGGAAACGGAGCACAGTTGTTTACTGTGAATTGATGACATACACCTTGGCGTCATTTATTTGATTAACGACATTCTCAAAGTCGTCATTTATTTAACGCCTCTTGTACGAGCGTCATTTGCAGTCTGAGACGAAGACTAATCGTGAATGTAATTAACGCCCTCATGTCTGTCGTCATTTATCATTATGACGCCTCTATGCAGGGTCGTCATTTATTGAGCTTACACTTTTGAATTGCTTGCAGCATTATGATTATTCATGAACTTAAGTGCCATTATATCTTGATGAAATTGCTTATGTCATGCACTTATGATCATATTTTTGAGCTTTATTGAACTAACGATCTTTTATGAGCTAATGATTTTTGAGCGTAGAGAAGCGCATGCTAATGATTGGATTTCTTCCGTCGGTAACATCATTCCATCCTTGTATTTTCTCCTGTACGCATTGTTACTATATGATATCTACGCTATTATAGCATATCAAGGACCTTGTAGTTCTGATGAACCTAGAATTTGAGTTCCCCTCCATCAAAAACAGTGATAATTCCAGGGGAGTTTTGATTACACGGATAGGCCGTTGAGTCATTTAAGGTTTGGGACGACGGTTCCACTTTCTGAGTTGATACGTGGATAAACGGGCTTCGGCTTAGTGTCAGCTTAGAGATCTGGATTCTTGACCAAATCTTGATGATTTAGTAATATTATCCTTGATTATCTTCTATTTTTAGTTCGTTTTAATTTTTCTTTTAGCCCAGCATGCATCATGTAGGACTTTGAGCTCTAATGAATGAAAATCCTCATATTATGCCAATAATGAAGGCCACCCGCTTTTAATGGAGTTGACATGAGATATTCCATTCCAAATGAAGTACTTTATTCTCCTTGAAGCCGCTCAGGCTGGTTCCTTGAAAAGCATTCATTCGCTGGTTCTTTATCTCAATTCACTTTATTTTTTGCAAATCAACCTTGGTTGTAGCACGTCTACATCGGCTGGTAATCGCTCTCCAATGGTGTCTTTCCTTCCGTGCCCTCGCGCACATTTTATTCTTTAAAAATTAGTCCATTCATCCAGTTGATCATTATTTTCTTGTAATCATCCGAAGTTGTTTCATTTAGAATCCTGGAAAGATTTCCAACGCTTAATGTCAGAGGCGTGTCACATCACACCTTGGCATCTACTTATCAGTTCGTTTTCGCTTCATTCCGCTCGTTACACTTTCGCTTCACTCCGTGTTACTCCCTTGCAAAGCAGACGCCAAGGCGGGGCAGCTGTAGACACGTCAAAATCGATGCTACATTGAGTAAATCTCATGTCACCATGTGACGCCCCAAAGTGGACTTCAATATTGGCTTAATATGAAGTTTTTCTAATTTCTCCATATTTATTGTAATTTCTTGGTTTTTTTCCTTTAATAATTGAAATTAACGCCTAGAGGGAGGGTGTCATTTAATTGACGACCTAATGAGGGGCGTTTTCCTTAAATAAACGACTGTTCAAACGGTCATTGTTTCCTGGATTTAACAAATTCTAATAAAAATAAAACTTAAGGTAATTGACGTCCTAAGGAGGGACGTTGATTATTTAACGCCCGTTCAAACAGGCATCATTTAACAATTTTAAATAAGGAAAGTCCTTTATTTCTATAATTAAATTCAGGAATGAACGACTGTGTGAATGTCGTCATTTCAATTGACGCCCCTAGTTAGGTCGTCATTTTCTATTCCGTGTCCCTTCCGCCTGCTTCTTTCCAGTAGTGATCCTTTCCCCGTTTTACACCTTGTGTTTGATTGGGAAGCGGGTTCCTTATTGAGGATTCATTACCATGTTTTAATGCTATTAATGCAAGGATTTTTGGCCTATAAATACCTTAACATCTGCTTCTCGCGCGGAGAGAAGGCAGTAACAGAAAAAAGAAATGAAGAGCAACAGAGTTAGCAGAGCCGTGAGAAGAGAGTTTGTTATTTTGCAATTTCTTCTTTCATTGGGAGGCGTTTTCTTCATCCGGCGTTCTTCATCCCTAACAACTGATGCGGCCCTTGTTGTTTTTCCCTTCACTGCTGCAAACACAGCAGAAGGATTCCCTCCTTTAACATTTTTTTATTGTCAGTAGTAGTATTTCACACATCCCTTTCTTCTAGCTATCTTGCTAGAGAAAGTAACGATCTTTGTGCGTACTATAATCTTGCCTTGCATATCATAGCATTCACGTATTCCCAACCTTGTTACTCCTCTTAGGGGTTTAAAACTAAAACACACAAGGTGTGTTCATGCCCAATTCGTTTAATTTCATATCTTTAGAGCATTGATACTACATGTTGAGTAGTGGACAGCGGATCTAGAGGGGAGGGGTGAATAGATCTGCCCCTCTTTTCGCAATGCAACGCTCTATATAGCTAGATAAGATAAATTGCAGCGGAATATAACTAGCTTATCGAAGAACACTATGATTCGCTTGACAAGACGAGCAAGTAATCTATTGATTCGAACCTAAGCATGCATCTAGAATGAAACAATCACACAAGCAAACCACACCACAAAGGATTTTAAGGTGGTTCGGACTGAATCCCCAGTCCTACGTCCACCCCTCACCAAATCCAGTGAGGCTCCACTAGTGCCACGCACTGAACCGCAAATCGGAAAGACCTCCGATTGCCTTCCTACTAACCACAGGTAGGGATGTCAACACCGCAGATTGGACAACTTCCGATTGCCTTCCTACTAACCACCGGTAGGGACGATCTTCAGTTTTAATCGTTTGAATGAAATGAAAAAGATAACAAATATGAAATCACTCAAACAAGATATAGAGTATGCTCAAAGAAAAAAGATATTGTCTGAGTTGCAGAAGCTTGAATCAGATGCTTTGAAGGTGTCTTCTTCCTTGCGAGATGATCTTCCTTGAATCTCTTCTAGTTGATGAAGAAGATGATGGATGTAGCTTCGATCTTCCTTTTGATCTTCTTGAGTTGATGAAGAGGATGAAGAATGCAATTTAGATCACCTTTGAAAGTCTTGATTGCTTCTTGCTTCCTTGGAGGTTGAGATGGCTTCAGATCTGGACTTGAATCCCTTGGAATGGATGAAGCTTCTTCCCGTAGTACTCTTCTCTGCTACAGTACTTCGAACTCCTCTCCCCTGAACACACCCTTGCAGCCTCCCTTGAATCCCCTTGAAGCCTTAGGGTTTCTAACCCCTCATGTGTTGGTTTTGTAGACTTTGAATGGTCCTTGGACATCCCCCAGACCATATCCACAATCCATGGGGGATTGGGTGACTTTGGGGTTAAACAAATGGGTAGAAAGACCTCTACTCGAGCTTGAAACAAAAATCAACAAAGGGGGCCTCGGGACTGGCGGTCGACCGGAAGACATGTGGCGGTCGACCGGAAGTTTACAGTCGGTTGATTTTTCATCTCTGGCAAAACTGGTCGACCGGACGCCCGAAACATGTAAAAGTTGCCAATCTTCATCTCTGGAAAAACTGGTCGACCGGCCAAGGTGTGTTGGTCGACCGGAAAGACCTATACCTGCAAAAATGAAGTGTTAGCCCAAAGAATCATGTCCATAAGTCAAGATACTCATGTCCTTATCAATTCCATGTATTTTTGGGTTTGGTTTATGCATTAGATCATTTGAGCATTTCTAAATTTTGTTCCGGGGGCTCCGCCCTTGGAAACCCCCGCAAGGGGCGCTGCCCCCTTGACCCCCGTGACCTGACCGGGCAGGTCGATCCTCGCGACCTGACCGCGCAGGTCGATCCGCGTGCGAGGGCGCAATATTGAGCTTCCACATTTGCCATCTCCACTTCATTCCTTGGCATATCTGTCTTGAAAGAACATCAAGTTGTTTAGTCATATAAGAGTGGTAAAACATCAATGACTTATAGTGTTTAGCCATTATCAAAACCAAGAATATCAAATAACTTAAATGACCATAGGATGATGTCGAATGACCCAAGTGACCACAAGATGACTCAATTGACCACAGGGGCACAACATTCTCCCCCTTTTTTATGATGGCAACACTGTGAGTCATTATGTGGCAGTAATATCCAAAATGGCAAAAGTTATACCAAATGTAACATATGCAGCTCAAGATCCATGATAGTAATAGTATGTGAATGCAAATATGAATGCAGATATGAATGCTATGCAATTATGCAAACCCCATCACATACACATAAGAGATACACAAAGCGCACAAAGGATTGTCCCCCTTGGACTCTCCCCCGTACATAATTCACTCATCTTCCTTTGACAATACACAAAGGTCGCACAAAGGACGGACAAAGGTATTAAAGGAAAGGACTCACAACAAGACATTTTCTCCCCCTTTGACATTAGCAAAAAGGATGGATAAGATAGAGAAGGTGACTAATGTCTGAGAGACCAGAGTTGAATGAGAGTGGAGAGCTAGCCATTATAGGCAAACCTGAAACATGCCGTGAGCAATATATATGGTTCAAAGCTAATGAAATCCGAGATCAACAATGGAGTTCGAAAAGCAGCTACATCCAAGATGTAATAGAAATGAACCAAAGTTACATATCATGGCAGTGTTTAACATTCCCTTGTCTTATATATCCATATTCAATAACTACAAAGGGAATAACACAAAAACTAGTATTAAGGTTAAACAATCATGACTAAAGCATGGAATATTATGAGTTCAACAAATTTGATTGTCAATATCTTTTGAATTTGAAGGCACATGACTCATATGTTACGAGCAATCGAGTCTAGTACATGTCTCCTAGCCGTAAGAATACACGTTGGTTAGACGCCAGTATTCCTAGGTATTTCGCAAGACTGACTGTTAAGCTTTAGAATGAACAGAGATAGCAAAGTCACGTCATGACATATCAAAACTCATTTCTTTGATGAGAAGATGTATTTCTCAGTAATTATGCCATTACTCTGCCTAGAGTCCAAATGAATTAAGACAGAGATAACAGGGGCACATCATGACATGTCATTCGTCACTTGATTTGATGACGTGACATATTTCTCCGTGCAACAATATCAGTGCTCTGTCAAATTGATTTTCAGGAATTCCAGCTCATCAAGATGTTTAAAAATAATACTTAGCTCTAGAATATCACCAAGGTTGTCATGAAGTTTAAATTTTCAGATTTCGGGATAGTCATTCAATGCACAACATGCAATCTCTAGTTAAGGTCTATTAAAACCACAGAACATAGATGATTTCAGAATAAATATTTTTAAACTTAGAGGAAATCTTTAAATCTGAACCATTTTCATTGAATAGATAATCATCAGGGCATATAATAGAAAGCTCTTACGCCGTAGTTCTGTCATTCTCATGATCTCAAATCAGACTGTAAGTCATTGAAGTTCAGATTGCAAGAGATTTAAGAAAATCAACAAGAGTCCCCTTAAGGATATGCAATGAATGCACTCAAGAAGTTATGTTTGCAAGTGAAAAGATAATTCTCAATGAGAGGTTGACTTGAGCCATGCAGGGGTTGACCTGGTCAAACATGAAGTTGGTAGAGATGAAATGCATGACCCAACACATGGTTGTACACTTATTCATGGCAACAGAATGAAGATGAAATATATGCATGAATACTTCAAAAGGATAACTCCCCCTTATTATATGGCCTATATGCGACAGTGACGCATGGTACTTCGCGGAGGTAAAACCTCACGCATATTGAGTGCTTCTAGACAAGCATAACCTACCTTTCCATACATCAACATTTAATATACCATGGCCATGCAAGTATGATGCTACATAAACCATGCAATGCATCATGAACATGAATTCAACTTTATTATGCAACTACATGCAATGCGACACCATATGCAAAATGACATTAACATATAAACAATGCATGAACACCAATATGCAAGAATACATGACTAAATTGAACAAGATCATCATTTCAATGTTTATTGGCCCGGGGTCGGCAAAGATCAAGCTCCCTTCTGAGTGTTGAAAATCTGTCATTACACAAGGGCTTGGTGAAAATATCAGCAATTTGATTTAGAGTATCAACAAAATGCAGTTCAAAATTTTTCTTACCGACCTCATCTCTAATGAAGTGATGCATAATCTCAATATGCTTAGTCCTAGAGTGCTGGACTAGATTTTTTACAAGGTTGATAGTGTTGTCCTCCTGGTTTTGATGATGACCACCATGATATGACAGGGTGTATTATTATCTGACAATCTGGTATGTGGCAAGAATTGTTGTTGAACATTAATGCAGGCAATAGTCAGGGTCAACGCAGCCTTCAACTCCTACAAGTTGAAGCACATTTCATCAAGACTGCGTCTACGCCTCAAGCAAGACAATGTCGACGCGTTTGCCTCCAGAAGATCTCCTCACACAGCGTCGACGCATCCAGATGCTGGCGTCGACGCACCCAGTCCCAGACAAGTGCTCGAGCAGAAGGACTGGATAAAGTGGGCCAGCCACGTCTGCAAGTGAAGTACTCTCTTCCTCCTTTAGTCCAGAAGCTTCTCCTCACGTGGGCAAATGATTGGGAATCTCGTAGGGCCCAATCCGGCGCGGGAAAAATAAAAGAGGAAATAGAGAAGTGGATCGAGATTGAAATGAGGAGGTGTATTTGAGAAAGATATAGAAGCACTCGTGCAGAGAGTAGAACAGGAGTCAGGCATTTTTCTCTTCTGGAAAACTAAGAGCAAGGGGACATTCGAAGAAGGTCCAGGGCGAAGATTGCAGTACCAGCTCGTTCTCCTGGTGAAGAAGATCAGATGCTGAAGAACCACAGAAGCATCAGTCTGATCTAGTCTCAACTGAAGAGAAGATCCTACTCAGATCGTGCTGTTCATTTCTTCAGGCTACAATCTCTTCTGCTGCGCAAGAAGTCTGAAGATTCATTGACTAGCATCATCTGAGTTCATTCTTTACTCTGTATTTTTATTTTTCTTATACATTGTGTTTTTCGAGTTACTGTTCCACTGGGATTTAGTGGACATGTTTGCTCTGATCCAGAGTGTGTTCTGAGATCAGAGGGTAAACAGACTTCGTGTCTGCAAGCTGTTCGACAGCGGGTCTGTGACAGGGTGTTACTGTCATCTGTAGACTGGATCTGCAGGTCAGAGAAGAGTTCTTCTTTGGAGTGAGCATAAGCTGTAAAGCTCAGCGGTGATCCCCACCAGGTTGGTGAGGGGGTGGACGTAGGTCTCGGGACAGAGACCGAACCACCTTAAAACTCCTGTCTCTTGTGATTTTTGCTTGTGGTTTGATTCCTTGCTCTCTGTCTCGGTTAGATCGTTTAAATACTGCTCTTGCCTTCTAGAAGTTCACGAAGTGAGGTTGTCTGTTCCATCTCAGTGTGTGCGATCGGTTTAGTTGGCTTAATAATTTTTAAGTGGTCAATCTATTCACCCCCTCCCCCTCTAGCTTGACGATCCTCTGCTTCCAACAAGTGGTATCAGAGTGCCAGGCTCTCTTGAACGGTTTAACAGCCTAGAGAGAAGTAATGGAGAGCAAAGGACTCATGCCAGAGGGTTATGCTGTGAATAGACCACCATTTTTCGATGGCAATAATTATTCCTATTGGAAGAATCGCATGCAAGTTTTTCTCAGGGCCCAGGACCATGAAGTATGGAAAGTAGTGAGCAAGGGGCCCTACATAATTGAAGGTGACGAAGAATTATGGGTGAAGGAGCAGGTAAGAAAGTCAACCGTCAACTGGCAGGCAATGAACATTATGCAATGCTCCCTGCATCCCAAGGAATTCTCGCGCGTCTCCTCATGTGCAAGTGCAAAAGAAATGTGGGATCGACTCGAGGTAATATACGAGGGTACCTCGGAGGTAAGGGAGACCAAGGCTAACATGCTAATCTCTGAATATGAGTCGTTCCACATGAAACCTGAAGAAAGTATTTCTGAGATGTATGCTTGTTTAACCTTGCTTGTCAATGGTCTCAAAGGTCTAGGGAAGGCCTATACAGATTATGAGCTGGTGAGAAAGATTCTTAGATCTTTGACATCCGTGTGGCACACAAAAGCCACAGTTGTCGAAGAATCTAGGAATCTTCCCAAGACCACTCCTGACGAGTTGATAGGTTCCCTTATGGCCTATGAGTTGAATTTGAAAAGATCTGATGAGGAAATAAAGAAGAAGAAACCCCTAGCTCTCAAAGCTGCTCCAAGCTGCAAGGAGAGCTCAGATGAGAATCTGACCTCTTCATCAGACAGTGATTCAGGTGAGATTGCTATGCTCACAAAGAAATTTCGAAAATTCTTACGAAGGGAAGGTAAAGCTGGTCGATTTAGAAGCTATCAAGGTAAAATGAATTCTAAATTTAAGTCTGACCAAACTAAGAAATCTGACAAAGTTGTGTGTTATCAATGCAGGAAACAGGGACATATCAAGTCAGAGTGTCCCGAAAATTCTAAGAAAGCTTACCCCAAGTTCAAAAATAAAAAGCCCAAGGCCATGATCAGTACATGGAGTGATGAAGAAGAAGAAGAAGAGGAGGATAGCACCTCAGAGGAAGAAAAAGAAGTGAAGCTATGCCTTATGGCCAGGGGAGAGGACTCTACTGAGGTAAATTCTCCATTTGATGAATTTACTTGTGATGACTGGGAAGAAGCTTTCAATGACCTTATGGATAAATATGATGTTGTGAAGAAAGAAAATAAAATGCTTAAAAAGAAGAAAAACCAGGGAAGTCAAGAAAATTTGTCAAATGAAAAGGTTAAAATGCTAGAGGATGAAATTGGTTGTCTGAAGAAAACTCTGAATGAAGAAAATGAATACAGATCTCAATTGATTGAATTGAAAAGAGAAAATGACTTCTTACTAAAAACACACGATGAACTGAAGTTAAGAATGCAAAAACTAGAAAAGGACACCAAAATCGCTGAAGAGAAATATCAAGCTGTAAATGGTGTCAACTTGAAACTTCAGGAAGATTTGAAGAAAGTTGAAAAGGAAAAATTAGACAAACAAACTTCCCTAGAGAAAATGACACAAGGCAAACATAATCTTGATGCTCTAATGGGAACAAAATGCAATGTCGGCAAAGAAGGACTTGGATATAATCCAAGCAAAAAGAAAGAAATTGGACTAAAACTGGTGACCTTCGTGTCAGAAGAAAAGAAAGCTGAGGAGAAACAGGTGGCTGAAGTAAAAAATGTTGAAAGAGACAAAGGGAAACAGTTTCAGAAAAATAAAGTGACAAAGGAGAAAGGAAAAGAGAAGATGAATGAATCTCCTAAGACAAAATTTGCAAAGAATGTAACCAGCTGCAAGCCTGTCATTTCATCACCATCTAAGGCCTCCAGCTCAAGACTCTTTCTTCACCAGAATTGCAGTAGAAAGACTGAAAATACCAGGTCTGGCAAGAGCCAGATGCGTCCACGCAAGGCCATTAATGTGTCAACGCAACCTTCATACAATCAGAGGCCTTCTGCATATAGGTCTAAGCACTCAACTTAGATGCGTCAACACTACGGGCATGTGGCGTCGACTCGGGCTGAATTCCAAAGAGTCCATAAGAATAGGAACGACCACATGGGTCGACGCATGCAGGTAAATGCGTCTACGCACCCATACCACCATGGCCAATACTTCAATCAGTCTGGGTGGATGGGTCAACGCACACATCACAATGCGTCCACGCACCCTACTTTCTATCATGCTCATAGAGGCAACTATGGGTGGGTGAGTCCACGCATTCATTCAGGAAGGTCGACGCATCCCATGTATGCTTATCCGATAAGACAAACACATTCATCTAGGGCATTCAACTCACACTACCAAGAGGCTTATTGGAGCCAAAATAAACGATGGTTCAATAAAGCAGCTAAAATAACCTTAAAATCAAATCAGAAACCTGCTGCCTCCTCAACCAAAATCCATCAAAAACCTCAACAAATACAAATGTGGATTCCTAAGAACCTACTGAATTTCCTGAAGTCATCCAGTGGGGACCCAAGTGTGTTTGGGTTCCAAAATATCTTGTGTGATGATTCTTGCAGGAATGCCTTGCAGCCATGCACAACAGATGGTATCTTGACAGCGGCTGCTCAAGGCATATGACAGGGGACAAGGCCAAGTTTTGTCTCTTGGTTGAGAAGGATAGAGGATTTATTACCTTTGGTGGAAACAATAAAGGTAAGATAGTTGGCAAAGGTAAAGTTGGTAAGAATCCTTCTACCTCAATTGATGATGTTCTTTTAGTAGAGGGTCTAGAGTATAACTTGCTCAGTATAAGTCAGCTGTGTGATAGGAATAATAAAGTAGTGTTTGATGCAAATACATGCACCATCTTAGAAGAAAAATCAGAAAAAGTTAAATTTGTTGGAAAAAGGATAAACAACATGTACATGGTAGATTTAGATGATCCTGCACATAATAATCTTTACCTTGCTGTAAATAAAACTGAACTAGCTTGGTTGTGGCACCGTAGGCTAGGACATGCTAGCTATAGTGTATTGCATAAGTTAGCCAAACACAGCATGGTGAATGGCCTGCCTGATGCTTCATTCAAGAAAAATGACAAAATCTGTAATGCATGCACCCAAGGTAAACAGATTAGGAAGTCATTTAAGTCCAAGATAAAGAGTCAGTCCACTAAACCTTTTGAACTCATTCATTTGGACTTATTTGGACCCACTAGAACAGCAAGCATTAGTGGTAATAGATATGGATTTGTTCTAGTGGATGATTTTTCTAGATTTACCTGGGTATTCTTTCTAACTCATAAGAATGAGGCATTTGAGGAATTTCAAGCATTCTTTAAGAAAACACAGCAGGAGGGTAAGTTTGTCATTTCTTCCATTATATCAGATCATGGTGGAGAATTTGACAATTCTGAATTTGGAGATTTCTGCAGAGCAACAGGGCTAAATCACAGGTTTTCTTCCCCAAGAACACCTGAACAAAATGGAGTCGTGGAGAGAAGAAACCGAACCCTTGTGGAGATGGGCAGAACCATGCTGATTGAAGGGCAACTCCCAAGGAAGTATTGGGTAGAGGCTGTGAACACTGCATGCTACATTGTAAATCGGGCAATGGTAAGACCTCAGTCCAAAAAGACTCCATATGAAATGCTGAAAGGTAAGAAGCCCTCTGTTGCTCACTTTAAAGTTTTCGGTTCAAAATGCTTTGTTCAGAATAATGATAAACGGATCCTAGATAAGTTTGAACCCAAGAGTGAACCCGCCATATTCTTAGGATACTCCAGTCACTCTAGGGCATATAGGGTCCTAAATCTGAAAAGTCAAACAGTTGAGGAATCACCTCACATCGTTTTTGATGAGCTAATTGAAAATTCACAAGTTGAATCCTCATGCAGGAACGAGGGTGATGAAGACTTCCTTGACAAGCCTGAGGAGAAAGAAACATTGGAAGGAGATTCAAGACCAAAAGAAGAAGAGCCAGAGTCTAGTAATCAGGGTAATGCATGTATTGATGGAGGTAACCCTCTAATTAACATTAGGATGTTAAGGGATCACCCCTCAACTAGCATAATTGGAAACTTGCATGAACTTGTTAGAACACGCTCTCAAATTCAAGAAATGGATAACATGGCACTTGTGTCTCAAACTGAACCCAAAAATGTCATGGAAGCCTTAAAAGATTCCAACTGGATAAATGCCATGCATGAAGAACTCAACCAATTTACAAGAAATGAATTGTGGCATCTAGTGAATAGACCCACGGATCAATCTGTAATAGGAACTAAATGGGTCTATAAAAATAAACAAAATGAAAATGGTGTTGTTGTAAGGAATAAGGCTAGACTAGTTACACAGGGCTACAATCAAAAGTTCGGCATTGACTTCGAAGAGTCCTTTGCACCAGTAGCCAGATTAGAAGCCATTCGGTTGCTGCTTGCATATGCTGTAAGTCATGGAATAAAATTACAACAAATGGATGTAAAAAGTACTTTCTTAAATGGAATAATAAAAGAAGAAGTATATGTGGAACAACCTCCTGGTTTTGAATGTGCAGAAAACCCTAACCACGTATACAGGTTAGACAAAGCACTGTATGGACTCAAGCAGGCACCTCGAGCCTGGAACGACCGGCTCAGCTCCTTCCTCACTGAAAAATGATATTCAAGAGGTAAAGTGGACCAGACATTGTTTACAAAAGTAAGGAATTCAGATATCATTCTGGTTCAAATATATGTTGATGACATTGTCTTCGGTTCTACTAAACCCAGTTTGTGTAAGGAGTTTGCTAACTTAATGACTACAGAATTTGAAATGAGTCTCATGGGTGAACTTCAATTTTTTCTAGGTTTGCAGATCACCCAAAGCAAGGACGGATGCTTTATTAATCAAACAAAGTACATCAAGGAGCTATTGAAGAAGTATAAAATGGAAAATCTGAAGGCAATCAGCACTCCCATGTGCACAAACACATCCTTGGATGCAGATTTGAAAGGTACACAAGTTGATGCCAAGACCTATCGAGGTATGATAGGGTCACTGTTATACCTTACTGCATCTAGGCCTGATATTCAATTCTCTGTTTGCATGTGTTCACGTTTCCAAGCTGATCCTAGAGAATCCCACTTAAGTTCTGTAAAGCGTATCTTTAGATACCTTGCTGGAACTCAAGACCTAGGGATTTGGTATCCTGCATCCTACTCCTTTGATTTGGTTTCATATTCGGATGCAGACTATGCTGGATGTAAATTGGACAGAAAAAGCACTAGTGTCTACTGCCAATTTTTGGGTGGGTGCTTGGTCTCCTGGGCTTCCAAGAAACAACACTCAGTGGCACTGTCCACTGCAGAGGCAGAATATGTCGCTGCAGGGAGCTGTGGCACTCAAGTGTTGTGGATCAAGCATCAGCTCCAAGATTACCAAACAGATCTTGGATGTGTCCCAATATTGTGTGATAACACAAGTGCTATAAACTTGGCCAAGAACCCCATCCAGCACTCTAGGACCAAGCATATTGAAATCAGACATCATTTCTTAAGAGATGAGGTCAGCAAAGAGTGTTTCAAGCTTATATTTGTAGAGTCTAAACTTCAATTAGCTGATATCTTTACCAAACCTCTCAATAATGAACGGTTTTCATTTCTTAGGAGAGAGCTTGGACTTTGTAATGTACATTCTGAAGCTTGAACTGATTGCATGATTCAAATATCTGAATGCTCCTTGATTGCCCTTATTCATGATCATTTGATGTCCTGCTATGGTCAAAATGTGTTTTGTTTAAATAATTCACACTTTTAGGGGGAGTATGAAATCTTGTGAGTTAAATTTGTTTTGTTCATTCAAAATAAAACCTCAGCATGCTCTCAAATTCATCTGTTTTTATTCTTTCAAATCATGCTTGAGTTAAGGGGGAGTTAGGTATAAATAATTCTCGGAATAAATGTGGAAGTCTGCAGATAAGATGTTTGATGCGGTAACGCACCCTCTAGGATGCGTCCACACAGCGTTGGACTGCGTCTGATCATTGATAAACAGTCCGAGCAGAATGGATGAGTGCGTCGACGCTGTAGGTGCTCTGCGTTGACGCTATACAAGAAACAGAGTGTTGTTGTGGTGACTTTGTTCTCTCGTCTAACTCTCTTGGTCATCTTATCCACCCTTCTTGCTAGACTTGTTCTTCTTCAAGAATCTCCCTTGCACTCAATCTTGCTTATTTTCTACCTTATTCACCTTCTTAATCCCAAGATTTCTTGATGCACTCTCTTTCTATTCCAGAATAAGGGAATTGTCTCAAATGCTAGGGTGAAAAGTTAATGCCTTATATTCAGGGGGAGCTAAGGGGTTAATTTCTAATGAAAATAAGTTTTTTCTTAGAATAGCTTCACACTACTTAATGATATAAAATGTGTGTCCTTCATTGTTTGAACTAAACAGTACTTGAACCTAAAAGTGCTTGAATCTGGAATAAGAACTAAACATGTTAATACGACTTGGGTTCCTATCATCACTTTATCCCAATTTAATCAAAAGTAGAAGGATCTTTCAATGAATTGAAATTTAATTAGTATTGTTGCTAAAGTTTGTTCAGATCTAACAAGAGCTAAGAGATACAGTGCAACACACAATGTATCTGCAATACGCAGAGCAATGGTAGGCCTTCACTGAGAAACTGGCTCTATGCACCAAAGAAGTGCTAAAGGGCAAGTCATGAGGTGGACTACTATCTCTGTCCTTAAATGAAAATTATACATTTCAGAGCAATGGTGACTCTCAACCGAGAAACTACCTTCTTCACCCATGAAGTGTTGAAAGGCATGTCATGAGGTTGATCACTACCTCTGAATCTAGGCAAAATGATTAGCTATGCTGAATAACCAGGGACTCTGGTGCCTAATAAGCATGTGTACTTATGTCACAAGGCTAGCTATATCTGACTGCTAATGGATGCAATAAATGAAATAAAATTTAAGACACATGTGTGTTGGTATGAAATCAAAAGGCTCAACAGATCTAATAAACTTATCCTCAATGCTCCTTAAATTTCTTTCTTCAAAGATTTTTCAAAATTGAACAACGTAGGATAAAGATATGTGCAGATCCATTGTATGAAGCTAGTTTAGTAATTCCTCCATTTTTGCACTCTTAATGTTCATTTCTGTGCCTCAAACTTCGTAGAATATCATTATTTTATGTCACTAAATGGTTCGAAGTTAATCTGAGTAAATTTAATTTTCATGGGAATTTGAACTGAAGCTATTAAAAATCCCAGAGTTTGAGTGTATTACCTTATGAACCCTGGTCTCTATCGATATTTCCTAACTTCTGTTCTTTAAGCTGCTTCTTCTCTCTCTCAAAATCTTTGTCTGGCAGAGTGTATTTACACTATGGCGTCGATGCATTCTTGCTCTTAACGTCGACGCCTCTGTGCTTTTCCAATACACTTTTGTGAATAAGTGATCATAGCGTCGACGCATTGATTTCCTCGCGTCGACGCATCCACTTTATCTAGGTTCTTTCGGATATGACCTGGATCCGTTACCCGGTTACCCGATAACCGGATTGGGGGTTTCTCTTGTCACTCTTTTAAACCCTCAACCGAGGGAGCAGTCGGCTACTTTCCTCTCCTCCTTCTGATACACCTCTCGACTGTTCTTCTTCTCCTCTATCCATGAAGATGGAGCTCGCCTACTCTAGGAAAGGAAAGAAGACTGCTGCGGAACCATCTTCGGCTCCTCCAGCTCCTGAGCTCGCTGCTGAAGCCCAAGTTCCTAAATCCCCTGCGGCGGCTCTTCCTCCTAAATCTTCTTCTTCGCAAAAACGCAAAGACAAGGGGAAGTGTCCACGCAGCCCCTCCCCTCCTTCCAAGAAGAAGAAGGTCCGATCGTCCTCCAAGCCTTCATCTCCTCAGAAGAAAGTCTTCTCCAAAAAATCCAAGTCTGGGGTTTCCGTATCCGCTCCTTCTTCTGGTACAGACGAACCCCTGAAGGTTTTAATTCCTCGATATATCCTTGAATTGGACGAAACTTTTCTTGCTGTCTTCCCTGAGATTAGACCTACTTTGGAATTTCAAGGTTGGTGGGGTTTTGCCACCAAGTACTCCGTCTATTATCCTACTCTAGTCAGGGAGTTTTACCGCAATCTTTGCCATCAACCCGAACGTGGAAGACTGACCAGCTCTGTTCAGGGTGTTAAGTTTGAACTTACTGCTAGTCTGCTCGCCAAAGTATGGAAGATTCCTATGAAGGGGGCCGAACTTCATTCATTTCCTTTGAATGAACATGAAGCATTTGCTGTTTTGACCGGCCAGCCAGAGGACCCTTCAGACATTAAGCAGACTCATTTGTCAAGCTTAAAAGCTAACCATTTTTCACCTCCTGTTCGTCTTCTGCACCATATATGCACTTCCATCTTTACCCCACAGAGTAGTGGACGTGAAAGGGTTACAATCATGCATAGATTTTTACTATACTGCATGTTGAAAGAAATCAATGTGTCTTTGATTGATGTTATTATTCAGACAATGGGGACTTGCCTGGACAACTCTAGGACTCTACCCTACGCAGCACATCTCACAGCCTTGTTCAGAAAGGTTGGAACTCCGTTTGGCAATGAAAAGAAATGTGTAGTCCCTAGAGGCAATGTGTACTCCATGTCTTTTGTTCAGAATTTTATGGGTATAAAAATTGTAGATGGCAAGCTAGTCAGAGTGCTGCCAAGTCAACAATCTACTGTCAGGGCAGCTGCTCCTCCTCCTGAGCCCGAACCAGAGTCCGTCAGGATATCTCCTGAACCTGTTGCTTCTCCTCCACTTTGGGGAGGTCAGGAAAGAGATGTGGACATTGAGGTCCAAGGTGCAGACCAAGCTCCAGCCAGGTCACTTCCACCTTTTGTCACTAAGGATAGGCCAGCTCATACTGATGATAGTGAGCAGGTTTTTCCTTCGTATGTGGTGGAGTCTCCCGATGATGCTGATGAGGAAGAATTTCAGATTGAAGTACCCCCTTTTCAAGATGATGAGCCTGAATGGTTTGACATTAGAGGGGAACCCAAGACTCAGTGGGAACAAGGTGAGTCCAGCTCACATTATCTTAATAGAGAACTTGGGTCCACTAGCCAACAGCCTCAGGATGATTATTTCCAGGCCCCTCCTGGTGCAACAGAAAAGGATTTACTGGTTCACCTCATCCGAATGATGCAGCATCAAGGGGACAAAATTAACTCTTTTATTCTGTATACTGACTTTCAGCTGGAACGACTGTATAAAAGAATTGTCTTATCTGAAATTTCTATAATGGTCTCTTGGAGAGACTATATGAAGGCCAAGCAGAAAACTGACAAAGCAATGAGGAAGGTCCTGCAGAGTGTTGCAAAGATTGTCAACAAGATTGCAGAGTTAGTTTCCAATATGCACACTACACAGATGTCTACTCTTCAGACCATGGCCAAGATGCAATCCCTGTGTTATGATATTCAAATTGCTATGGTTACTCTGCAGTCTCAAGTAACCTCGATTCCCACAGGTTTTCAAGCTATTTTTGGCAAGCTGACAAGTCTTTCATCCTCCATGGAAACTATGTGCAGTTCACTTGAGTCGTTGACACGAGGATCTGACGATGTCCGCTCCGAGCTGGTAGGTCTTAAAAGCACTCTAATGTTTCAGTTGGGCGAGCTTTCTCAGGCAATTCAAGCTCTGCATGCCCAGCAGACCTTCTCATCTCATCGTCCTCCACCTCCACCGGGCCAGTCCTCTAGTCACTCGTCTAGGAGGCATTCTCAGCATTTCTCTAAGTAATTGACTCGATAATTTGTTCTAGTTACTTGACTTTTGGCCTCCCCTTCTTGCTGATGTCAAAGGGGGAGACTATCTTGTGAATGCACTTTGTTTTTTTTTCTATATCTAAATCTTGATCATGTGCGTAAGTGAATGGTGAATGAGTTGAATGTTGATACATGTGTTTGAATGTTATGGTTGTGCATGCCTCTGCTTAATTGGTTATTGAAGTGCATGATCATTAAAGTGCTAGAATTCAATCATGGTTGCCATCATCAAAAAGGGGGAGATTGTTGTCCTCCTGGTTTTGATGATGACCACCATGATATGACAGGGTGTATTATTATCTGACAATCTGGTATGTGGCAAGAATTGTTGTTGAACATTAATGCAGGCAATAGTCAGGGTCGACGCAGCCTTCAGCTCCTACAAGTTGAAGCACATTTCATCAAGACTGCGTCTACACCTCAAGCAAGACAACGTCGACGCGTTTGCCTCCAGAAGATCTCCTCACACAGCGTCGACGCATCCAGATGCTGGCGTCGACGCACCCAGTCCCAGACAAGTGCTCGAGCAGAAGGACTGGATAAAGTGGGCCAGCCACGTCTGCAAGCGAAGTACTCTCTTCCTCCTTTAGTCCAGAAGCTTCTCCTTACGTGGGCAAATGATTGGGAATCTCGTAGGGCCCAATCCGGCGCGGGAAAAATAAAAGAGGAAATAGAGAAGTGGATCGAGATTGAAATGAGGAGGTGTATTTGAGAAAGATATAGAAGCACTCGTGCAGAGAGTAGAACAGGAGTCAGGCATTTTTCTCTTCTGGAAAACTAAGAGCAAGGGGACATTCGAAGAAGGTCCAGGGCGAAGATTGCAGTACCAGCTCGTTCTCCTGGTGAAGAAGATCAGATGCTGAAGAACCACAGAAGCATCAGTCTGATCTAGTCTCAACTGAAGAGAAGATCCTACTCAGATCGTGCTATTCATTTCTTCAGGCTACAATCTCTTCTGCTGCGCAAGAAGTCTGAAGATTCATTGACTAGCATCATCTGAGTTCATTCTTTACTCTGTATTTTTATTTTTCTTATACATTGCGTTTTTTGAGTTACTGTTCCACTGAGATTTAGTGGACAGGTTTGCTCTGATCCAGAGTGTGTTCTGAGATCAGAGGGTAAACAGACTTCGTGTCTGCAAGCTGTTCGACAGCGGGTCTGTGACAGGGTGTTACTGTCATCTGTAGACTGGATCTGCAGGTCAGAGAAGAGTTCTTCTCTGGAGTGAGCATAAGTTGTAAAGCTCAGCGATGATCCCCACCAGGTTGGTGAGGGGGTGGACGTAGGTCTCGGGACAGAGACCGAACCACCTTAAAACTCCTGTCTCTTGTGGTTTTTGCTTGTGGTTTGATTCCTTGCTCTCTGTCTCGGTTAGATCGTTTAAATACTGCTCTTGCCTTCTAGAAGTTCACGAAGTGAGGTTGTCTGTTCCATCTCAGTGTGTGCGATCGGTTTAGTTGGCTTAATAATTTTTAAGTGGTCAATCTATTCACCCCCTCCCCCTCTAGCTTGACGATCCTCTGCTCCCAACAGATAGCACTAGTGTTATCACACAGAATCGGGACACAACCAAGATCCACTAGGTAGTCTTGGAGTTGGTGTTTAATCCACAACACTTGAGTGCCACAGCTCCCCGCAGCAACATATTCTGCCTCTGCGGTTGAGAGGGCAACCGAGTGTTGTTTCTTGGAGGCCCAAGAAACTAAACACCCGCCCAGAAACTGGCAGTAGCCACTAGTACTTTTGCGATCCAGCTTGCATCTAGCATAGTCTGCATCAGAATAAGATATAAGAGATAAATCACATGATGACGGATACCACAATCCCAAATCTTGAGTGCCGACAAGATATCTAAGGATACGTTTGACGGCAGTCAAGTGGGATTCTCTAGGACTAGCATGAAATCTAGCACAAAGGCATATACTAAACTGGATATCTGGTCGGGATGCAGTCAAGTAAAGCAAAGATCCGATCATACCTCTATAGATCTTTGCATCCACTAATTTACCATTTTCATTCGAATCCAGTGGTGTTGTGGTTCTCATAGGAGTTGCAATGATTTTAATGTTCGTCATGTCAAATCTTTTCAGCAGCTCCTTGATGTATTTGGCTTGACTTATGAAGCAACCATCTTGTCCTTGTTGACCTGCAAATCGAGAAAGAATTGGAGTTCTCCCATTAGGCTCATCTCAAATTCGCTAGTCATGAGGTTAGCAAATTCTTCACACATTTCAGATTTAGTAGAACCAAACACAATATCATCAATATAAATTTGAACAATCAAGATGTTCTTACCTTACTTCTTGATGAAAAGTGTTTGATCTACCTTACTTCGTGTGTACCCTTTTTCAATGAGGAACGAGCTTAGTCACTCATACCAAGCTCTTGGTGCTTGCTTAAGTCCATAAAGCGCCCTGTCTAGCTTGTATACAAAATCTGCATGGTTAGAATTCTCAAAGCCAGGGGGCTACTCAACATAGACTTCTTCTTTGATCAAGCCATTCAAGAAAGTACTTTTTACATCCATTTGGTACAGCTTTATTCTAAGGGAGCATGCAAAGGCAAGTAAAATTCTGATGGCTTCGAGTGTAGCAACTGGGACGTATGATTCATCAAAGTCTACCCCAAACTCTTGATTGTACCCTTGAGCCACCAATCTAGCCTTGTTTCTTATTATCTTGCCATCCTCACTTAGTTTGTTCCTAAAAACCCATTTAGTGCCTATGACAGATTGTGATGATGGTCTAGGAACAAGATGCCAAACTTTATTCCTTTCAAACTGGTTTAACTCGCCTTGCATTGAATTTATCCAATTTTCATCTTTTAATGCTTCATCAATATTTTTGGGTTCAAGCTGAGAGACAAGAGCAAGTTGATCTAATTCTTCCACAATTCTGAAATGTGACCTTGTTCTAGGTGGGTCATTCAAGCTCCCAATGACATTTTCTAAAGAATGATCCTTGAGAATTCTAATGTTTGTAGAATCATTACCTTCTCTTGAAGCTTGATCCCTTGCATTACTTGATTCAACTAGGTCACCATCTTCTTTTATTTCTTCTTGTGTAGAATCACTTTTTTCCTTCATGCTTAGGAATTCCCCATCTTCATCATTTTTCCTGCAAGAGTTATCATTGTTAGAATCATCATGATATTCATCAAAGAAAACATGGGGTGATTCTTCCACAGTTTGCCTCTTGATATTGTAAATTCTATAAGTCCTAGATCTATCAGAATATCCAAGGAATATACCTTCATCGCTCTTGGGCTCGAATTTATCTAAGTCTCTTTTGTCATTGTTGTGGATGAAGTATTTTGACCCAAACACTTTCATATGTGAGGGACATGGCTTTTTACCTTTCACCATCTCATAAGGAGTTTTTTTGGTATGTGGCCTTACCATAGAGCGGTTGATAATGTAACATGATGAGTTTACCGCTTCAGCCCAAAACCTCCTTGGAAGTTGCCGTTCAACAAGCATGGTTCTTGCCATCTCTATAAGTGTTCGGTTTCTCCTTTCAACTACACAATTTTGCTTCGGCGTTCTTGGTGAAGAAAATCGGTGTGAAATTCCCTCAGCCCTGCAAAGATTATAGAAGTCAGCATTTTCAAATTCACCACCATGATCAGATTGAATCTTGGAAATTTTAAACTCACCGTCATACTTTATCTTCATGTAGAGTGCCTAAAACTCATCAAAAGCATCATTTTTGTGTGTGAGAAAGAAAACTCATGTGAACCTAGAAAAATCATCCACCAAGACATATCCATATTTTCTACCACTTAAGCTAGCAGTTCTGGTTGGTCCAAACAGGTCCATATGAATTAGCTCGAGTGGTTTGGATGATGTATTTTCAGATCTTCCCTTGAAAGAGTTTCTTCTTTGTTTACCTAGGACACATGCATCACACAACTTGTTTTCTTATTTAAATGACAATTCAGGCACCCCTTTCACCATTGAATGCTTTAACAATTTATGTAATACATTGTAGCTAGCATGTCCTAGTCTACGATGCCATAACCATGCAATTTCAGATTTTGGTGCAGCAAGACAAAGGTTTGAATAAGCATGATCATCTAAGTCAATCATGTAAACATTGTTGACTCTCTTACCAGAAAATTTCACCTTATCAGATTTTGGTTCAAAGATTTTATATTCATGAGAATCAAACAACACTTTGTGACCTTTATCACACAATTGACTTATGCTGAGCAAGTTATATTTCAATCCTTCAACTAACAACACATTTCCAATGGAGTTGGAGAGATTCTTTCCTACATTACTTGTTCCAATGATTTTTCCTTTGTTGTTCCCTTCAAATGTGACGTGTCCTCCTTCCTTTTCCTCCAAGAGATAAAATTTTATTTTATCTCCAGTCATGTGTCTTGAACAGCCGCTATCAAGATACCACATGTTATGCATGGCTGCAAGACATTCCTGCACAAGCAATTAAGCAATGGTGTTTGGAACCCAACCAAATTTGGGTCCCATCAAACTTTTCAAATTTTCAAAACATGAAACCATTTCTTTTGGAATCCAAACCTTCTTAACATTCATGTTTTGTTTGCTTAGAGCAGTGATTTGATTTTTCTTTTCAATCTTGACATTCATTTTCTATTTTGAGGCTCTTGGTTGGAGTTTGTGGAAGTTTGATGAATTTTACTTCTTAAGCCATTGAGGTGGTTGGTTGGTTTTGGGTTGAAAATGATTATTTTGCCACCTATGGGATTGATGCACACAGAAGTCACAATTGCCCCAAGAATATGATGGTGTTGGTCTATATGAATGTGCAATCCAGTTTTGGTGATATCTAGAAGGTTGAGCAGGCGATGGCCAAGGACGTGTTGACCTATGCTTCGGGGAAGGTTGACTTTTCTTAGGCTTTTGAGCAAACTTTATGAGAATTTCAGTTACTGCCTCTTCAATCTTTTCTTTTCCTTTGGATGTTGTTTTTGAGGTTAAAGCATCAGACGAGGAAACAAATGTGACTGTTTTTAGCCCAATTGGCCTTTTATTTGTTGGATCAAAACCCAACCCATCTTTGTTGTGGTTCATTCTAGTTCCTAGCAATGCATCTAGGTTTTCTTTTCCATCCACAAATTTTTCCAAAGATTGTTGTTTATCCTTCAACTCTTTTTGTAAGTTTTCAATGTTTTGCAGGAGTTGAATGTTGACTTGTTTGATAGCTTCATACTTTTCATTGCTTAATTTGTTATCCTTTTCATAGGTTTGCATTTTTAGCTTCATGCTATCAATCTCATTTCTCAAATCTTCATTTTCAATTTTCAAGTCAGCCATTTCTTTTCTTCCTTCCTCCAAGTTCTCAATCATTTTCTTAAGATCTTCAATTTCAGTTTCAAGTAGAACATTCTTATCATTCATATCATGATCATGCACAAATGAGTTAATTTTCTTTTTCAATGATTTATTCTCCTTTTTGTACATTTCATATTTTTCCATGAGTTGTATATATGCATCCTCCCAATCATCAATTGTATAATCTTCAAATGGAGAATTTACCTCAGTTTCTTCGTCACCTTTGGCCATGAGGCAGAGATCTTCTTTTTCTTTGTCCGAAGAGCTAGTTCCGTCATCACTTTCCTCTTCATCGCTCCATGTGGACACCATGGCCTTGTTCTTCTTCTTGTCCTTCCATTTGTCGACTTTTCTGAATCTGTCGAGATAATCATTCTTGAAATGTCCTTGTTTATTGCAAGAATAGCAAATGATTTTATCAGATTTCTTAGAGTTTTCAGAATTAGATTTGAAACCATTTCTTACCTTCGATCTTCCTCTCATGAAGCTCTTACCTTCATTTCTCATGAATTTTCTAAACTTACGTGTGAGCATGGCTACGTCATCCTCATCTCGCTCACTTGCCGAATCCTCACCTTCATCAGAAGAGCCTTGACCGCTGGGTCCTGCTTTAAGAGCTAGGGGCTTTTTCTTAGGTACCTCAGCCTCTTTGTTCTTAAGGTTGATCTCATAGGTCATTAATGACCCAATGAGTTCATCTACATTGGTAGTTGCGAGATCTCTTGATTCTTCAACCACGGTAGCCTTTGTGTGCCATGCGGGAGTCAATGATTTGAGAATCTTTCTCACAATTTCATGTTCTGAGTATTTCTTTCCCAAATCAGTTAGACTATTAGTATGCACAGTTAACCGAGCATACATATTCTGAATTGACTCATCAGGCTTCATACGGAACATTTCATATTCAGAAACTAAAATGTTGACTTTTGTTTCTCGTACCTGAGAGGTTCTTTCGTAGATTACCTCTAACTTATCCCACATTAGTTTTGCAGATGTGCAGGCAGCCACTCTTGAGAATTCAACTGGATGGAGTGAGCATTGCATGATGTGTTTAGCACTCCAGTTGACAGTGGATTGTCTTATTTGTTCTTTGGTCTACAAGTCCTCATTATCCGTAAGCTCATACGGACCTTTGTTGATCACTCACCAAAGTTCGTAGTCTTGAGCGCGAATGAACACATGCATGCGATGTTTCCAATAAGGATAATTAGTTCTAGTAAAGTAAGGAGGTCTATTAACAGAATGTCCTTCAGGTAAGAAACCTTTGGACGCTAATCCACCATTTCCCTCAAGGTCGTTGGACCCCACTGTAATACCCCAACATGTCCGAAATTTAAAGATAATTAAATATTTTATATTTAGAGTCGGTATAAATTTTAAGTTCTCTTAATTAAAGCCCAATACCTTGAACGGTATAGTTTAACGAACTTTATTAAGTAAGTTAAATAGATATCTCATTTTAATAATGTGTAACTTTTCATAGGAATGTCAGAATATGGTCAATATTAGACCCGTTGGATAGAGAATTCAAAGATCTACAAGTTTCATGTTAAACATATTTTCAAATTCTGACATTTGATTGATTAAAAATAAGATAGAAGAAATTAACTCTTTAGAAGCCTATTAGTGTTAAGTTTTTGAGGGTTTTTATAAAAAAATCCCTCACTTCACTTATCTACCTCCTCATGCGATGGAAGGTTAAAAAAATATACATAAAAAAAACTACACATTATCCCCCCCTTCCCACGTGATCCTCCCCCTCTCAACCTTATCCCCATCACAGCCTTATCCTCCCCCCCCCCCCCATTCTTATCCTTTCCTCTCCTCCCCCCTCCCACCCATTCTTATCCTCTCCCTCCACCCTCTTTAAATACCCCCCCCCCTCTCATACGTAAATCCCTCACCCCTCACCTCTCACTCTCCCTCTCATTCTCTCGTCACTCTCCCTTCTCTCATTTCTCTCTCTCTCCCTCTCTCTCTCACTCACGTCCCCAACTCTCCCCCACTCTTTTTATTTTTTTTCTCATCTCTCTCTCTCTCACATTCTGTAACTCCCATCCCTCTCTCATTTTATTTATTTTACTTTCATCCTCTCTCTCCCATCTCTCTCTCTAATCTTTCTCTCTCATCTCTCTTCTCACCCTCTCTCTCTTATAAATTAACGAAAAAAAACAAGACGAAGTCGAGTAAAATAATACGGAGACAGAATATGATGCAATTTTGACAGAAGCCTAGACGGAGAATTTGAGAAGCTTATTTGGACCATTTCACCTTCTTTACGTAGGAGTCTGCCCCTACGGAAATATTATCTTTTCCTACGTAAGAATTATTACGAGAGCTCGGGTGAGGTATTCAATCTAATTTGGGGGAGTCCATTCTAAAGGTAGGCATGATAAACCGAGTGCATGTTATTTGTTATTTATATTTCTTTGATTTGATTTTGTATGAAATATAATTTAAGTCATTGATTTATTTAACTCAATGCTCTATGTTTAGAATCAGTTATTTATTTAGTTACCATTCTGTAAAAATATTATTTTCTCTCTAATCTCTTTCTACTTTCTCCCTCTACTTTCTCTCTCTACTCTACTCTCTCTCTACTCTAATCTCTTCGAATGTTATATATATTTAGTTAATAATATTAAAATACGATCCACTTATTTTGTAAAGTTCAATAGAAAGTTTTAAGTATTGAGACGACTATGTAATAAGCATCATAATAAGAATAAAAATTTGATTAAGCATATGGACTGTGTCACTTTAAGGAGGTGTGGGGCGACAAACCGTAGTTAGCTTCCGCTACGGAATTAGGCCCATTTTTGAGGACAAACGGACTTCTGAAAAATTCGGAACCCAGAATAAGAAAATTATCTGGGGAATGGTGGAGTATTAACTCCCGATCCTACGTGGTTGATCAAGGCCGACAGGCTCCAGCGTTTAGACCGTTTGTCTTTATGTCGACGTATGGATGCCTAGGTATGTGTTTGCTACTGCTTTTAGTGACGGGATGACTGTCCAATATATGCTGCCAAATGATAATATGAAGTTCAGATTTGATATATGACTTTGATATGATCTAAAAATAAGTTCATCTGTATAAGCTCTGATTTAGCTAAGATATGTACTATGCCATTTATATATAAGTCAGATAAGATTTGTTATACGTATTTGCTTATAAGAAGAAAAATTATTCTGCTCTATCAGTTTTCCTTTGCATTCATAGTATATGTACAATCTAATGAAATTGTGATTTACTTTATATATATATCATGGATTTGCACAAGTTAGTATATGGATAAGCATGTGATTGGTTTTAATGCCTACTGAGTCTGTGGATTCATTTCTGTTGCCTAACCATTTCAAGAAATTGACCAGTGTGCGTCTTGACTCCTTCGGACAGTAGGTCGGAAGTTGATCCCGGGTTTAATTTAGATTCGGATTCCACTGCGTGGAATAAATAGATTTAATTTTCTTTTGAATAATGAATGTAAATATGACTTTTGAGTAGAGATATGTAGTACTCTGTATACGATGTAAATTATGAGTGTTTTATATTTTTGGAATACATGATGGTTTGGCCTTTAACGCCATGCAAATATCTCGGCCCACAACACTTCCGTCCATCCGCTGTGACGTCTCTGGACACGATACGGGATCGCGGGAAGGGGGCGCCACAGAGAGTGGTATCAGAGCAAAGTTGTGAGGCTTGAAATTATTTGCGGCCATCTGAATTTATATACCATACCAAAAGATCGTAGGAATTTATTTTAAAATTTGATGTCAAACCTAGAATCATACTAATTCGGATTAGTTCTCCCTCGCAGGAGATGGCAGGGAGTGATAGGGTTGAGGTTAATACTTCTACCGAGGAGTCTGCGCCCTCAAATGGGACATCACAAGGAGTTGCCGGGGAAACAATTCATGGCGAGCTTGCTCCCGGTGGGCAAGGCGCGTTACCTATTCAGGGTGTGTCAGATTTAGGAGGGTTCACACAAGCTTTTCAAGGGTTAGTGCAGACTATGCAGTTACAAGCCCAAACTCAAGCAATGATGCAAGCCCAAATACAAAATCGTGTGCAAGAACAACCGAATAGGGCAGCATGCGTTACCCTGATGGAGAAATTCAGACATATGAGTCCTCCTTCTTTTAAGGGGGAGAGTCACCCGGAGATTGTGGAAAACTGGGTGAGAGAAATTGAGAAGATTTTCATGGCCATTAGATGTGCAGAGTAGGATAAGGTGATATTAGCTACATTTATGTTGAAGGACCGTGCGGATGAGTGGTGGAGGTCTGCACTTAGAACAACTTTTAGAGATAGAGAGGTTGAGATTAGCTAGAACGAATTTCTTGATATCTTCCATGCAAAATTTCTCCCTCAGCATGTGAAAGATAGGAAAGAAGTTGAATTTTTAAATTTGACTCAAGGAGGTATGTCAGTTGCCGATTATGAAGTAAAATTTACTGAATTAGAAAAGTATGCCCCTCATATTTGTTCAGATGAGCTTAGAAGGGTGAAGAAATTTGTTAGAGGTTTGAGAAGTAACATTAGAAGTAGGGTTGCAATCCTTGAACCTCAAACTATGGCAGCAGCTTTGAGGATTGCTTTTATTGCAGAAACTGAATATGAGGAATTCTTAGTAGAAAGACAAAGGGATAATGCAAAAAGGGGTAATCTTGGTTCAATTGTAAGGAAAGATAAGAAGTCGAATATGACTTTTCCAGAGAGAGTTCAACCAGTTAAGAGAGGTAATATGCCAGCTTGTCAACAGTGCGGGATGCAGCATAGAGGTAATGAATGTTGGCGGGCTGCAGGTAAATATTTTTCATGTGGTCAGACAGGGCATATGATAAGGGATTGTCCCAAAAGGCCAAGGCAAGATCAGCAACCACAACAGCAGCGGAGAGTTCAACTCAGAGTATATGCACTGACAAGGGTAGACACCCGAGATGCCAATGTAGTAGCTGAAGGTATTCTTCTTATCGATGATATGCATGTAAAAGTTTTATTTGATCCGGGTGCTACACATTCTTTTATTTCTCTAAGATTTGCTGAATTATTGAAAGATAAACAAATTGTGAACACTGATGAGATGTCCATTAACACACCAACTGGGGAGATAGCTAGAACGACTTCTGTTATTCTTAGCATCGATGTGGTGATTCAGGGGAGGATTATGTCAGCATGTGCGTATCTGCTGAAAATGACTGATTTTGATGTCATCTTGGGAATGGATTGGTTAGATACAAATTTTGCCCTTCTAGATTGTCATGGAAAGAAAGTAATTTTTCAAAAACCTGGGGAGCAGACATTTCACTATCAATGTCCAAGACACCGTTCTAGTAAAACACTAGTTTCAGCACTTAAAACTTCGAAATTGCTTAGAAGTGGATGTCAAGATTATTTGGCTAGTGTAATGGCTATTCCTTCTAATGAAAATAAAAAAACCACCTCAGATATCGATGTGGTCAGAGAATTTCTAGATGTATTCCCCGATGAACTTCCGGGTTTGCCACCACACCGAGAGGTGGAGTTCACTATTGAACTCTCACCGGGTACTTTACCCATTTCCATCCCTCCCTACAGAATGTCACCAGCTGAATTGGCAGAATTAAAGAAACAATTACAAGAACTGCTAGACAAGGGGTTTATTCGACCAAGTGTATCCACTTGGGATGCACCTGTTCTGTTTGTTAGAAAGAAAGATGGGTCGCTTAGACTATGCATTGACTATAGGAAGTTGAATCAAGTGACCATTAAGAATAAATACCATTTGCCAAGAATTGATGATTTATTTGATCAGCTACGAGCTGCCACAGTGTTTTCAAAGATTGATCTCAGATCTGGATACCACCAATTAAGGATAAGGGAAGAAGATATCTCAAAAACTGCTTTCAGAACACGATATGGATATTATGAATTTTTGGTTATGCCATTTGGGTTAACTAATACACCAGCAGCATTTATGGATCTGATAAATAGAGTTTTCCAACCATATCTGGCTACATTTGTAGTGGTGTTTATTGACGATGTGTTGATATATTCTCCTACTGTTGAAACTCATCAAGAACATTTAAGAATTGTGTTGGAAACATTAAGAAGTCATCAACTGTATGCAAAATTTAGTAAATGTGAATTTTGGCTGGATAAGGTCCAATTCTTAGGGCATATCATTTCTGGTGATAGAGTGTCTGTTGATCCAGCTAAGGTTAAGACAGTTTTGCATTGGGAACGGCCGAAGAATGTCAGTGAGATTGGGAGCTTTTTGGGTCTTGCGGGTTACTATCGCAGGTTTATTGAAGGTTTTTCTTCTATTGCAGCTCCTATGACCAAATTGACTAGGAAAGGTGTTCCTTTTGAATGGTCAGAAAAATGTGAAATGAGTTTTCAGGAATTAAAAATAAGGTTAACTACAGCCCCAGTACTTACTTTACCTTGTGGGTCAGGAGGATTTGTGATATATACAGATGCCTCTAGAAAATGACTAGGATGTGTCCTGATGCAGAATGGCAAAGTAGTAGCTTATGTATCCAGATAATTAAAGACCCATGAGATGAATTATCCAACACATGATTTAGAGTTGGCAGCGGTGATACATGCCCTAAAAATTTGGCGACATTATTTGTATGGTGAGCAATTTGAAGTGTTTACAGACCATCAGAGTTTAAAATATATTTTCTCTCAGAAAGAATTAAATTTAAGGCAAAGACGGTGGATTGAATTTTTGAAGGATTATGATTTCACCTTGAATTACCACCCAAGAAAAGCAAATGTGGTAGCAGATGCACTCAGCAGGAAGAGGCTAATGACAATCCAGTTGCGCCAAACTTGGAGAATGACATCTGATGTAGTAGAGTATTCTCCGATATGCAAAGGGAGAAACTTATTTCTGGCCCAAGTAACTATTCAATCTGCAATGGTTGAGCGAATTGTGCAAGCACAACTGAATGATCAACAGTTATAAAAATTGATTGGCACACAGAGATTTACTCAAAGTGCAGACGGGGCAATCAGATTTCAGAGAAGATTATGTGTACCTCGGAATGAAGAAATAAAGAAAGACCTATTAACTGAGGCACATAAATCACTATATTCTATTCACCCAGGCAGTACAAAAATGTATAAAAATATGATAAGACAGTTCTGGTGGATTGGCATGAAGAAAGATATAGCAGACTTTGTCAGCAAATGTCTTACTTGTCAACAAGTAAAAGCAGAGCATCAAAGACCAGCAGGACCATTACAGTTGATGGAAATTCCACAGTGAAAATGGGAGCATATCACTATGGATTTTGTGATGGGATTACCAATGACTAGGAGAAAACATGATTCTATTTGGGTAATTGTTGACAGGCTTACTAAGTCAGCCCATTTTCTGGCAATCACAAAGACACAATCATTAGAGGATTTAGCCCATTTATATATCAGAGAAATTGTGAGACTTCATGGTGTGCCTGTGTCTATTATTTCAGATCGGGATGCAAGGTTTACAACAAAACTTTGGAGGAGTTTACAGAACGCACTGGGTACACAATTAAAATTTAGTTCAGCTTTTCACCCTCAAACAGATGGACAATCAGAGAGAACCATTCAAACATTAGAAGATATGTTGAGGGCATGCAGTTTAGACTGGCGACGCAGCTGGGATGAGCATCTGGCTTTAATTGAGTTTGCATACAATAACAGCCATCATGCAAGCATAGGAATGGCACCATATGAAACATTATATGGTAGACCGTGTAGGTCACCTGTTTGTTGGGACGAGGTTGGTGAGCGGAGATTGATTGGGCCAAAGATTGTACAGGATTGTGTAGAAAAGGTTGAGTTAATTAGAAAGGGATTACTTACAGCTCAGAGTATGCAGAAAAGCTATACTGATCAAAGAAGGAGAGATCTACAATTTACTGTCGGAGATCACGTATTTCTGAAAGTTTTGCCTACTAGGGGAGTAATGAGATTTGGCAAGAAAGGTAAACTCAGTCCGAGGTATGTTGGACCATTTGAAATCTTAAGAAGGATTGGTGAGGTGGCATATCAGCTGGCTTTACCACCATCATTGTCAGGAGTTCACGATGTATTCTATGTGTCCATGTTAAGAAAATACATGCCAGACTCATCGCACATTATAGAGCATGAGCAGTTGAAAATTCAGCCCGATCTTACATATGAGGAGAAGCCAGTCCGCATTCTCGATCGAAAGGAACAAGTGCTGAGAACGAAGATAATTCCATTGGTGAAGATATTGTGGAAAAGCGTCTCAGCAGAAGAAACTACTTGGGAGATGGAATATGAAATGAGAAAGAGATATCCACAACTATTCGGTACGTATTGCGTAAATCTTTAAATTTCGAGGACGAAATTTGTTTAAGGGGGAGAGATTTGTAACACCCCAACCTGTCCGAAACTTAAAAATAATTAAATATTTTATATTTAGAGTCCGTATAAATTTTAAGTTTTCTTAATTAAAGCCCAATACCTTGAACGGTATAGTTTAACGAACTTTATTAAGTAAATTAAATAGATATCTCATTTTAATAATGTGTAACTTTTCATAAGAATGTCAGAATATGGTCAATATTAGACCCATTGGATAGAGAATTCAAAGATCTACAAGTTTCATGTTAAACATATTTTCAAATTCTGACATTTGATTGATTAAAAATAAGATAGAAGAAATTAACGCTTTAGAAGCCTATTAGTGTTAAGTTTTTGAGGGTTTTTATAAAAAAATCCTCACTTCACTTATCTACCTCCTCATGCGATGGAAGGTTAAAAAAATATACATAAAAAAAACTACACATTATCCCCCCCTTCCCACGTGATCCTCCCCCTCTCAACCTTATCCCCATCACAGCCTTATCCTCCCCCCCCCCATTCTTATCCTTTCCTCTCTCTCTCCCCCCTCCCACCCATTCTTATCATCTCCCTCCACCCTCTTTAAATACCCCCCCCCTCTCATACGTAAATCCCTCACCCCTCACCCTCACCTCTCACTCTCCCTCTCATTCTCTCGTCACTCTCCCTTCTCTCATTTCTCTCTCTCTCCCTCTGTCTCTCTCACTCACGTCCCCAACTCTCCCTCAATCTTTTTATTTTTTTTTCTCATCTCTCTCTCTCTCACATTCTGTAACTCCCATCCCTCTCTCATTTTATTTATTTTACTTTCATCCTCTCTCTCCTATCTCTCTCTCTAATCTTTCTCTCTCATCTCTCTTCTCACCCTCTCTCTCTTATAAATTAATGGAAAAAAACAAGACGAAGTCGAGTAAAATAATACGGAGACAGAATATGATGAAATTTTGACAGAAGCCTAGACGGAGAATTTGAGAAGCTTATTTGGACCATTTCACCTTCTTTACGTAGGAGTCTGCCCCTACGGAAATATTATCTTTTCCTATGTAAGAATTATTACGAGAGCTCGGGTGAGGTATTCAATCTAATTTGGGAGAGTCCATTCTAAAGGTAGGCATGATAAACTGAGTGCATGTTATTTGTTATTTATATTTCTTTGATTTGATTTTGTATGAAATATAATTTAAGTCATTGATTTATTTAACTCAATGCTCTATGTTTAGACTCAGTTATTTATTTAGTTACCATTCTGTAAAAATATTATTTTCTCTCTAATCTCTTTCTACTTTCTCCCTCTACTTTCTCTCTCTACTCTACTCTCTCTCTACTCTAATCTCTTCGAATGTTATATATATTTAGTTAATAATATTAAAATACGATCCAGTTATTTTGTAAAGTTCAATAGAAAGTTTTAAGTATTGAGACGACTATGTAATAAGCATCATAATAAGAATAAAAATTTGATTAAACATATGGACTGTGTCACTTTAAGGAGGTGTGGGGCGACAAACCGTAGTTAGCTTCCGCTACGGGATTAGGCCCATTTTCGAGGACAAACGGACTTCTGAAAAATCCGGAACCCAGAATAAGAAAATTATCTGGGGAATGGTGGAGTATTAACTCCCGATCCTACGTGGTTGATCAAGGCCGACAGGCTCCAGCGTTTAGACCGTTTGTCTTTATGTCGACGTATGGATGCCTAGGTATGTGTTTGCTACTGCTTTTAGTGACGGGATGCCTGTCCAATATATGCTGCCAAATAATAATATGAAGTTCAGATTTGATATATGACTTTGATATGATCTAAAAATAAGTTCATCTGTATAAGCTCTGATTTAGCTAAGATATGTACTATGCCATTTATATATAAGTCAGATAAGATTTGTTATACGTATTTGCTTATAAGAAGAAAAATTATTCTGCTCTATCAGTTTTCCTTTGCATTCATAGTATACGTACAATCTAATGAAATTGTGATTTACTTTATATATATATCATGGATTTGCACAAGTTAGTATATGGATAAGCATGTGATTGGTTTTAATGCCTACTGACTCTGTGGACTCATTTCTGTTGCCTAACCATTTCAGAAAATTGACCAGTGTGCGTCTTGACTCCTTCGAGCAGTAGGTCGGAAGTTGATCCCGGGTTTAATTTGGATTCGGATTCCACTGCGTGGAATAAATAGATTTAATTTTCTTTTGAATAATGAATATAAATATGACTTTTGAGTAGAGATATGTAGTACTCTGTATACGATGTAAATTATGAGTGTTTTATATTTTTGGACTACATTATGGTTTGGCCTTTAGCGCCATGCAAATATCTCGGCCCACAACACTTCCGTCCATCCGTTGTGACGTCTCCGGACACGATACGGGATCGCGGGAAGGGGCGCCACACCCATAATGAGAGATTAGGCTCTAATACCACTTGTTGAGTAGTGGACAGCGGATCTAGAGGGGAGGGGTGAATAGATCTGCCCCTCTTTTCGCAATGCAACCCTCTATATAGCTAGATAAGATAAATTACAGCGGAATAAAACTAGCTTATCGAAGAACACTATGATTCGCTTGACAAGACAAGCAAGTAATATATTGATTCGAACCTAAGCATGCATCCAGAATGAAACAATCACACAATCAAACCACACCACAAAGGATTTTAAGGTGGTTCGGACTGAATCCCCAGTCCTACGTCCACCCCTCACCAAATCCAGTGAGGCTCCACTAGTGCCACGCACTGAACCGCAAATCGGAAAGACCTCCGATTGCCTTCCTACTAACCACAGGTAGGGACGTCAACACCGCAGATCGGACAACTTCCGATTACCTTCCTACTAACCACCGGTAGGGACGATCTTCAATTTTAATCATTTGAATGAAATGAAAAAGATAACAAATATGAAATCACTCAAACAAGATATAGAGTATGCTCAAAGAAAGAAGATCTTATCTGAGTTGCAGAAGCTTGAATCAGATGCTTTGAAGGTGTCTTCTTCCTTGCGAGATGATCTTCCTTGAATCTCTTCTAGTTGATGAAGAAGACGATGGATGTAGCTTCGATCTTCCTTTTGATCTTCTTGAGTTGATGAAGAGGATGAAGAATGCAGTTTAGATCACCTTTGAAAGTCTTGATTACTTCTTGCTTCCTTGGAGGTTGAGATGGCTTCAGATCTGGACTTGAATCCCTTCGAATGGATGAAGCTTCTTCCCGTAGTATTGTTCACGGCTACAGTACTTCGAACTCCTCTCCCTTGAACACACCCTTGCAGCCTCCCTTGAATCCCCTTGAAGCCTTAGGGTTTCTAACCCCTCATGTGTTGATTTTATAGACTTTCAATGGTCCTTGGACATCCCCCAGACCAGATCCACAATCCATGGGGGATTGAGTGACTTTGGGGTTAAACAAATGGGTAGAAAGACCTCTACTTGAGCTTGAAACAAAAGTCAACAAAGGGGGCCTCGGGGCTGGCGGTCGACCGGAAGACATGTGGCGGTCGACCGGAATTTTACTGTCGGTTGATTTTTCATCTCTGGCAAAACCGGTCGACCGGACGCCTAGGGGCGGTCGACCGAAACCTGTAAAAGTTGCCAATCTTCATCTCTGGAAAAATTGGTCGACCGGCCAAGGTGTGTTGGTCGACCCGAAAGACCTATACCTGCAAAAATGAAGTGTTAGCCCAAAGAAACATGTCCATAAGTCAAGATACTCATGTCCTTATCAATTCTATGTATTTTTGGGTTTGGTTTATGCATTAGATCATTTGAGCATTTCTAAATTTTGTTTCGGGGGCTCCGCCCCCAGAAACCCCCCCAAGGGGTGCTGCCCCCTTGACCCCCGCGACCTGACCGCGCAGGTCGATCCGCGTGCGAGGGCGCAACATTGAGCTTCCACATTTGCCATCTCCACTTCATTCCTTGGCATATCTGTCATGAAAAAACATCAAGTTGTTTAGTCATATAAGAGTGGTAAAACATCAATGACTTATAGTGTTTAGCCATTATCAAAACCAAGAATATCAAATAACTTAAATGACCATAGGATGATGTCGAATGACCTAAGTGACCACAATATGACTCAATTGACCACAGGGGCACAACATTCTCCCCCTTTTTGATGATGGCAACACTGTGAGTCATTATGTGGCAGTAATATCCAAAATGGCAAAAGTTATACCAAATGCAACATATGCAGCTCAAGATCCATGATAGTAATAGTATGTGAATGTAAATATGAATGCAGATATGAATGCTATGCAATTATGCAAATCCCATCACATACACATAAGAGATACACAAAGTGCACAAAGGATTGTCCCCCTTGGACTCTCCCCCGTATACAATTCACTCATCTTCCTTTGACAATTCACAAAGGCCGCACAAAGGACGGACAAAGGTATTAAAGGAAAGGACTCACAACAAGACATTTTCTCCCCCTTTGACATCAGCAAAAAGGAGGGATAAGATAGAGAAGGTGACTAATGTCTGAGAGACCAAAGCTGAATGAGAGTGGAGAGCAAGCCATTATAGGTAAACCTGAAACATGCCGTGAGCAATATATATGGTTCAAAGCTAATGAAATCCGAGATCAACAATGGAGTTCGAAAAGCAGCTACATCCAAGATGTAATAGAAATGAACCAAAGTTACATATCATGGCAGTGTTTAACCTACCCTTGTCTTATATATCCATATTCAATAATTACAAAGGGAATAACACAAAAACTAGTATTGAGGTTAAACAATCATGACTAAAGCATGGAATATTATGAGTTCAACAAATTTGATTGTCAATATCTTTTGAATTTGAAGGCACATGACTCATATGTTACGAGCAATCGAGTCTAGTACATGTCTCCTAGCCGTAAGAATACACGTTGGTTAGACGCCAGTATTCCTAGGTATTTGGCAAGACTGACTGTTAAGCTTTAGAATGAACAGAGATAGCAAAGTCACGTCATGACAGATCAAAACTCATTTCTTTGATGAGAAGATGTATTTCTCAGTAATTATGCCATTGCTCTGCCTAGAGTCCAAATGAATTAAGACAGAGATAACAGGGGCACATCATGACATGTCATTCGTCACTTGATTTGATGACGTGACATATTTCTCCGTGCAACAATATCAGTGCTCTGTCAAATTGATTTTCAGGAATTCCAGCTCATCAAGATGTTTAAAAACAATACTTAGCTCTAGAATATCACCAAGGTTGTCATGAAGTTTAAATTTTCAGATTTCGGGATAGTCATTCAATGCACAACATGCAATCTCTAGTTAAGGTCTATTAAAATCACAGAACATAGATGATTTCAGAATAAATATTTTTGAACTTCAAGGAAATCATTAAATCTGAACCATTTTCATTGCATGGACAATCATCAGGGCATATATCAGAAAGCTCTTACGTCGTAGTTCTGTCGGTCTCATGATCTCAAATCAGACTGTAAGTCATTGAAGTTCAGATTGCAAGAGATTTAAGAAAATTAACAAGACTCCCCCTAAGGATATGCAATGAATGCACTCAAGAAGTTATGTTTGCAAGTGAAAAGATAATTCTCAATGAGAGGTTGACTTGATCCATGCAGGGGTTGACCTGGTCAAACATGAAGTTGGTAGAGATGAAATGCATGACCCAACACATGGTTGTACACTTATTCATGGCAACAGAATGAAGATGAAACATATGCATGAATACTTCAAAAGGATAACTCCCACTTATTATATGGCCTATATGCGACAGTGACGCATGGTACTTGGCGGAGGTAAAACCTCACGCATATTGAGTGCTTCTAGACAAGCATAACCTGCTTTTCCATACCTCAACATTTAATATATCATGGCCATGCAAGTATGATGCTACACAAACCATGCAATGCATCATGAACATGAATTCAACTTTATTATGCAACTACATGCAATGTGACACCATATGCAAAATGACATTAACATATAAACAATGCATGAACACCAATATGCAAGAATACATAACTAAATTGAACAAGATCATCATTTCAATGTTTATTGGCCTGAGGTCGGCAAAGACCAAGCTCCCTTCTGAGTGTTGAAAATCTGTCATTACACAAGGGCTTGGTGAAAATATCAGCAATTTGATTTAGAGTATCAACAAAATGCAGTTCACAATTTTTCTTACCGACCTCATCTCTAATGAAGTGATGCCTAATCTCAATATGCTTAGTCCTAGAGTGCTGGACTGGATTTTTTGTAAGGTTGATAGCACTAGTGTTATCACACAGAATCGGGACACAACCAAGATCCACTAGGTAGTTTTGGAGTTGGTGTTTAATCCACAACACTTGGGTGCCACAGCTCCCCGCAGCAACATATTCTGCCTCTGCGGTTGAGAGGGCAACCGAGTGTTGTTTCTTGGAGGCCCAAGAAACTAAACACCCGCCCAGAAACTGGCAGTAGCCACTAGTACTTTTGCGATCCAGCTTGCATCTAGCATAGTCCGCATCAGAATAAGATATAAGAGATAAATCACATGATGACGGATACCACAACCCCAAATCTTGAGTGCCGGCAAGATATCTAAGGATACGTTTGACGACAGTCGAGTGGGATTCTCTAAGACTAGCATGAAATCTAGCACAAAGACATACACTAAACTGGATATCTGGTCGAGATGCAGTCAAGTAAAGCAAAGAGCCGATCATACCTCTATAGATCTTTGCATCCACTAATTTATCATTTTCATCCGAATCCAGTGATGTTGTGGTGCTCATAGGAGTTGCAATGATTTTGCTGTTCGTCATGTCAAATCTTTTCAGAAGCTCCTTGATGTATTTGGCTTGACTTATGAAGCAACCATCTTGTCCTTGGTTGACCTGCAAACCGAGAAAGAATTGGAGTTCTCCCATTAGGCTCATCTCAAATTCGCTAGTCATGAGGTTGGCAAATTCCTCACACATTTCAGATTTAGTAGAACCAAACACAATATCATCAACATAAATTTGAACAATCAAGATGTTCTTACCTTACTTCTTAGTGAAAAGTGTTTGATCTACCTTACCTCGTGTGTACCCTTTTTCAATGAGGAACGAGCTTAGTCTCTCATACCAAGCTCTTGGTACTTGCTTAAGTCCATAAAGCGCCCTGTCTAGCTTGTATACAAAATCTGCATGGTTAGAATTCTCAAAGCCAGGGGGCTGCTCAACATAGACTTCTTCTTTGATCAAGCCATTCAAGAAAGTACTTTTTACATCCATTTTGGTACAGCTTTATTCTAAGGGAGCATGCAAAGGCAAGTAAAATTCTGATGGCTTCGAGTCTAGCAACTGGGGCGTAAGATTCATCAAAGTCTACCCCAAACTCTTGATTGTACCCTTGAGCCACCAATCTAGCCTTGTTTCTTATTATCTTGCCATCCTCACTTAGTTTGTTCCTAAAAACCCATTTAGTGCCTATGACAGATTGTGATGATGGTCTAGGAATAAGATGCCAAACTTTATTCCTTTCAAACTGGTTTAACTCATCTTGTATTGAATTTATCCAGTTTTCATCTTTTAATGCTTCATCAATATTTTTGGGTTCAAGCTGAGAGACAAGAGCAAGTTGATCTAATTCTTCCACAATTCTGAAATGTGACCTTGTTCTAGGTGGGTCATTCAAGCTCCCAATGACATGTTCTAAAGGATGATTCTTGAGAATTCTAATGTTTGTAGAATCATTACCTTCTCTTGAAGCTTGATCCCTTGCATTACTTGATTCAACTAGGTCACCATCTTCTTTTATTTCTTCTTATGGAGAATCACTCTTTTCCTTCATGCTTAGGAATTCCCCATCTTCATCGTTTTTCCTGCAAGAGTTATCATTGTTAGAATCATCATGATATTCATCAAAGGAAACATGGGGTGATTCTTCCACAGTTTACCTCTTGATATTGTAAATTCTATAAGCCCTAGATCTATCAGAATATCCAAGGAATATACCTTCATCATTCTTGGGTTCGAATTTATCTAAGTCTCTTTTGTCATTGTTGTGGATGAAGCATTTTGACCCAAACACTTTCATATGTGAGAGAGAAGGCTTTTTACCTTTCAGCAACTCATAAGGAGTTTTTTTGGTATGTGGCCTTACCATAGAGCGGTTGATAATGTAACATGATGAGTTTACCGCTTCAGCCCAAAACCTCCTTGGAAGTTGCCGTTCAACAAGCATGGTTCTTGCCATCTCTACAAGTGTTCAGTTTCTCCTTTCAACTACACCATTTTGCTCCGGCGTTCTTGGTGAAAAAAATCGGTGTGAAATTCCCTCAGCCCTGCAAAGATTATAGAAGTCAGCATTTTTAAATTCACCACCATGATCAGATTGAATCTTGGAAATTTTAAACTCACCGTCCTGCTTTATCTTCATGTAGAGTGCCTGAAACTCATCAAAAGCATCATTTTTGTGTGTGAGAAAGAAAACTCATGTGAACCTAGAAAAATCATCCACCAAGACATATCCATATTTTCTACCACTTAAGCTAGCAGTTCTGGTTGGTCCAAACAGGTCCATATGAATTAGCTCGAGTGGTTTGGATGATGTATTTTCAGATCTTCCCTTGAAAGATTTTCTTGTTTGTTTACCTAGGACACATGCATCACACAACTTGTTTTCTTGTTTAAATGATAATTCAGGCAACCCTTTCACCATTGAATGCTTTAACAATTTATGTAATACATTGTAGCTAGCATGTCCTAGTCTACGATGCCATAACCATGCAATTTTAGATTTTGGTGTAGCAAGACAAAGGTTTGAATAAGCATGATCATCTAAGTCAATCATGTAAACATTGTTGACTCTCTTACCAGAAAATTTCACCTTATCAGATTTTGGTTCAAAGATTTTACATTCATGAGAATCAAACAACACTTTGTGACCTTTATCACACAATTGACTTATACTGAGCAAGTTATATTTCAATCCTTCAACTAACAACACATTTCCAATGGAGTTGGAGAGATTCTTTCCTACATTACTTGTTCCAATGATTTTTCCTTTGTTGTTCCCTTCAAATGTGACGTGTCCTCCTTCCTTTTCCTCCAAGAGACAAAATTTTATTTTGTCTCCAGTCATGTGTCTTGAACAGCTGCTATCAAGATACCACATATTATGCATGGCTGCAAGACATTCCTGTACAAGTAATTAAGTAATGGTGTTTGGAACCCAACTAAATTTGGGTCCCATCAAACTTTTCAAATTTTCAAAACATGAAACCATTTCTTTTGGAATCCAAACCTTCTTAACATTCATGTTTTGTTTGCTTAGAGCAGGGATTTGATTTTTCTTTTCAATCTTGACATTCATTTTCTGTTTGGAGGCTCTTGGTTAGAGTTTGTGGAAGTTTGATGAATTTTGCTTCTTAAGCCATTGAGGTGGTTGGTTGGTTTTGGGTTGAAAATGATTATTTTACCACCTATGGGATTGATGCACACATAAGTCACAATTGCCCCAAGAATATGATGGTGTTGGCCTATATGAATGTGCAATCCAGTTTTGGTGATATCTAGAAGGTTGAGCAGGCGATGGCCAAGGACGTGTTGACCTATGCTTCGGGGAAGGTTGACTTTTTTTAGGCTTTTGAGCTAACTTTTTGAGAATTTCAGTTACTGCCTCTTCAATCTTTTCTTTTCCTTTGGATGTTATTTTTGAGGTTGAAGCATCAGACGAGGAAACAAATGTGACTATTTTTAGCCCAATTGGCCTTTTGTTTGTTGGATCAAAACCCAACCCATCTCTGTTGTGGTTCATTCTAGTTCCTAGCAATGCATCTAGGTTTTCTTTTCCATCCACAAATTTTTCCAAAGATTGTTGTTTATCCTTCAACTCTTTTTGTAAGTTTTCAATGTTTTGCAGGAGTTGAATGTTGACTTGTTTGATAGCTTCATACTTTTCATTGCTTAATTTGCTATCCTTTTCATAGGTTTGTATTTTTAGTTTTATGCTATCAATCTCATTTCTCAAATCTTCATTTTCAATTTTCAAGTCAGCCATTTCTTTTCTTCCTTCCTCCAAGTTCTCAATCATTTACTTAAGATCTTCAATTTCAGTTTCAAGTAGAACATTCTTATCATTCATATCATGATCATGCACAAATGAGTTAATTTTCTTTTTCAATGATTTATTCTCCTTTTTGTACATTTCATATTTTTCCATGAGTTGTATATATGCATCCTCCCAATCATCAATTGTATAATCTTCAAATTGAGAATTTACCTCAGTTTCTTCGTCACCTTTGGCCATGAGGCAGATATCTTCTTTTTCTTTGTTCGAAGAGCTAGTTCCGTCATCACTTTCCTCTTCATCGCTCCATGTGGACACCATGGCCTTGTTCTTCTTCTTGTCCTTCCATTTGTCGACTTTTCTGAATCTGTCGGGATAATCATTCTTGAAATGTCCTTGTTTATTGCAAGAATAGCAAATGATTTTATCAGATTTCTTAGAGTTTTCAGAATTAGATTTGAAACCATTTCTTACCTTCGACCTTCCTCTCATGAAGCTCTTACCTTCCTTTCTCATGAATTTTCTAAACTTACGTGTGAGCATGGCTACGTCATCCTCATCTCGCTCACTTGCCGAATCCTCACCTTCATCAGAAGAGCCTTGACCGCTGGGTCCTGCTTTAAGAGCTAGGGGCTTTTTCTTAGGCACCTCAGCCTCTTTGTTCTTAAGGTTGATCTCACAGGTCATTAATGACCCAATGAGTTCATCTACCTTGGTAGTTGCGAGATCTCTTGATTCTTCAACCACGGTAGCCTTTGTGTGCCATGCGGGAGTCAATGATCTGAGAATCTTTCTCACAATTTCCTGTTCTGAGTATTTCTTTCCCAAATCAGTTAGACTATTAGTATGCACAGTTAACCGAGCATACATATTCTGAATTGACTCATCAGGCTTCATACGGAACATTTCATATTCAGAAACTAAAATGTTGACTTTTGTTTCTCGTACCTGAGAGGTTCCTTCGTAGATTACCTCTAACTTATCCCACATTAGTTTTGCAGATGTGCAGGTAGCCACTCTTGAGAATTCAACTGGATGGAGTGAGCATTGCATGATGTGTTTAGCACTCCAGTTGATAGTGGATTGTCTTATTTGTTCTTTGGTCTACAAGTCCTCATTATCCGTAAGCTCATATGGACCTTTGCTGATCACTCACCAAAGTTCGTAGTCTTGAGCGCGAATGAACACCTGCATGCGATGTTTCCAATAAAGATAATTAGTTCTAGTAAAGTAAGGAGGTCTATTAACAGAATGTCCTTCAGGTAAGAAACCTTTGGACGCTAATCCACCATTTCCCTCAAGGTCGTTGGACCCCATAATGAGAGATTAGGCTCTGATAGCACTTGTTGAGTAGTGGACAGCGGATCTAGAGGGGAGGGGTGAATAGATCTGCCCCTCTTTTCGCAATGCAACCCTCTATATAGCTAGATAAGATAAATTGCAGCGGAATATAACTAGCTTATCGAAGAACACTATGATTCGCTTGACAAGATGAGCAAGTAATATATTGATTCGAACCTAAGCATGCATCTAGAATGAAACAATCACACAAGCAAACCACACCACAAAGGATTTTAAGGTGGTTCGGACTGAATCCCCAGTCCTACGTCCACCCCTCACCAAATCCGGTGAGGAGCCACTAGTGCCACGCACTGAACCGTAAATCGGAAAGACCTCCGATTGCCTTCCTACTAACCACAGGTAGGGACGTCAACATCGCAGATCAGACAACTTCCGATTGCCTTCCTACTAACCACCGGTAGGGATGATCTTCAATTTTAATCGTTTGAATGAAATGAAAAATATAACAAATATGAAATCACTCAAACAAGATATAGAGTATGCTCAAAGAAAGAAGATCTTGTCTGAGTTGCAGAAGCTTGAATCGGATGCTTTGAAGGTGTCTTCTTCCTTGCGAGATGATCTTCCTTGAATCTCTTCTAGTTGATGAAGAAGATGATGGATGTAGCTTCGATCTTCCTTTTGATCTTCTTGAGTTGATGAAGAAGATGAAGAATGCAGTTTAGATCACCTTTGAAAGTCTTGATTGCTTCTTACTTCCTTGGAGGTTGAGATGGCTTCAGATCTGGACTTGAATCCTTTGGAATGGATGAAGCTTCTTCCCGTAGTATTGTTCACGGCTACAGTACTTCGAACTCCTCTCCCTCAACACACCCTTGCAGCCTCCCTTGAATCCCCTTGAAGCCTTAGGGTTTCTAACCCCTCATGTGTTGGTTTTATAGACTTTCAATGGTCATTGGACATCCCCCAGACCAGATCCACAATCTATGGGGGATTGGGTGACTTTGGGGTTAAACAAATGGGTAGAAAGACCTCTACTCGAGCTTGAAACATAAGTCAATAAAGGGGGCCTCGGGGCTGGCGGTCGACCGGAAGACATGTGGCGGTCGACCGGAATTTTACAGTCGGTTGATTTTTCATCTCTGGCAAAACCGGTCGACCGGACGCCTAGGGCCGGTCGACCGAAACCTGTAAAAGTTGCCAATCTTCATCTCTGGAAAAACTGGTCGACCGGCCAAGGTGTGTTGGTCGACCGGAAAGACCTATACCTGCAAAAATAAAGTGTTAGCCCAAAGAAACATGTCCATAAGTCAAGATACTCATGTCCTTATCAATTCCATGTATTTTTGGGTTTGGTTCGACCCGCGACCTGACCGCGCAGGTCGATCCGCGTGCGAGGGCGCAACATTGAGCTTCCACATTTACCATCTCCACTTCATTCCTTGGCATATCTGTCATGAAAGAACATCAAGTTGTTTAGTCATATAAGAGTGGTAAAACATCAATGACTTATAGTGTTTAGCCATTATCAAAACCAAGAATATCAAATAACTTAAATGACCATAGGATGATGTCGAATGACCCAAGTGACCACAAGATGACTCAATTGACCACAGGGGCACAACACTACACACTTGGCTAATCCATATCTTTGTTTATTTTGTGTGTTTGTAAAGGGTAATCAAGTTATAAACCCCCTTCATCAGCCGGCCGATAGAAGGAGGAAGGAAGAACTCCCAATCTCACCCGCTCAATACAAGGTACCTGCGATCATCCTTCTTCTTTTGAGGTAACCCCTCTGGCGATCACCCTCCATAGAGCATCTCATGCTCATCCTCTTTTCCTTCTTGTCCCACTTATTTTAGCATAATCGTTCATCCTTAATCATTATTATTCCTCTTTAAAAATGTCTCTGTGACACGTTCATAAATGGTACTTTTGTCTTCTATCTAGACGAAAGGTCCAATACCAGAGTGAAAGGGTCTTTTATTCTCTAGCCGGACGGGAGGTCCGAACCAAAGTGAAAGGAATATTTTTATTCTCTAGCCGGATAGAAGATCCGAACCAAAGTGAAAGGAATCTTTTTATTCTTTAGCTGGACGGAAGGTCCGATCTAGAGTGGAAGGATCTTTTTGTTCTCTAGCCGGACGGAAGGTCCAATCTAGCGTGGAGAGAGTCTTTTTGTTCTCCAGTCGGGTGGAATGTCCGATCTAGAGTGAAGAGAGTTTTTTAGTTCTCTAGTCGGGCGAACGGTCCGAACCAAAGTGAAAGAAGTTACAAATTTGTTCTTCAGCGTCGACGGGCTGTCGGGAGCTGACGTGGTTCATTCATGGACACGGGGTGAGTGTTGAAGCAAGGGTCTTTTTATTCTCTGGCTAGATGAAAGGTCCAAACCAGAGTGAAAATGTCTTTTTATTCTCTAGCCAGACAGAAGGTCCGATCTAGAGTGAAAGGGTCTTTTTAATCTCTAGTCGGACGGAAGGTCCGATCTAGAGTGGAGAAAATCTTTTTATTCTTTAATGCGCCGAGGGTACTGGTTATGAAACCCGAACCGGGAAAGTGGGCCACAGGGGTCGGAGTTGATGTTGCAGAAGTGGACCGTGAAGGTTGGAATCGGGGAAGCGGGCCGTGAAGGCCGCAATCGGGAAGCTGGCTACAAAGGCCAAAATTGGGGAGCAGTCTATGAGAGCCCGAATTGGGGAAGCGGACTATAGAAGCCGAAGTTGGGAGATTAGCAAGCTGCAAGGGCAAGAAGTAGGCCGTGAGGGCCAAGATTGGGTTGTACGAGCCAGAATTGGGAGAGCAGGCTACGATAGCCGAAGTTACTTTTATTTTTTATTATTATTATTTTTTATTCATGCATGCATGCGTTCGTCAGCAGACACAACATAAGTATAAATAAGGTAGCTCCCTCTATAGGGGATTGGATAGGGACATTACCCATAATTCGCAGACACGGTGCGGGCCACGAGGCACAACTAAGGGGTGGTGCACCCGTCAAGAGGATATCGCATGTCTTGCATGCATAGCTTAAATTCACGCATTTCACCCAAGACAACTCTCTGTGGAGCGGAGGAGCAAACGCGTGAGCAAAAGGCCCTAAACATAGGGATATGCAGGTTTTCTAAGCAACACTCAAGGATTACTCTAGCGCCTACACATGGGTTTTAGGCTCTTGATTTTGGTAGCTTCGCACAGCCCCCAGCTGTTTATTTTGATAGCGGATTTCACCGTTCGGCGCGAGTTTCCTCATGTGTCTCAATGGGGATTCCCAGCTATTAGGATTCGTCCTTATCATAATTCTATTGCGGATTCCACCGTTTGACGCGAGTTTCCTCATGTGTCTCAATGAAGATTCCCGGCCACTAGGCTTCATCCTTATTGTAATTCGCTTCACCATTTCGCGCGAGTCTCCTAATGTGTCTCAATGGGGATTCCCGGCTACTCAGATTCGCGTTCCTCTCTTTTTTTTGTCTCATTTCTTTTCTCTCTTTTTTTTGCATCTCTTTGTTTTAAGTGGGGGTAGGCAGCTTTTTTCTCACGATTACCCTTCACGCGAGTGTAAAAATTCAAGCATCCGTAGAGTGCTAAGAAGAAAGTCAGGCAATCCCTATGGTTGAAGACCACTGAACACATTAAACGCGGAGTGGGGGAGTGTTGCCTCAGGTTTATTTTGTGAGTTGAACTTAGCAATTTAACCATGACTCTTCCCCTTGACGTGTGCACCCGCCATAATCGGGTTCCCTTTGGGCGTATGCCGTGACACCCGTGCATCCGGGATCGGGGCAACATTATTATTTAGCAAGGAAACAAGGTCCTACAAAATTCTAAAGAGGTGTGTTATTCTATATTATAGGCAAGCATACAAGTAGAGTAATCAAGCATTCTTCTTTTTTTCTTTTTCCTTTTCCCCCCTGTGGATGCACTTTTTTATCGATTAGTTATTGCGTTTCGTTTATTGGTTTATTAAGTGCGTGGGCGTGCCAGTCACGAAGTGACAATTTATTCAGGCTCTGAAGAGCCCATGGTGCGCTCGATCTGACTAATCAGATGATTGTGTGGTTCGGGTCGGGACCAAAACCCGTCGCGCCATAAAGGTCACGGCATCATTTACATCCCCCATACGAGGGAACACCCTTGATTAATCGCCGAGAATCAGGGTCTCATAGCCAGGAAATTAATTACATGAAAGACCTATTAGGAAGTATTGAAATCCCCGTACGAGGGTGAAAAGAAAGCATTCGAGATCATGTCGGTCATGTGTTGACCATTTAATATTCGAACGAATGTCCGGCTCGAGAAAAGCGCAATCGTCACGGGAAAACCAGAGCGTATGTATGCCGGGGTACGGCAAATTTATTGTTCGGAGGAACTGGAAACATTCGGTTAAATCCCGGTTAAAACGGTCAGAAACCAACAAATTTGTCGGCTCGGTGCAAGGTCAAGCCGCGACCATACTGTGGTGGGCCCCCCGCGGTCGAAACAAGATTTGCGTGAGCGTCATTAATATTTTCGGTGCTAAGGGGCAACGGGGGAGTGTCCCGGGATCGGATCCCAGAACCAAAGGCGTGTTCAAAGGGAACGGGCTATAGGCCGAGGATATGGGTCAGACAATGACCATAATTGGGACGGACCTGAGATCTAAGCATGACCATTGAAAGCCTTATTGATATTCCCATGCGAAGGGTCCGGGATGACGAGGACCACCTCATTCTATTCGGATTTTGTCGGTCATTCACAGACCTTTTCATGTTCGGACACAGGTCCGTAATGGAAATGCGACGAAAATCGATATGAACCCGTTCGAATGTCTGTCGATTGCGCGGCAATTTTAATAGTGGCTCAGAAGGGATCTGGCCTGAGAAATGGGTCTGGTTTAACCGAGATGTCGACCCAAGGCGAGGTCGGGTCATGGCCATTTCGGGATAACTCCCAAGACTCGGGCCCGGCCTGCAAGGGCGGCACTGTTGTTCCTTCATCACCAGGTCACGGGAGAGACGGGGCTGCAATGTAGATTTTATCATTTTTTATTATTTAGGTTTTTTATTATTTTTGTTGCTTATCCCCTTTTTATGCATTTTTTGGGTGGGTTTATTATTTCCTTTCTGTTTACTACACATGTTTTCCATCTTCTTTTGAGTTTATTTGTCATGGATTCGGATTCATTCGTCTATTGTAATTTTCATTTTTATTATTATCACTATCATTATCATTACCCTTTCTTATTACTATTCCTTCTATTTGGATCATTATCGTTATTGCATTCCCCCCTTTTCATCATTATTATTACTATGTTCTCCCTCTTCTGATTGGAGGTATGGTGGAGCAGAGATTGAGCGTGCCGCTGAAAGGCTGAGGGGCGCACCGCTGGAGAATAGAAAGTGTGCTGCTGGAACGTGTACCGCTGGAAGGGTTGGAGGAGTGCATTGCTGGAGGGTAAAGGGGGGGTGTACCGCTGGAAGGTTGAGGGAGGTGTACCACTGGAGGGTTAAGAGGTGTACCGCTGGAAGGTTAAGGGGAGTGTACCACTGAAGGATTAGGAGGTGTACCGCTTAGAGAGCAAAGGGGAGTGTACCGCTGGAGGGTTAAGGGGAGCGTACCGCTGGAGGGTTAAGAGGTGTACCGCTGGAAGGTTAAGGGGAGTGTACCGCTGAAGGATTGAGAGGTGTACCGTCGGAGGGTTGAGCGGAGTTGGCAGTGTGCCGCTGGGTGGAACAGAGTTCAAGGGGGGGTCCCTCGTTCATGCAATTCTGATGAAGAATCTCATATGGTTAAGCTTTCAATCTTCCTGTCACGTGATTGAGTCCCCAATCATGTTCAATGGTGCAGTTCTTTGAGTCTTGTTTAGTCCAATTCCTTGAGCCTTGCACAGTTCCTTTAGTTGATTAAAATGTGTTATCGTTGCTTAGTTCGTTTGTTTGTTGCTTCTTTTTATCTTTTAACTTATTACTATTTTTGACAAAAATTCGGCAGCATCTCCCCTTGACCCGGATGGTAAGGGAATAACAAGGAACCTGCCCACAGGGAGTGGCATGAACCAACAACTGAGGTGTGTGCCTAAGCAGCCACCTTTGGGGAAACTTCAAAAAACTCGGAGAAAACGCCGAACGGGAAACCAGTAGACCGATACAAGCTATGAGTGCACCGGAGAAGTGATAGCCAAGGTGCGCCGGGCTGGCAATCCGGGGGTGTACCGGGCAAACCATGGTCAGGGTGTGCCGGTGAAGCAAGGCCAGGGAGTGTGCCGCTGAGCAAACAAGAGGGGGAGTGTGCCATTGGGCAAATCAAGGGAGGTGTGCCGCTAGGCAGGCCAACGAGAAGGGTGTGTCGTTGAGCAAACCAGAGAGGGGCAAAGGCAGATGTGCCGCTGGAGCTGAAAAGGGGGGGGGGCTAGATGGGGAGAGCAGGTCCTTGGGTAGAGCCCAAAGGGACCATGCAACGCCCTCGAGCAACCTGGGACTGTGGCCATGAGGGAGGACTTCAAGCTCACAGAAGCACCACTCACTAGTCAAATGATCTCTGAGGGGGACCTCAAGGAGCGGACAATTATACAGGAAACCGTCAATGCACTGAAAGGGAAAGGGGTGGATTAAGAACACACAAGCAAGTGGACAAAGCAAACAGACATTTTATTCATGAAGAAACCGTGAGGGGGTTACATGCTCAAGGAAAATAAAGAGAGAAAGAAAGAAAACAAAGTAATGAGGCAGTGAGGGGTGAATGTAGTCCCTCCCGCTACATTAGAACCTCTCTCTCCCTCTCTTCTTCCCTTCTACTTCCTTCTTTCACTCAGATGGTGGTCGGGCTCTCTTCGCGTCTTCTCTCTTCGTCTCTTCTCTCTTCCCACATGAGTGGTGGTCGGAGCAGCCGGGGAGGGTAGCCCCTTTTCTCTTCTTCTCTTCTTCTCTTCTTCTCTTCTTCTCTATCTTCGCACAGACGGCGATGGTCGGAGCGGCAGTGGGGGGTAAGAGGCGGGAGCCTCTCCTCTTCTTCTTCTTCTCTTCTTCTTCTTCTGCCCTCTGGGAGCTCCTCTTCGCATCCTCTTTTTTCTTCTCTTTGTGAGGGCTTTTTATATGTGTGTCGTTGACGGGGGAGACCTCATGATGGCGCTGCCATCCGAGGTTGACCCGAGTCCCATCCTTATCAGGTAGAGGTCCCCTTCGTCCAACCGGAAGATGACACCTAGGCATGGGGTTAGCTGGCGTTGAAATGGCCATGCTGCGCGCCAAGGGGCTCCTCCAGTGACCGCTATGTATCTTGCCGGTCTGTACCGTTCGAAAGAATTTCACGTTGTGCCGCTGGAAGGGGGCCAACACGCTGTGCTGTTGAAGGGGCAGAATGCTTGTGCCGCTGGAGGGCTCGATTGGGCGCGCCACTGAAGGCCTCTACATGGCGTGCCGTTGAAGGGGCTGGCAAGCGTGCCGTTGAAGGGCCAATAAGGCGTGCCGTCGAAGGGGCTGGCAGGCGTGCCGTTGAAGGGCCTTTACATGATGTGCCGTCGAAGGGGCTGGCAGGCGTGCCGTTGAAGGGCCTCTACATGGCGTGCCATTGAAGGGGATGGCAGGCGTGCCATTGAAGGGCCAATAAGGCGTGCCGTTGACGGGGCTGGCAGGCGTGCCGTTGAAGGGCCAATACATGACGTGCCATTGAAGGGGCTGGCAGGCATGCCATTGAGAGGGCAGCCAAGGTGTGCCACCGGAGGCGTCTGGGCGGAGTGTGCCGCTGGGGCGCTTGAAGGGCGTGCCGCTGAGGGGTAAGAGGGGCATGCCGCTGAAAGGCCGTTCGGAAGCGTGCCGCTAGAGGGGCACTTGAAGTGTGCCACTGGAGGCATCAAAGTGGTGTGCCGGTGAAGGCGTTTGGAGGGTGTCTCGTCTTCTTCTTTTCTTCTTTTCATCTTCTCCTCTATTTTCTTCTCTTCTTTATTCCCCTACATGTAAACATGGGGTGAGAATTTTTAGTGTCTGCACCCCCCCTTTTTTGCGTAAGAACATACTGTCGTTACGTATAAGTGTAGTTGTTGTAAAAGTATTAGGGGAGCAGACCACGAAGGGCCGAAATGATATTAGGGAAGCGGGCCATAGAAGCCAAGGGACATTAGGGGAGAGGGCTGTAAGGGCCAAAAGATGCTGGCAAGTAGGTCGGAAGAGCAGAGGGGTATTAGGGAAGCATGCCATAGAAGCCGGCAGATGCTGGGAAGTGGGCCACAAAGGCCAAAGGTTGAGGGAGCAGGCAACGAGAGCCGAAATTAAGGAAAGCAGGCTACAAGAGCCAAAGATCGGGGAAGCAGGCTACGGGAGCCGAAATTAGGGAGCGGGCTGCAAAGAGCCGAAGTTGGGGAGCAGGCTACAAGAGCCAAAATCGAGAAGCGGGCTGCAAAGAGCCGAAGTTGGGAAGCAGGCTACAAGAGCCAAAATCGGGAAGCGGGCTGTAAAGAGCCGAAGTTGGGGAGCAGGCTGCAAGAGCCAAAATCTGGGAAGCATGCTACAAGAGCCAAAGGTTGGGGAAGCATGCTATAAAGCCGAGATCTGGGAAGCATGCTACAAGAGCCAAAGGTTGGGGAAGCAGGCTATAAAGTCGAAATTGGGAAGCATGCCACGAAGGCCAAAGGGAAGTAGGCTGCAAGAGCCAACATTGGGAAGCAGACTGCAAGAGCTGAAACTAAGGAAAGCAGGCTACGAGAGCCAAAGATCGGGGAAGCAGGCTACGGGAGCCGAAATTAGGGAGCGGGCTGCAAAGAGCCGAAGTTGGGAAGCAGGCTACAAGAGCCAAAATCGAGAAGCGGGCTGTAAAGAGCCGAAGTTGGGAAGCAGGCTATAAAGTCAAAAGATATCGGAGAGCGCGGTGGGATGGACGGATTAATCCTAATAGTGGGCCCTAGCCGAAATGGTGAAGCCAAAAGGTGTTGGGTGGCGAGATACGAGAGCCGAAGAGAAGGGCCCCCTTTTGTTCTCTGGCCGGGGGAAGGGTCCGAACCAAAGTGAAAGGTCTATTCTTTTGTTCTCTGGCTTGGGGAAAGGGTCCGAACCAAAGTGAAAGGTTGATTCTTTGATTCTCTAATTGGGAAAGGATCCAAACCAACGTGAAGGGTTGGTTCTTTGATTCTCTGGCTGGGGGAAGGATCCGAACCAAAGTGAAAGGTTGATTCTTTGACTGGGAAGCTGTCGGCTTGAAGCCCCAAAGGCTGAATATCTGTCGGCTTGAAGCCCCGATGGCGGAATATCTTGTCGGTTTGACGCCCCGTCGGCTGAGTGCTGGTCGGTTTGATGCCCCATCGGCGGAGTGTTGGTCGGTTTAACGCCCCGTCGGCGGAATGTTGATCGGTTTAACGCCCCGTCGGCGGGATGTTGATCGGTTTAACGCCCCGTCAGGGGAATGTTGATCGGTTTAACGCCCCGTCGGCGGAGTGGTGGTCGGTTTAACGCCCTGTCGGTGGAATGTTGATCGATTTAACGCCCCATCGGTGGAATGTTGATCGGTTTAACGCCCCGTCGGCGGAGTGTTGATCAGTTTAACGCCCCGTCGACGGGATGTTGGTCGGTTTAACGCCCCGTCGACAGAGTATTGGTCGGTTTAACGCCCCATCGACGGAGTGTTGATCGGTTTAACGCCTCGTCGGCGTAATGTTGATCGGTTTAACTCCCCGTCAGCGGAGTGTTGATCGATTTAATGCCCCGTCAGCGGAATGTTGGTCGGTTTAATGCCCCGTCGGTGGAGTGTTGATCGGTTTAACGCCCCGTCGGCAGAATGTTGATCGGTTTAACGCCCCGTCGGCGGAGTGTTGATCTGTTTAACGCCACGTCGGCGGAATGTTGGTCGGTTCAACGCCCTGTCGGCGGAGTGTTGATCGGTTTAACGCCCCGTCGGCAGAGTGTTGATCGGTTTAACGCCCCGTCGGCGGAATGTTTAGTCGGTTTAATGCCCCGTCGGTGGAAGGTTCTGTCGGTTTATGATGCGGGACGGGGCCACGGACACGACAAGCTCGTGACTGCCCCTTAACGAGGGAAGCGTCGGATGTGCGCGGTTGAGAAACCGACTGTGAGCTAGGGTGGTCGGCTCTCACTTGTGCCCGGGATCAGGTCACAGGACTGTAACGCTCTCTCTCGCAGCAGCGGTGATATAAATAGAAAGCGAGCTAATTATCCTATCATGCTCTCTAGCAGTGGCATAAGCAAGCATATATGAAATAAGTGAAAGGCCAAGTGTAGGAGCGAAGAGGATACCTCCACGCGCTCGGCGTGGGGAAGACGGACCCGGCCGAAGTCGTACTCCCGGAACAATTATACACGGATATTACAGAAATGCAACTCGCTGCCCACTCCACGCAGGGAGGTAAAGGGCTACACAATGGGGTCCGGGAGGAGCGAATTCGGGTTGACGGGCGGCTTCTCGCGTTGATTTGGCAACACCCGAACACGTGACGGTGGGGCCCACGTGCTGTCCGGAGGGGCCGTGTGGGACCTGGTGGCACCGCTGTAGTGGTGGATGCCCGGAGGGTCGCTCCTTGGGATGGCGGCACGCTGGTTCGCCGGCCGGAGGCCCGGCGGCTCCGTTCGGCACCGGTCGGAAAACCCGATCGGAAATCTGTTGGTTCTGTATTTCGGCGCGCGCTCCGGCGAGAATGGGCGCTGCGATCAGCCCCGATGTCGGATCGACACGAGACTGGCGCCGTTGGAAAGCTAGCTTGAAGTTCTTCAACCTAGGCCCAAATATCTGGCCTGGATCTGCTCGGATCTTGACTTATGGAATTTTCAATCTCCTGTTGTATAGTAACCGAAGACTCAGACCTGCAGAGAACTTGACTGTGGGTTGCCTTTGACCGTAAGGTAGACGTTCGAATATGGGGTTGTGTTCTTCAGAAAAGTTGTGGGAAATTGAGCTGGGAAGACGGCAAAAGTGGTTTGGATCCGTTTGAATGTGTCTATGATTTTCTGTGATTTGTTTAGTGGATGAAGGTCGGATCTGGGATCAGGGGGACAGAACTGTAGCTGGGACTGAGAACGATTTTTAGAAAATATGAAATGGACGAACCAAAAATTTAAAAAAATTGTGGATGAAGGGGTGGATGGGTGTAATCTCCAGTAAAATTGTGCAAACTAAAATAAATCAAAAAGTGGACCTAAGACATGAAAATCCAGGCTACTGTCACTGTAGACAGTGACAGAACAGATCTGAGATTGAGAGTTGAACAAAATGGTAAAGATATGAAACGGTAGATTTTGAACCTCAATTTTTTTTTGGAGAAGGGGCTAGATGATAGGAACCAACCCTAAAAATTTCAAATCGATCAGAACTCGTGGCTGGCTTCAGGAATTCTCGAATCACACCTCTATCCAGTAGGACAGAAACTTGATGACGATTCCACGGCGGCTCGAAGGCGGCACGAACGACGGCGGCGGCGGCACAGACGATCACCGGAGGTTGAGAGGAGGGGATTGAAGATAGAACCACTCTAGAATTTGTGGTTGGAGAAGGAAGAACACCAGGGGAGAGAGGGAGAGAGGGCACACCCTTCTTGCTTCAAGTAATTTTCACATAATTTCTTCATTAATCTCTAATGACACTATACATAGGCTTATATAGAAAATAGCAAGGGGTGGGGGGGCTGATAATTTCGTGGGAAATATGTCATTTTCATCCCCCATGTGGTCAAAACTCAAAAAAAATAAATTACATATGAATGGAGCACTCCTTTGACTAGGTAGGTAAGGTAGGTGGCTAACCTTTGAAATTTTAACCCCTTTGTCTCCCATGTGGTCAATTAGCATTCAAACCTTCTAGATGGCCACCTAGGATGGTTGACCAGCCCCACATGGATGAGGTGGACCAATGGGGAAGGGGAGGGGGCCCCCTAACTGGACTTACTACACATTTGCACAAAAACCCACACAATCCTAGGGAATGACACATTGGCTTACAAAGCCTTACAATTGTACATATACTTTCCCAAGGATATAAAAGTAAATAAAAGGACTCAAATGTAAAAATAAAAGTTAATGCTCGGCGTCGATTCCCATCAGTTTAACACCCCGTCGGCGGAAGATTTTGTCGGTTTAACGCCCGTCGGTGGAAGGTTCTGTCGATTTAACGCCCCGTCGGCGGAAGGTTCTGTCGGTTTAACGCCCCGTCGGTGGAATGTTTTGTCGGCTTAGACGAAAGGTCGTGACACCATCCCCATGAGGGGTCTATTTGTTGGATGGCTGGAGGTAGAGGGTGAAAGACCATGTCTGTCTCAAGGCTCACTTTCTTTTCTTCTCTTCTTCTTTTATGTGAAGGGGCGAGTGGAAAGACCACGTGTGCCTAATGATTGTTCTTTTCTTTTCTGCTCTTCTTTTTGTTATGAAGAGGCGGGTTCGAAGACCACGTCTGTCTCATGTCTCTTTTCATTCTTCCTTTTTTTTCTCTTCTTCTTTTGTGTGAAGAGGCGGGTTCGAAGACCATGTCTGCCTCATGTCTCCTTTCTTTTTGTTCTGCTCTTCTTTTCTCATTAATGCCTCGTGCTGGGGTGTATTTCCCTTAATGTGCCCCCAGGCGGGGTATGACCTTTCTTCATCTGCCCCCCTAGGTCGGGAGGGTATGCCTCTTTGCTTCTGTGCCCCCGGGCGAGGTGTAGTCCTCGCCTCTTATGCCCCCATGGCGGGGTAGAATCTTTGCTTCTGATGTCCCCATAGCGGGGTGGATTCTTCTGCCTCTTATGCCCCAGAGCGAGGTATCTTTCTCTTCACATGCCCCCGGCACGGGGTGTATCTTTTGCTTCTCTTTTTCATGCCCCCGTGTCGGGGTATGTCTTTTGCTTCTTATGCCTCCATGGCAGGGTATCTTCCTTACGGCCTCCCTGCCCCCAGGCGAGGTGTATGTTTCTTCTTCAAATGCCCCTAAGTCGGGGTGTGACTTCCGCTTCCTATGCCTCCAGAGGGAGGTATCTTCCTCTTCATATGTCCCGGGCACAGGGCGTATCTTTGCTTCTTATGCCCCCTGAGGGGGGGTGCAACTTTATTTCACGTGCCCCCATGAGGGGTGTGTTTTGCTTCTTGTGCACCCAAGGCAGGATGAGTCTTTCCTTCACGTGCCCCTAAGCGGGGTATAGTTCTTCTTCAAACGCCCCTAAATCGGGGTTTGTTTTTTGTGGCTTCTATGCCCCCAGGCGGGGTGTGCTCCTTCTTCAAATGCCCCTAAGCCGGGGTTTGTTTTTTTGCTTCTTATGCCCCCAGGGACGAGGTGTATCTTCTGCTTCTCATGTCCCCAGAGCGGGGTATGTTTGGCTTCTGGTGCACCCAAGACAGGATGCGTTGTTGTTGTTGTTTTTTGTCCCCCTAGCTCGGGGTATAACTTCTTGCTTCTCATGTCCCTAAGCCGGGGTGTATCTCCGTTTCTTCTTATGCCCCCAGGTCGGGGTAGATTCTTCTTCTTTGCTTATGTGCCCCCAAGCGGGGTGTATTCCTTATGGCTCCTGTGCCCCTAGGCAGGGTGTGTTCCTTCTTCGGATGCCCCTAAGCCGGGATGTATTTCCCTTCAAATGCCCCTAAGTCGGGGTGTACGTTGCTTTCATGCCCCCAGACTGGGGTGTGGCTTTTGCTTTCATGCCCCCAGGCCGGGATGTATTCTGCTCCTAGTGCCCCCAGAGTGGGGTGTATTGCTGCTTCCGATGTCCCCAAGGCGGGATGTAATTCTTGCTTCTTATGCCCCCCCCAGACGGGGTGAATTCTTCTTCTTTGCTTATATGCCCCCAAGCGGGGTGTATTCCTTTCTTCATACAACCCTAAGCCGGGGAATATTGTTTGTTCTGCTTCAGATGCCCCCGGGGGGGTGTATGTTACTTCATGGACCCCGAGGCCGGGGTGTATTCCTCTTCATGTGCCCCTAGGTTGGGATGTAACTTTTCTTCTGTGGCCCCAAGCGAGGTGTATCTTTCATGGCTTCTAGACCCCCAGACGGGGTGTAACTCTGTTGCTTGTCGTGCCCCCAGGTCGGGGTAGATTCTTCTGCTTCTTCCGCCCCAGAGTGGGGTATGTCTTTTGCTTCATGTGCCCCCATGACGGGGTATGTTTCTTCTTCAAAAGCACCTAAGCCGGGGTGTATTCTTTTGCTCTTTATACCCCTAGATCGGGGTATACTTCTCTTCATATGCCCCTAGGTCGGGGTGTAGTTTCTTCTTCAAGTATCCCTAAACCGGGGTAAAATTTTTTGCTTTATGTGCCCTCGAGTCGGGGTGGGTTCTCTTCATGTGCCCCCGTGGCGGGGGTATATCCTTTATGGCTTTTATGCCCCCAGGCGGGGTGTAAATTCTTGTACTCATGCCCCCATGCGGGGTGTGTTTCTTTCTTGCCTCTTATCCCCCATGGCGGGGTATATTTCTTCTTTTATCCCCCATGGTGGGGTATATGCATGCTCTCTTCGAGAGTGGTGGCCGTGCTTGGCCTCATTGCTATAAAGCATTCCCCACAGCGGGTAGGAATTCATCAAGCTATAGTTGCAACTTGTTGGATCTTCCAACAGCCAATCGGGGGGCCGTCTTATGCTAGATAGAGGGAGCAGAAAGGTGGAACGGACCGGGGCATTGCACCATGGACTTGGACCCTGCTAGAGTCGGGCGGGAGGCCGGCCTTCTTCTTGTCCTTTTGGCCGGCGATACTTGCCAATTTTTTATCCTTTCTTTTCTTCTCTTCCTTTTTTATAATAGACCAAGGTGGGTGCGCAGGAGAGCGCTCACCCCCTCAGGGAGGGGATGAGTGGTTCGCTCCACCGCGTCAATCCCACAATAGTAATCTTTATTCAGCACGGGTCTCGATGGATATGGCCGTACAACCCTCTCTCGCCAATTCTTTCTCTTCTTTTTTGTTTCCTTCTTTTCTTCTTTCCTTTCTTTTTCTCCTTAGGGAACGGGGGTTTGATTTCCCCTCCATTCTTCTCTCTTTCTCTTCTTTTTGGCTGCCTCCATGATTCCTGGAAGCTGCATGTGCCTCGGAGTAGCATCCTCGAGACCATAAGGCAATTATGCCTAGTCCGGCTTTTCTCCCCATAGGGCTGGCGAAGACAGCACCTGTAATTCATCAAAGCAAACAAACAATGTTTATTAGGAGGCCATGAGGCCCTGAATCCCGGCGAAGAGATGAAGGGTGGTTTAGGTCCCACCGGGCGTGCCAGGCTTATGGGCGCACTTATTTTTATTGAGAGCAGTGGTTTATTCACTTTATTGGGTTTATTAAGTGCGTGGGCGTGGCAGTCACAAAGTGACAATTTATTCGAGCTTTATGGAAGCCCATGGTGCGCTCGATCTGATTAATCAGACGATTGTGTAGTTCGGGTCTGGACCAAAACCCGCCGCGTCATAAAGGTCACAGCGCCATTTACATCCCCTCGGAGAGGGGAACACCCTTGATTAATCGTCGGGAATCAGGGCCTTATGGCCTGGAAATTATATCGAGAGAAATAAGACGGTAACGACCTCGAATCAATCGGACAGCCCTATGTCTAGGGAAGCAAGCATTCGAAATGTGTCGGTCACTCAGGGGACCAATTAATGTTCGGACGAGTGTCCGAACTGAGAATATCGTAATCGTCATGGGAAAGTCGGAGCATATGTATGTCGGGGTACGGCAAATTTATTATTCAGAGGAACGGAAAAATATTCGGTTGAATCCCGGTTGGAGTGGTTGGAAACCGGTGAGTTTATTGGCCCGGTGCGAGATCGAGTCAGGATCATTCCGGGGGTGCCTCCCGCGGTCCAAACGAGACTTGCGTGGGCGTCGTTAATATTTCTGGTATCGAAGGGTAGCAGGAAAATATCCCGAGATTAGATTCCAAAATAAAGCCGTGTACGGAGATAGCTGGCTATAGGCCTAGGATGTGGGTCAGGCAATGACCATGGTTGGGATGAACCCGAGGTCCAAGCGTGACTCACAAAGGTCTTATCGTTATTCCCGTGCGTAGGGTTCGGGGAGGACGAGAGCCGTCTCGTTCCATTCAGATTTTTGTCGGTCATTCATGGACCACTTTATGTTCGGACAGAGGTCTGTATTGAAGGTACGGTATAAACAGAAACAAACCCGTACAAATGTGTGCCGAGTTTACGGCAATTTCAATAAAGAGCGGGAATAAATCCCGATGGAATGAATCCGGTTTGACGGACTATCGGCCCAGAGCAATGTCAGATCGCGGTCGTATTGGGGTAGTTCCCAAGGTCCGAGTCCGACATGGAGGGGCGGCATTAATATTCCCTTTACACCATGTCTCGAGGAGAAACGAGGCTGCGAAGCAGATCTCACCATCTTACTGTTATTTGAATTTCGATTATTATTATTTTTTGTTGTTTGTTTTTCTTATACATTTTTTTGGGTGAGTTTGTTATTTTATTTATTTATTGCACACACGTTTTCTTTATATATCTATTTCTTATATATTTTGTATATATATTCAGTTTTTATTATATTTTATTATATTATATATTTTTTGGGTTTGTTTTTTTGTTATTATTATTATCATATATATATATATATATATATATATATATATATATATATTGCATTTGGAGTGTGTGCGGAAGAAAGAGCCAACGAAGGGCTGGGGAGAGGACTGTGCAAGTTTGGCCTGGCCAGGAGGAAGGTCGGTGCAGGGTCTGGGCATAAAAGGGGCAAGATCGGTGCACATTTTGGAGGAAGGTCGGTGCGAGTTTTGGTGGGCCAATGGGCAAGGTCGGTGCGGGCTAAGGCAAGGTCGGTGCAATATATGCCCTGGCTAGCCTGAGGTCGGTGTAAGCATTGGGCAGAGTCTGTGTGTGCTTAGGGCTAAGGTCTATGCAGTGACGAGGTTGGTGCAATGTTCAGGTCATGAAGGGGTAAGGTCGGTGCAAGGCAAGGTCTGAGCGTATGGGGTAGGGTCTATGCAGCTAGGGTAAGGTGAGACGCTGAGGAGCGAGACGCTGAGAGAGAGAGAGAGAGAAATGAGACGGATGGAGAGAGGGAGAGTGAGACGCTGAGAGAGAGAGGAACGAGATGCTGGGAGAGAGAAGGAACGAGATGATGGGGTGAGACGGAGGAAGAGAGAGGGAGGTGAGACGGTGAGGGAGAGAGGCTGAGAGAAAAAGAGAGAGACGGTGAGGGAGAAAGAGAAACGGTGGGGGAAATTGAGAGAGAGACAGTGAGAGAGAAAGAGAGACGGTGAGGAAGAGAGAGAGACTGTGAGGGAAAGAGAGGGACGGTGAGGGAGAGGTGAGACAGTGAGGGAAAGAGAGAGAGACAGTGAGAGAGAGAAAGACGGTGGGAGAGAGAGAGAGAGACGGTGGGAGTGAGAGAGAGAGAGAGAGAGAGAGAGAGAGAGAGAGAGAGAGAGAGAGAGAGAGAGAGAGAGAGAGAGAGAGAGAGAGAGAGAGAGAGAGAAGGAGACGGTGGGAGCGAGAGAGAGAGACGGTGAGAGAAAGAAGGAGACGCTGAGAGAGAGAAAGAGAGACGGTGAGGAGGAGAGAGAGAGACGGTGAGAGAGAGAGAGAAGGAGACGGTGGGAGTGAGAGAGAGAGACGGTGAGAGAGAGAAAGACGGTGGGAGAGAGAGAGAGATAGAGAGAGTGTGCCGGATAAGGTGCAGGCAGGGTGTGCCAGATAGAGTGGGTTGAGGGGTTAAGGCAAGTGAGGCAAGATTTGTTCGGGGGAGGTTTCTCTCCTTCATAGAACGCGTGTGAGGAGCTCTCCTTTACTTTATTCATGGAATGCATGCAGGGAATTTCCTTTTTTTCATGAAATGCAGGCGTGGGGTTTTAATTTAGCTTTCTTTTATTCATGCAGGTCATGCTCGGGGTTATGTTCGGTAGTCCGTCATAAAGATGCAGGTGTTCAGCTTATTCGGAATCTCCGTGGTTCTTTGGTTATTTCGGTGAAGCCGTTGCATTAGTGTTTATTTTGTTCATTTGCTGTTTCTTTTTGCATTATTACTTTTCTTTTATTATTATTGCTATTATGTTAGTCCTGACAAAAATTCGGCAGCATCTCCCCTTGACCCGGGTAAGGGGGATAAAGGGAATGCGCCCACAAGGGATGGCGGAACTCGACAATTTGAGGTGAGTGCCAGAGGCAACAGCACCTTTGATAAAACTTCGGAAAGCCTAGGGAAAACAGCGAATGAGAGACACTGGGCTAAAGTGGGCTGACGGTGCACCGGGTTAGGAGGGAGGTGAAGTGTGCCGAGCAAGGCGAGGGCACGGGTGTGCCGGGTTAGGAGGGAGGTGAAGTGTGCCGAGCAAGGCGAGCTGGAGTGTGCCGGGCAAGGCGCGGCAGAGGTGTGCCGGGCAAGGCACGGCTGGGGTGGTGCACCAGCCAAAGGCCGTTGGGGTGCACCAGATGGAGTACCCTGTGGGTGTGCCGGGTAAGGGGTGGCCACAGTGGGTGTGCCGGCATGGAGGAGTGTGCCGAGTGAAAGGTGCGGCGGGTGCACCGGACCAGGAGCAATTGGCAAGGCCACCGGGTTAACACATGGGGAGAGGCAAGCTAGGGGCTCAGTGGGCTAAAGAAGGCCAACAACTGGAGGGCCCGAATCAGACCAAAGAGGAGTTTTTCCCATGGCGCTGAGGAGATGATGACTGAGGCACAAACCGGGAAACCAAGGAGACCCGGGGAGATGGGGTTTTTTGCAAGGGCCTAGCCTTGGAGTTCTGCTCATCGTATTGAGCGAACCCTGAGGCCACTATCCCAGGGGAGCTCTTTCCCTCCCAGAGGGAAGGGTTGGAGAAGAGAGAGGTAATGGGAGGAGCATCTCCCATGATAGGATGAGCAAGGGAAGAGAAATTGCTACGCCAACTAGCGGTAGATAATGAAGGGAAAACATTGGACGATGACGAATGCAAGCATACGGGGACGCACATGCACAAAACATGAACACCTAGCGAGCTTTTTATTCTTATAAAGGGGAGCAACCTAAGAGTGGCTGAGACATCATGATAAACAAAAAGGGAACGGGGAGAAATCAAACAAGACACAGTGGGGAGGGGAACGGAGCGCTAGCTCCTCCCCTCCCATAGCTCACTCTCTTCTCTCTTTTCTTCTTTATTCTCTCTTCTCACTGCACTCAGACGGTGGTGATGGAGTAGCACGGGGAGGCAAGAGCCTCTCTTCTTCTTCTTCTTCTTCTTCTTCTTCTTCTTCTCTTCTCTTTTCTGTCTCTATGTCTTCGCATGTTCGTCCTTCCTTCATCATGACGAGGAGGGGTTTTTTATATCCCCAGCAGCGGGAGCGTCCAGGCATGGGCGCCGATGGCGGGAGCGCTCCGCATTGAATGGGATTTGACCTTTTCGTCCTTGATGGCGGGGGGTAGCTTGCGTGCCTTCACCTCTGGGCGACACCTCAGCTAGGCCTACACAATCCCCATTGCGCGCCAAGGACCGTAGGTCATGGCGTGAGATTTGGTTTGCCGGCTGCACCGGGCAAAGAGGAGGGCAAAGTGTGCCGCTGAGAGACCAGAAAGCTGTGCCGCTGGGAGGCCCAGAAGGTGTGCCGCTGAGCAGGCCTGCCAACATGTCATTGAGAGGCTTGCAGGGCGTGCCGCTGAGAGAGGACCCTGCAGGCGTGCCGCTGAAGGGCGTTGGGAGCGTGCCGTTAAAAGGGCACAAAGGGTGTGCCGCTGGGAGGGCTGGCCAGGTGTGCCGCTGGAGGGGCCAACAACGTGTGCCGCTGAAGGGGGCGGCCAAGTGTGCCGCTAGAGGCGCTGGCCAGGTGTGCCGCTAGAGGGGGCGAAGAGAGCGTGCCGTTGCAGGGCAACCCCTGGGCGTGCCGCTGAAGGGCGATCGAAGGGGGTGTGCCGCTGGGGCGACCAGGGGTGTGTCGCTGAACGGCTGGCTGAAGCGTGCCGTTGGGGCACTTGAGGGCGTGCTGATGAGGGCATTTGGAGGGTGTCTCCTCTTCTTCTTTTCTTCTTTTCATCTTCTCTTCTATTTTCTTCTCTTCTTTATTACCCTGCACGTAAACATGGGGTGAGAATTTTTCAGTGTCCACAGGAAGCAAAGGGGGGAGAGGCAACAAAGGAGGTGCTGACGACACGGGAGACGACAAAAAATAGGGCTTTGTTTCAAAAAAGGTGACGTCAGTAGTAATGAAATAACGTTGTGACACTGGGTCAAAACAACGATAGCCTTTTTGAGTGCGCGAATAGCCGAGAAAGATGCAACGAGTCGCGCGAGGGGACAACTTATTGTGGCTGGGTCCTAGAGATTGCACAAAGCAAAGACACCCAAAAACCCGAGGAGGTAGAGGAAAGGATGTAGTGGAGGGATACATACATGAAAACGGACTGACCCCAGAGAGAACTGATGAGGGGACACGATTAATGAGATAACATGCAATAAGGATAGCATCACCCCAAAACTTTTTTGGGACAATCATGTGAAACATGAGTGTCTTGGCCACATCAAGAAGATGACGATTTTTCCGTTCAGCCACGCCATTCTATTGAGAAGTGTAGGCACAAGAAGATTGGTGGAGAATGTCATGAGTAGCACAGAACTCGTTAAATGGGGAAGATAAATATTCTTTTGCATTATCGGTGCGAAGAGCCTTGATAGAAGTGGAGAATTGCGTTTTGGTTTCCTGATAAAATTGTTCAAAGACATGCAAGGCTTGTGACCGACTCTTCAAAAGAAAAACCCAAGTCATCCGAGAGTGATCATCAATTAACGTAACAAAATAGCGAAAGCCTAGAGATGTGGTAACAGGACTAGGACCCCAAATGTCACTATGAACCAGATCAAAAGGAGAAATGCTCCGTTTAGTGACACGGGAAGGGAAAGACACTCTATGATGTTTGCCAAGCTCACATGCATCGCACTGAAGCTGAGATAGACTAGAAGGGATATAAACAAAGGAACGAAGCTTTGAGGGTACCGGATGTCCAAGACGACAATGCCAATAGTACGAAGAGTCTGCACCAAGAGCCGAAGAAGCCCAGACGAGCGATCCGTCAGGTAGTAGAGGCCACCAGTCTCACACCCGCCACCAATCGTCGCCTTCGTTCGGAGATCCTGAAAAACACAATAGGAAGGAAAGAATGTAACAGAACAGTTATGATCACGAGCAAGACAACTGATGGAAAGAAGATTAACCGGAAACTGGGGAACATACAAGACATTAGAGAGGGTAAGAGATGGAGACAGACGAATGGTGCCAATCCCATGAACAGGGGATGGTGAGCCATCAGCAACTGAGATAGGTGGCAAGGAAGACGAAAGGCGCAAGGAATAAAAACTCGACCGATTACCTGACATGTGGCTGGAGGCCCCAGAATCAATGATCCAAGAAGAACCATGAGATATGGCAGATGCACTGCCTGAAGTGGAGGGAACCGCTGTTAGTGTTGGTGTGCTACAGGCCAATTTCGGGTCGGGTAGGCCCAATAGTTGTACGATCTTGTTCATTAATAAAGTGGTGTTTGAGCGTAAATATGCGATTGTGTTACTTTACGTTGTCCCTAGGATATGTGGTTGTAAAGTCAGCTCGAGATGGGATCTCGAACATGAGATTGACTTTACATGTACACATACCTTAAACTGTTCCTGGTTGGAGGGTAATCACTCGGGGACTTTGATTACCTATTAAACCAGTACACATGATGTGTCAGTGACCAGTCTCATGGTCATTGGTGCGGGGCACCAACACATATGTGTAGGTGTATGTCCTTGGAGGATGTGCACTGAACTGATCCGCTATTGGATCTTCAGATGGTTGATTATACCTAATGTCAACTGAAGATCCAACGGTCACAGTAGCATCGTTGGTCCTTTGACCTGAGACATTGATCGGATCTTACACGAGGACTGGAATGGTTTAATTACTTAGCTAAGTGACTTTAACCATAAGTCATGAGTTGCCGAGTCATTAACCACTCCAGGATACGTGTGAAGATCCTCAATGGTCAAGAGGGGATCGCTCACTGTCGGGTATATATCAGACAGTTAATGGGTCATGACATTGAGGCTCCGTTAAATCCCTGGCCAGGGTCGTGTGAGTTCGTTTAGAACGGACGTCATACACTTTAAGGAGGTCATAGTCAAATGGCACGATCATGGGGTTTGACAGATACCGTACCCTCGATCGTACCAGACTCATAGAAGGAGCGAGGGATTATATCGATGCGGTAACTGTGGACTTACAGGTACCAGACATGCTGGTTTAAACCCTGCGTCATCTAGGATCACGCGGATTTGCTTGACCCAACGTGATCGAAGGTTCGGAATGAATTAAACTATTATTCGGCTCTTGTAGAAGCGAATAATATGTTTAATTTACTTCTAATTAGGAATTAGAAGTTAATGGACCTTAAACTAGAGTGACTATGGGCCTAGAGGATCACACACAATGGATTCTTGGGTGACGGATAATTATTATACAAGTGTATGTATTATTTCCATTTAATTCCTTTTGGAAAGGAGTGTAAACGGAGTTTAATACATATGTATAATATGAGAAAGGACATATATACAGTTTTGGTCTTTTAGAACCCTTTTCTAATAAACCTAAACTCTATATATAGCCATCTACGTGAGTTCATTCGAACTCTTGGCTTCTCCCTTCCAACCCCCCTTAATGCTAATCAAGCATTAAGCATTAAGGAGAGGATTAGCCTCCCCCTTTCTCCCCCTTGCTCTCTCTCTCTCCAGAAGGTGTTAGAGCCGGGGAAAGTTGTGCCGGGGAGGTACCGTCGCTGCGCAAGGGTCCGTGTGGATCTGCTCTAGAGGCCGTACAGCTGTGCGGTTCGGTTTCTCTGCATCGGGCTTAGCGGACAGCGTCGTTCCGCGCAAGGTGAAACACGCAACCCGTAATTAGGGTATTAGAAACACCGATTAGAGCATAGATTAAGCTTTCCACAATACCGGGATCGGGCAAATTAAATTTTTGTTATCCGCTGCGTCGCCCGTAGGTGCTGTGCGAAACCTTACAGTGGTATCAGAGCCAGGTTCGCGCTCTGGTCGGTGTTTTTATCGCCGTTTAGAACCATGTTTTAGGGGCATTGAAAATCTTCAATTATAATTTGTAGAAAGAGATTTAAAGATCTCTGTTCTTCCTGGATGATGAACATCTAAACAGCAATTTTTTTAAAAAAAAAATTAAAAAAAAAGATTTTTTTTTTGGGCTTCCCGCCGGGCGCACTGCGCCTCTGGGCGCAGTGCGCCGGCGGGCGCACCCGCGTGGGCGGGCGCCGCCCACGCGGGGCGCCCGCGTGGCGGGCGCCCGCCTGGCGGGCGCCGCCCACGCGGGGCGTCCGCGTGGCGGGCGCCCGCCCGCGGGCGCCTGCAACGCGGATCGCCCGCGTTGCGGGCGCCCGCAGCGCGGGTCAACGCCCGCGCGCGCGGGCGGCGCCCGCGCGCGCGGGGTTGACCCGGCGGTATTAAAAAAAAGCGTTTTTTTTAATTTTTTTTTTTAAAAAAATTGCTGTTAACCTGTTTAATTTACTGTGCTCCAGTAAAATTATATATATATTAGATATATATATTAAAATGCTCAGTAAATTAAATAAAATTTTATCTAGTAGGTTAATTGTGTTATCTCGATGGTAAATGTCAAAAGTTAATTTTTATTTAACCGTGTTGAATTTACCGAGGTGAGATAATTACTATTTACCATGAGATAAAATGGTAATAATTGAAGTTACTTCAGTAAAATTTAAGTTTTTGAATTTTTAATTATTAGATAATTAAAAAATTCAAATTTTAAATTTTATTGAAGTTAAATGTGAAAAATTCAATTATTTGAATTTTTAATTATTAGATAATTGTTAAATTCGAATTTTGAATTTTAGAAAATTACTAATTGAGGATAATTGCATTATTTTAAATTTATTTTCAAACAAAAATTATTGGATAATTAGTTTGAATTTAAATTTAAATTATTGGCATGTTTAAATTTTGAATTTAAATTTGATTATTGGATAATTAAATTTAAATTTAAATTTAATTAATTATCTCAATTAGATGCCCCTGTAGAAAATGATGGTTCTTTACGTGCGTTACTTTATTTACCTTGTATTGGCCTGCTTGTATGTTTAATTTTAGTTAATCATGCTTTGATTTTTAAAATTAAACAAAGCTAGCCTGTTTTTGTTTGCACATCCCATTATTAAATTCAAAAGTAAGGATTATTTTCAGAAAATAACCCTTGATTGATTTTATTTGAATGGGTTGGCAAGTGATCATGGACTTGGATTAATGTAATTAATTGGGGTCTGCGAACCTCCTTTCTCTCTCTGTTAAAATTCCAATGTACTTCTATCTTCCTCCATTGTTGTACTCGCCCTAAGGGCTGCTGGAATTTGAGTCACATGTAATTTAATTTTTCCGGCCTGCGTGCCGTGTAAAAGTTGTAATTAATGCGGCGTCGGCGATTGAAAGCGTGGAGCACACCCGACGAGGACGATCCAGCTGCTTCGGAAGCGGGCCGGATGTCTTAGTTACATTAGGGTTAAAGTCCATGATCACTTGCGTTATTTTTGCATTGGATGCATTTATTTTGTGCAAACTACTAGGTACGGTAAATATATTGGATATATTTATATTACCACCTAGGGTGAGATCAAGATAAAATTAAATTCCCTCGCGTTTAAATTTTAGATCTGGTAAGCGTGGCTCTAGGAGTCGTCGTGGCCCTCCATCATTGTGGAGTGAATGAACGTCTTCATTTCATGGATTTGTTGTGCTTTCCACAAGGTCCATGAGTTTGGGGGCGGGATTAAACTCCAAGGCTCGGCCTCAATGGAGTGAGGAATTGAACTCGGCCTTGTTGTGCTTTCCACAAGGGTCGGGTCATGAACTTATTGCTATGTAGTAATGATGGTTAGATCTAACCGAGAATATCCTTTGTTGTGCTTTCCACAAGGGGATGATTTCTCGGGGGCCGAATATCGGATATTGCATTAGATGCAAGTGCTTGTTGACTGCCCTTGAGATGGTGTATGGCTTGTTGTGCTTTCCACAAGGTCGTACATCAGTCTCGTTGGGATTCCGACCCACTAGGTTGATCTCGTTGATCTCCCGTTCTATATACTGAGGGTTATATAGTCCGATCGAAAAATAGTGGGACTAACTAAGATAGAAAACCACATCTAAGTTAGAATTTGAACACATGCTAAGTTGTCTTTTATTTCTTATCCAGATTACAATGTCGTCGTCCAACCCCCTCCGCGGCATCTTGGATGCAAATAGATTAACTGGACCGAACTACTCGGATTGGCTGCGTAATCTACGCATAGTCCTTACCGCCGAAAAGATAGCGTACGTGTTGGACACGGTTCATTCTGAGCCAGCTCCTGATGCCGACGAGGGCGAGTTACTGGCTTATGCCAAGTGGTCTGAGGACTCCTCCCTAGCCCAATGTTACATGTTGGCCTCTATGGCTCCCGAGCTACAGAGGCAATTTGAAAAGACTGATTGTAGAAGTATACTTCTCAATCTACGCCAGCTCTTCGGGGAGCAGGGTAGGATTGAGAGGTATGACATCTCCAAAAGGCTTTTCAGGACACGGATGTCTGAGGGTTCTTCAGTACAGGCTCATGTACTGAAAATGATGGAGTGGATTGAAAGACTCAATGCATTGGGGTTCAAGTTGGATCTTGAACTATGCATTGATCTTATACTCCAGTCATTGCCCGATTCCTTTTCTTCCTTCATCATGAACTTTAACATGAACAGGATTGAAGCAACTCTCCCGAGCTGCTCAATATGTTAAAGAGTGCTGAAGGAACCATGCAGAAAGATAAACCATCTTCGTCTGTAATGATTGTTGGCCGGGCTAACAAGAAAAGGAAGGCAACCCAAATATCCACCACAAGTAACAAAGGGAAGGGAAAGAAAAAGGCCACGGGTAAGCAGCTCGTCAAGATTGACAAAGGAAAGGGCAAGAAGAATGAAAAGGAAGACAAATGTTTTCGATGCGGGGAAACTGGGCATTGGAAAAGGAATTGCAAGGCAATTCTAAATGAAGGTATTTTTGTCATAGACCTTAATTTGTCATATATGGAATCCACATCATGGGTATTGGATATTGGATGTGCATCTCATATCTGCAATTCTGTGCAGGTGCTGGCAAATAGAAGGCGATTGGGCAAAAAGGAGATTGAACTGAGGATGGGCAATGGAGCTTTAGTTGCTGCCAAAGCTGTCGGGACTGCACGCCTCAGTTTACCTTCAGGAGTCATTCTGGAGCTGAATGACTGTTATTATGTTCCTAATATTATTAAGAACATTATTTCAATCTCTGGCTTGTATAACATTGGATATACATTGGCTTTTAATAGCACTGGGTGCTCTATAATGAATAATGGTTTGGTTATAGCCAATGGTTCATTAGTCAATGGTCTATATGTATTAGATACACGTTCTAATGTTATGCAAATTTCCAATGCTGATGAAGTGAATTCTGCATATCTATGGCATTGCAGACTTGGTCATGTAGGTGAGAAAAGAGTCTCTCACTTACACTCAAATGGGTATTTGAATTCATTCGAATACAAGCCATTTGATACCTGTGAGTCGTGTCTCATGGGGAAAATGACTAAGGCTCCCTTTGGTGGACATGGAGAGAGGGCTGTTGACCTTCTCGAGCTCATACACTCGGATGTGTGTGGACCCATGTCCATAGAAGCAAAAGGAGGTTATCTCTATTTCATTTCTTTTATTGATGACTTCTCTAGATATGGCTATGTGTATTTAATGAGACATAAGTCACAAGCCTTTGAGAAGTTTAAGGAATACAAGAATGAAGTAGAGAAACAGACTGGCAAAAGTATTAAGGCTCTTCGATCGGATCGAGGAGGTGAATACTTAAGCCATGAATTCACTTCTTATCTTAAAGACCATGGAATAGTTTCTCAGTGGACACCACCGTATACACCACAGCACAATGGTGTATCCGAGAGGAGAAACAGGACCTTGTTAGACATGGTCCGATCCATGATGTCTATGTCAGGACTACCCTTGTCTCTCTGGGGCTATGCATTAGAGACTGCGGCTTATTTATTGAATAGGATATCAAGTAAATCAGTTCCTTCTATTCCATATGAGATATGGAAGGGCAGGAAACCAAATTTTAATCACATTAAAATTTGGGGGTGTCCTGCTCATGTAAAGAAGAACGAGAGTGATAAGCTTGAGTCAAGAACCGATAAGTGTAGGTTTGTGGGATATCCAAAGGAGACGTTTGGATATTATTTCTATCACCCTTCTGAGCAAAGGGTCTTAGTGGCCAAGAGAGCTGTATTTCTGGAAAGAGAATATCTACTCCAGAAAAACAGTGGGAGCCAGATAGAATTGGACGAGGTCCAAGAACCACAACCCATAGACACACACTCATTAGATGAGACTGTATCGGTTGATCCTATTCAAGGTGAAACACTGACACTACGGAGATCTGGTAGACTACCGAGAGAACCTGAGAGATATGTTGGACATGTCTCAGATGGGTCCTCTAAGGTATGCATCGATGAGGATGATGATCCTCAGTCGTACCAGGAGGCGATCCGTAGTGTAGACTCCGAGAAATGGCAAGAGGCAATGGATTCAGAGATCCAGTCCATGTACACCAACAAAGTTTGGAACTTAGTTGATGTACCCGAAGGGAAGGTCCCTATCGGCTGCAAATGGATTTTCAAAAGGAAAATCGGTGCAGATGGACAGGTTGACACATACAAGGCTAGACTAGTGGCGAAAGGATATCGTCAAAGGCAAGGCATTGACTATGACGAGACGTTTTCGCCGGTAGCCATGGTTAAGTCAATCAGAATCCTCCTTGCCATTGCTGCATACCTGGATTATGAGATCTGGCAAATGGATGTGAAGACAGCTTTTCTTAATGGAAACCTGTCAGAAGAGGTGTACATGGTACAGCCTGAGGGATTCACCTCCAAGCCACATCCTAATAAGGTATGCAAACTTCAAAGGTCCATTTATGGATTAAAGCAGGCATCTAGAAGCTGGAACTTAAGATTTGACGAGGCTGTCAAATCTTTCAACTTCATTCGGAATGAAGATGAACCCTGTGTTTACAAGAAGGTCAGTGGGAGCTCAGTGACCTTCTTGGTCCTTTATGTTGATGACATCTTACTCATTGGGAATGATGTAGCGATGTTGACATCAACTAAGTCTTGGTTGTCCAAGACCTTCTCCATGAAGGATTTGGGAGAAGCATCCTATGTGCTGGGCATAAGGATCTATCGAGATAGATCTAAAAGGATGCTAGGATTATCCCAATCCATGTACATAGACACTATCCTCAAAAGGTTTAGGATGGAAAATTCCAAGAGAGGTCTCATTCCCATGAGACATGGAATTTGCCTATCCAAGGGGATGAGTCCTAAAACTTCTGAGGAGGTGGCACACATGAATAAGGTACCCTATGCTTCGGCGATAGGGTCAATCATGTATGCAATGCTATGTACACGACCTGATGTTGCCAATGCTTTAAGCATTGTCAGTAGATATCAGGCAAATCCAGGCGAAGAGCACTGGAAGGCAGTAAAGGGTATCCTGAAGTACCTGCGAAGGGCTAAGGATCTTTTTCTGCTTTATGGAGGAGAGGACCTACAGCTTAGAGCTTACACAGATTCTAGTTTCCAGTCAGATCCAGATGACTGCAAATCTATGTCTGGATTTGTATTCATGTTGAATGGAGGGGCAGTCAGTTGGAGAAGCTCCAAGCAAGACACGACTGCAGACTCGACGACGGAGGCGGAATATATTGCTGCAGCTGAAGCTGCTAAGGAAGCCGTCTGGATGAAGAAATTCATCTTGGAACTTGGCGTAGTTCCCGAGATATCAGCTCCCATCCCATTATTTTGTGATAATAATGGGGCCATCGCCCAGGCGAAGGAACCGAGATCTCACCAAAGGTCAAAGCATATTCTTAGGCGCTTTCACCTTATTCGGGAGATTGTTGATCGTGGAGATGTGATGGTAGAGCGTGTACCGTCAGAAGACAACATAGCAGATCCACTGACTAAGCCTTTGACACAGACTGTATTTGAGCGTCATCGGGATAAGATGGGCCTCAAAGTTGTGGGCAATTGGCTGTAGTTCAAGTGGGAGATTGTTAGTGTTGGTGTGCTACAGGCCAATTTCGGGTCGGGTAGGCCCAATAGTTGTACGATCTTGTTCATTAATAAAGTGGTGTTTGAGCGTAAATATGCGATTGTGTTACTTTACGTTGTCCCTAGGATATGTGGTTGTAAAGTCAGCTCGAGATGGGATCTCGAACATGAGATTGACTTTACATGTACACATACCTTAAACTGTTCCTGGTTGGAGGGTAATCACTCGGGGACTTTGATTACCTATTAAACCAGTACACATGATGTGTCAGTGACCAGTCTCATGGTCATTGGTGCGGGGCACCAACACATATGTGTAGGTGTATGTCCTTGGAGGATGTGCACTGAACTGATCCGCTATTGGATCTTCAGATGGTTGATTATACCTAATGTCAACTGAAGATCCAACGGTCACAGTAGCATCGTTGGTCCTTTGACCTGAGACATTGATCGGATCTTACACGAGGACTGGAATGGTTTAATTACTTAGCTAAGTGACTTTAACCATAAGTCATGAGTTGCCGAGTCATTAACCACTCCAGGATACGTGTGAAGATCCTCAATGGTCAAGAGGGGATCGCTCACTGTCGGGTATATATCAGACAGTTAATGGGTCATGACATTGACGCTCCGTTAAATCCCTGGCCAGGGTCGTGTGAGTTCGTTTAGAACGGACGTCATACACTTTAAGGAGGTCATAGTCAAATGGCACGATCATGGGGTTTGACAGATACCGTACCCTCGATCGTACCAGACTCATAGAAGGAGCGAGGGATTATATCGATGCGGTAACTGTGGACTTACAGGTACCAGACATGCTGGTTTAAACCCTGCGTCATCTAGGATCACGCGGATTTGCTTGACCCAACGTGATCGAAGGTTCGGAATGAATTAAACTATTATTCGGCTCTTGTAGAAGCGAATAATATGTTTAATTTACTTCTAATTAGGAATTAGAAGTTAATGGACCTTAAACTAGAGTGACTATGGGCCTAGAGGATCACACACAATGGATTCTTGGGTGACGGATAATTATTATACAAGTGTATGTATTATTTCCATTTAATTCCTTTTGGAAAGGAGTGTAAACGGAGTTTAATACATATGTATAATATGAGAAAGGACATATATACAGTTTTGGTCTTTTAGAACCCTTTTCTAATAAACCTAAACTCTATATATAGCCATCTACGTGAGTTCATTCGAACTCTTGGCTTCTCCCTTCCAACCCCCCTTAATGCTAATCAAGCATTAAGCATTAAGGAGAGGATTAGCCTCCCCCTTTCTCCCCCTTGCTCTCTCTCTCTCCAGAAGGTGTTAGAGCCGGGGAAAGTTGTGCCGGGGAGGTACCGTCGCTGCGCAAGGGTCCGTGTGGATCTGCTCTAAAGGCCGTACAGCTGTGCGGTTCGGTTTCTCTGCATCGGGCTTAGCGGACAGCGTCGTTCCGCGCAAGGTGAAACACGCAACCCGTAATTAGGGTATTAGAAACACCGATTAGAGCATAGATTAAGCTTTCCACAATACCGGGATCGGGCAAATTAAATTTTTGTTATCCGCTGCGTCGCCCGTAGGTGCTGTGCGAAACCTTACAACCGCATGAAAGGATTGTTGCTGAAGGGGACGCTCATAGTCAGCCTTGGATAAGGTGATGGTCACCTCCGTGGAAGGGTCCGGTCGTGCAGCGGGAGGGTTGTCAGCAGGAGTATCCGGGGCGGATGTGGAGGTGGCAGCTCTAGCATTGTCTGGACGACCAAACTTCACCCAACAATGTTCTAGAACATGATTCTGACGGCCACAATGACGACACAGATGGAAGGAGTTGTGGCCACGACCGCGACCACGACCCCGTCCCGTAGCATGCGCAGAATGCTCCGTCGGACTAGCAGGAGTAACATCAATAGTAGAATTGGAGGAGCAAGCCCGAAGGACACGTGACATAGCATTCGCCAAAGAGGGAACCACGTCGTCGGAAAGAAGGTGAGAGCGAACATGGCTGAGAGAATCATCCAGACCAGATAGAAACTTCGCAACCAAGAACTCCTCACGCTGTTTCTTCAAGACAGTCACATCCGCTGTCAAGGGATGGTACACTTGTAACTCATCCCACTTGCCTTTCAGGGCAGCAAAGTACTCGTGAATAGATCGACCATCTTGCTTGAGAGAAAAAATTTCTTCGTACAAGGAATAAATACGAGAAACATTCTTGTCATCCGAGTACATCTCTTTCAGAGCATCCCACATTTCTTTAGCAGTGCCGAGAAAAACCACATTGGAACTAACTTGAGGCTCCATGCTATTGATAAGAAGTGTCATGACGAAATAATCATCAGATTGCCATGCTACGAATTTCATTTCATTTGTCTTGTCGACTGGAGGAGAATCCAGGTGAGAGAGCTTTCGTTGAGATCCACAAAGAAATCGAAAGGTATGCGACCAGAGGAGATAATTGGAACCGTTCAACTTGACAGTCATTCCAAGAGTGGAGGTCGTCGTTCGTGCATCAGAAGACGAGGATGAGGAATCCATCGCAGCAGCCAAGAGCGGAGGAGAGCGACCAAAAATAAGATCAGCGCATAGAGAAAGGACCGCTAGACATCGGAGAAGAAGGACCCCTCTCTATGCACTGATCATGGCGGAGAAGGATAACACCGGCGGTGGGAGGAGGGCCGCTGCGATGTGCGGCGGGGCTTACCCTCCCGTGGGAACCGCGCCCCTGTACGCCGGCACCGTGCGCCCCTGTGCGACGAATGCCCGGTTCTGTGCGAGAGAGGGGCGAACGCCCTGTCAGCATAGGCCGACCAGGGCGAGCACGGCCAAGCGTAGAGGAGCGGCGGCTAGCGAGGCTGTGGCTCACCCCACGGCAGGACTTGGTGTGGGGCCAGCACTTGCTGCGGACGGCGGTGGGCGGAGGTTGGCACGGAGTTAGGGTAGGGATGGTCGGGCGGTCCGGCGCAGGAAGACGACGGGATGGGAATAAATGTTGAGAACAAAAACTGTGCGAGCGACAGGTGGAAAGGGGGGTTTAGCGAGGGTTTTCCCGCTCTGATACCATGTTACATGAGAAGGAAAAATTAGCCTTTTATTACTAGGAGCAGTGCTCTTTATATAGAGAGTATACATGGTAACATGTCATGTAGAATCGGAGAATACTAACATACTCTAACATTTTCAAACCAAAACTTGGTTAAATGTGAGGTAATGTAGCCAGGTGAGTTTACATAGTTAACCTGTTATCGAAGCGGGGTGGCATTAAACACAATAAACTTGGTTGGATTGAATCAAATTAGGTTAGGGCTACTTTGTTTTACTGTTAGGATGGGGTTAAATACGTCATCTGGGATAATGTATTCGTCCTCAACCCTTAACTAAGGTCGGGTGGCATATTTGCCACCTCCATTTTGAATGGAAAAAAATCTAAGAAAATCATTACTATACCTTGGTTATCCTAAAACAACGCAATAGATCCTGGTTACACCGTCTTACCAGGGGTTATCAGAATATGTTAGGCGGATAAATTAAACTGTAGATAGGGTATTTTATAAAATACATCAAAATATTTTGATTGGGAGATAAGATAAATTGAGATATCTTCTCGAGAATTATGAAAAAAGTTTAATCCTCTTTATTCTATCTTTTTGGTAGAACAACTTACTTCGGGATAAATCAGTATAAGATTTTATATATCTTAAATCAACTGGAATACGTGAGTAATCAAAACAAATAGAATAATTTTTAATAGGATATCCTGATTTATCCCGTAAATAAATAGGGAGAATTGTACGTCTCTGTAAGAATTTAATAACACCCTCGAGCGCATTGACGATGCAAATCGGAGTCATAACCAAGTGGTTAATTTTTGGCCTTGATTGGAGACCGGAGAGTCTCACAACTCATTTTCATATTTTACAAGTATAAAACATATTTGCTCGAAAATCATTTTCTATATTGTCAAAATATTCTTTTTTTTCACATCTCTTTATAAAAAAGTAAACGTGAAAAAGTATTTTCCACCCACTCACATTCTCACTCCCCCCCCCCCTCTCTACCAAAATACAAACACGGTCTTCTCTCCCGTCTTTCCACAGAATTTACAAGTACATGCCAATTCTTTTCTTCACTTTCTTCACTTTGTCATTTTTCTTATGGATAATTAATTGGGGTTTGCTGTCAATATTGAATTGTATTTTCTCTTCCTCGTTAGAATTCACCTTATCAGTAGCTCCTTGTTTTTTTTTTATTCTTATCAAGAGCTCCCTGCCATACTATCTTGTACTGTCTGATTATGCTTTTCTACGAAATACTAAATGTCAGAGTGTTAAGGTAATAATGATATATTCTAAGACTTATATCTAAAATATGCAACATTCTATCATCCCAGAAAATTAGCATTAAAAGTGTTACGTAGAATTTCTACAAAAGGTGAGACTGGGCAGTATGAAAGGAGTGGCTGGTAATCATTTTGCTAAATTTCATATAAATGAAATTATGCAAATTGTTTATACAAGAATCCCTTTATTTTGATCATAAAAATTATTTTAGTTCATTCTGGATATTCATAAACTACTTTATGTCTACATTAGTTATGTGCCTTTCTTTTAGATAATTTGAGTTTTGAATTGATGTTTTGATTCAATGACATGGTATTGATCCTGGTTTATTCACCGAGCTTCTCTTATTTGACCTTATAGTTTGAAGGAGTGTGCTTTTTTGCAATTTTGCCTGAATTTGTCATAAGAGAAGGCGTCTGCACAAGTCATTTAATCCCACGTCAAGTGTTCATGAGCCACTTTGTGCCTGTATCAGTCCTATGATTCACCTATCAACTCGTCATATAATGACAAATTATTTGACCCAAATCCAAGTTAACTCGTTTTAGATCAAGATTATGCGATTCATATTGTACCTCAAATTATACATATGAAAGTCCGAAAAAAAATGATCAGATTGAGTTGCGTCGAGACGACTGACACAATCTGACCTGTTCTCTTTTCGACAGAAATCTAACGCTCTTTTAATGAACAGACATTGAGTTGGATTTTACCAATTGCATCGACCAAACGGATACCGAACTGGATTCTGTTTCCATTTTTTTACGTCCGTCCAAACGCCGGGTCGGACGTTGGTCCGCTGGAGTGAGGGACTTTGCCGCACGTGAGACACGTGCAGCGCCACGCGACCAAAACGGCTCGGACACGTTATCCGATTGCAGCGTCCCGTTGACTTCGCCTCATCTCTCACTAGGGTCCTCTGTATCGTCTAAACGGTTAAACCGGGTAAACCGGCCGGGTGACGACGGTTGGACCAGGATAGTCGCAAAGGTTGGAGGTAGGATAGACGCCTGTTAAGCATTGTTTGGTTCGGGCATAAGATCAGGATATTTTCACCTCTACTTTGTTATTTGTTTAGTAAAGTTAAAATCGACGGGATAAGAGAGCCAAAGAGAACGAGATTATCTCTAAAAGTGAGATTAACTTATTATTAGTGATAATTAATCTTATTAGCATTAATTAATATTATTAATATTAATTATTAATATTAATTAATCTTATTAATGTTAATTAAAAATATTATTTAATTATCATTCATTATAATGATGTTATTTAATCTTATTAGTGATACTTAACTATATTAATTAATCTTATTAAGGCTAACTAATCATGCTAATTAATCTTGTAAGTGCTAATTAATAAATATATTATCTAATTAGTATTAAATAATTGATTATTGTAGTGCTACTTAATCTTATTATGCTAATTAACATTATTAGTGCTAATTAACTATGTTAATTAATACTATTAGTACTAACTAATCATGATAATTAATCTTATAAGTGCTAGTTAATAAATATATGATTTAATTATCATTAAATAATCAATTATTACAGTGTTGCTTAATCTTATTACGATAATTAATATTATTAGTGCTAATTAATCATACAAATTAATTTTATTTATGTTAATTAATAAATATATTACATAATTTTTATTAAATAATTAATTATAACTATCTCGTTGTTACTAATGAAGAATTAATAGTGCTAGATTTAACAATATTAGTTCTAATCCTGATCATTAAAAATAAATATATTAAATAAAATTAATAATATTAGTGTTACTTATGATCAATAAAAAGAAATATTAACACTAATCATAATCAATAAGAATGATAAAATAATCTCTTTCTAATACTTATTCTCATTTGTTTTTTTATTTTTTATCAAATAAGTAATAGTGATATTATTATATTTATCTCTCATATATCAAACGTAGATGATAATAAAAATAAAGATAAATTAATCTGAAATAACTTAGATCTATTTTCTTCAAAACTTATCTCTGAACCAAATGAGATCTTAGCGGTGGATGGTCGCAAAAGTTGGAGGTAGGATAGGCGGCTATAGCTGTTACGAATTTTTATTATTATTATTATTAACTTTTCTGATTCTTTGTTCCCGTGGAGGATAAATGGTTAATTATTAGAAATCGCCGTCGCCGAGGATGATGTGGCGAAACTCCAGCCAATAGTGTAAGCTTACGCACCCATGTGCGGTATAAATGGCCTGGATGAGGTGGCCACGAGCCAATATCCTGAAACCCAAATTTGTTTGTCCTGTTCTTGAATAGCTCCCACTCTTCTAGTTAACTCTCTAATTTCCTCAGTTAATGACTTAGTTCATCTGATCCGATCCACCCGGAATTCCCTATCCTTCTCAAATTTTGCATAACTCCTTAATTAGATCTCCATTAGTTTTCTATCCCTATGACAGATCAGATCCCTGTTCTTTCGTCGGTGGTTTATTGTGAAGCAGCAAGCTGGAGCTCGAGCTTGGAGGATCGAAGTATGCGGCATCTGACGAATTTCCTCTGATCTATTGGAAGGCACGTAACACCCTCTTCTATAACGCGTTGAGAGTGGAACAGGGCGGTTTATCCTAGTGAATACATAATTAAAAAAAACAGTTTCACAAGACGTGCAGGTTATCCCAACACTAACCCGGATTTTTTCTGAATAACTCATCTTGTCAAAAATGAGAATCTATTATTCCATCTCAGTCAAGATAATATCAAAAAATTTAAAATAAAAAGTAAAAAATAAAACTATCCTACCCGAGTTTAAATTAACCTGAGTTTTCTTGTTCGGTTTTTAAAAAGGGTCCGGTGTAATTTCCCTTCCGGAGTCCCGACACCCACATCTCTCTCCCCTTTCTTATTTTTTCCAGTGAAATAATTCCGTTAGCTAAATATTAATAAAAATCGTCAAGTAAAGAAAGTCTAAGCTTAATGAGCCTTTAATATTTTTCCAAAGAAAGATAATCTCACACGATGAAGTTATATTTCCAGATCCGCGATCACGCGAGAAGACAAATTTCTTTTTGAGGTCCCGTGGGAAGGCGCGTTCCATTTTATACAATTATAAAGTCACAATCTCACTCGGGTTGCATCCCCGAGCGCTCCCAAAACTTCTCATACCGATTGGTTAAGGATCCATTTGGTTCGGATGGATGGTGTGCAAATTTTGAAAATCTATGCGTAGTGACGGGAGATGTAAAATTCAATCTAGACACAGATATATGTGAAGTCGAAGAATTAATATGAAAATAAATTTATTCGTATATCTTTTGTCGTTCATGTCATTGTGTGCGATCACAATAATTTTTACGTCATTCACACACATATATTGAAGTCAAAAATATCAAATCAACACAAACGGGAGCACACACAAAATGCATCCGACTTTTAACATGAAAAAATTCCTCTACTATATGAAAGGGGAAAAATTACCAGACAAATTGATAACAATCCACTATGAAAAATAATAGTACATATTTTTTCTCTTATGATTTATCTAAATCTAGAGAAATATAAATAAGAGGGTGAAAAAAATATAAATTACTTTGAACCGAATCAATTTTTAAATTAAAATTTTTTAAAAAATAAAAAATATCAAAAATCAAACTCACAGAATCGAACTCCTTCGCTTCTTCGCCTTGCTTCTTCTTTCTTTTCTCACTCTCTCCCTGCAAGAAGAACGCCGGCAGCTGCTGCGTTTTTTTTTTTCTTTTTTCAGGTTCGCAGAAGATCCACGGGGGTCACTGTTCATATTTTTTTGTTATTAAGGTATTAGGTTGGGTGGTGTATGATGCACCCCACCCCCCTCTCTTTATCATGTTCTAGGCCCCCCCGAATGGGTTGGATCGAACCCCAACACACAGTATATCCTGTCAAATTGTCACAATTTTTTGAAAAAAAAAATCTCATTTGATATGGCCTCTCTCACCTCTCCCGTCCTCACTTTATGGTGGGTTATTATTGTTGGTGTGTGTGTGTGTGCTGCGTTTTTTTTTTTCTTCTTTTTTCAAGTTTGCAGAAGATCCACGGGGGTCACTGTTCATATTTTTTTGTTATTAAGGTATTAGGTTTGGTGGTGTATGATGCACCCCACCTCCCTCTCTTTATCATGTTCTAGGCCCCCCGAATGGGCTGGATCGAACCCCAACACATAGTACACCCTGTCAAATTGTCACAACTTTTTGAAAAAAAAATCTCATTTGATATGGCCTCTCTCACCTTTCCCGTCCTCACTTTATGGTGGGTTATTATTGTTGGTGTGTGTGTGTGTGTGCTGCGTTTTTTTTTCTTCTTTTTTCAGGTTCACAGAAGATCCACGGGGGTCACTGTTCATATTTTTTTTGTTATTAAGGTATTAGGTTGGGTGGTGTATGATGCACCCCACCCCCCTCTCTTTATCATGTTCTAGGCCCCCGGAATGGGCTGGATCGAACCCCAACACACAGTACACCCTGTCAAATTGTCACAATTTTTTGAAAAAAAAATCTCATTTGATATGCCCTCTCTCACCTCTCCCGTCCTCACTTTATGGTGGATTATTATTGTTGGTGTGTGTGTGTGTGCTGCGTTTTTTTTCTTCTTTTTTCAGGTTCGCAGAAAATCCACGGGGGTCACTGTTCATATTTTTTTTGTTATTAAGGTATTAGGTTGGGTGGTGTATGATGCACCCCACCCCCCTCTCTTTATCATGTTCTAGGCCCCCCGAATGGGCTGGATCGAACCCCAACACACAGTACACCCTGTCAAATTGTCACAATTTTTTGAAAAAAAAATCTCATTTGATATGGCCTCTCTCACCTCTCCCGTCCTCACTTTATGGTGGGTTATTATTGTTGGTGTGTGTGTGTGTGCTGCGTTTTTTTTTTCTTCTTTTTTCAGGTTCGCAGAAGATCCACGGGGGTCACTGTTCATATTTTTTTTGTTATTAAGGTATTTAGGTTGGGTGGTGTATGATGCACCTCACCCCCCTCTCTTTATCATGTTCTAGGCCTCCCGAATGGGCTGGATCGAACCCCAACACACAATACACCCTGTCAAATTGTCACAATTTTTTGAAAAAAAAAATCTCATTTGATATGGCCTCTCTCACCTCTCCCGTCCTCACTTTGTGGTGGGTTATTATTGTTGGTGTGTGTGTGTGTGTGCTGCGTTTTTTTTCTTCTTTTTCCAGGTTCGCAGAAGATCCACGGGGGTCACTGTTCATATTTTTTTTGTTATTAAGATATTAGGTTGGGTGGTGTATGATGCACCCCACCCCCCTCTCTTTATCATGTTCTAGGCCCCCCGAATGGGCTGGATCGAACCCCAACACACAGTACACCCTGTCAAATTGTCACAATTTTTTGAAAAAAAAATCTCATTTGATATGGCCTCTCTCACCTCTCCCGTCCTCACTTTATGGTGGGTTATTATTGTGTGTGTGTGTGGGAGGGGGGGGTGTGTGTGTCATTGTTAGTAGTAAATATTAGGTTGTGTGTAGTCCGTCAACGGATACGGATATTATTCGGATCTGTTTCAAATTCGAATCCGTATTAATGGATAATATTCGAATTCGTATTCAATTTTTCGGATACGGATAATATCTGAATTCGAATCGGAACGGATACGGATATTATAATATTCACTTCGAAAAATATTCGTTCGAAATATTATATATCATATAATACATATTTTTAAATAATATATTATAAAATAAATAATATTGTAAAGAAATTTAGACATTTTATAGTTGTATTTTAATTTAGAATTTATTTTATATATTTTTGACATTTTATAGTTATATTTTATATACTTTTAACATTTTATAATTATATTTATATACTTTTGAATTCAAATAGGATAATTTAAATTTTAAAACGGAGCGGATACGGATAGTCATATATTCGCTTCGTATCCGAATTCAAATCGGAGCGGATCAAAATCGGATAATTCGAATTTTAAAACGGAGCGGATACGGATATTCATATATTCGCTTCGTATCCGCTACGTTGACATGTCTAGTTGTGTGTGTGTGAGGTGGGGGTGCGTGTTATTGTTGGTAGTAAATATTAGGTTGTGTGGGGGGGGGGGGGTGGTGTGTTATTGTTAGTAGTAAATATTAGGTTAAAAAGTGGGTGGAGGTTAATGAGGGTTCAGCACACGGGAAAAGTGAGTTTGGGGGGCGGGTTATTGTTAGTAGTAAATATTATTAGGTTAAAAAGTGGGCAGAGGTTAATGAGGGTTTAGCGCATGGGAAAAGTGTGTTTAGGTGTGTACGGTTTTTCTTAAATTCCGTGAAGAAATTAGTTGGGACCACCAGCTTCTCAAGATTTTTAAACTTCTCTCTCATTGTGTCACTTATTTTATAATTTAAAAATTCTACTAAGTGTATAAATCTAGGCATGAAAATTTTAATTGGTTGGGATCATGAGCATGGAATTTCAATGATTGAAATCCCATGAACTCTATCCAACACGAACATCAAAGGGGCGGCCCCTAAGTTTTGCTCGGTTAGGGTGATTAGACATAATGCATTCAACATAGTCAATTACACTGTTTAATTATAAAATGAGAAACGTTAGTTGCACTTTCGGACATATAGTAAAGTTATTAGTCGAACGCACTATTGATCACTACGTTGATGTGTGAGTCTCACCAAATAGGATTATTAAATGTTTCTAAATGCTCGTGTATATTTTTTCATAAAATTATATGTCATCTTTAATTTATTATTTGTCACGTTTAAGATTGATTGTGATAAATAATAAATCAATAGTGATAAATAATTTTAATATATAAAAATTTTAATTTGTTATTTGTCAATTTTAATGTCTTGGATGGCAAATAACAAACTAAATATCATGAATATTTTTTTTACATTGAGAATATGAGTCCGTATAAAAAAGGAGAAAAGTACGATGGATCCTACCGATAATAAACCTACCCATAGGGGAAGTAAGTATTTCTCTAATAAAATATCCCTCTTTCTATCTCTTCCCTTATCTTCTTTTTTTTTTCCTCTCATTTTTGTTGGATGGATGAGCTAGCCAAATGTTAGCAAATTCTCGGATGCAGGAGTGTTGATTCCAGCAGTCTTTCTACACCTGTTCGTTTAAAAAAGAGAGAGTTTTATTTTTTAAATAATATAATGATATTGTTAATTTTAAATTATAGTAATTTACGATAACGAAGGAAACCAGAACCTGCCCTCTTTTGAAACGTCTCCCTCTCTTCCCCAACGAATCCCAGAGCAGAGCAGCCACTGGAACGAGGAAGTGGGCCTCTCTTTCTTTCTCTCTCTATGCTGGAACCACCACCACCAGCTGCTCCACAGCAGATTATAGGGTTCATCTTCTTGGATCGCCTCCGCTTCTTCCTTTTCCCCTCTTGTTGGCGCCTCCTACCCCTGATCAGCATGGGAAAAGCTCCTTGAGGGGGGAGGGGTCCATGCGGAGGCAGGGGAGCGGGTCCTGCCGCCGTCCACTCGGCCGCCGTGACCGCTTGTTCCGGGGGAGGTGGAGGCAGAGGAGATTGTGATCGTTGGGGGGACCTTGGTTCCTCGTCCTCGCCGGGGGGCATGGCGGAGATGGATCGGGGCGATATCCCGTCCGGTCTGAACCGGATCAAGACCCGCCGCGTCCCGCCGGAGGACAGCTCGGGGGGCGATGAATCCCCCTCGCCGGCTGCCGCCCCCCAGAGGGTTGAGAAGGCTGCGGCCGGCGCCGGAGGCACGGGGAAGAGGCCGGAGGAGGGAGGCCGGAGGTCTGGTGACGGAAAAGGTTCTCTACTTTGATTTCTCATATATAAGTACATAGGCTTTTACTAGTTATGCTGTTACCGTTTTGAATTGGGGATGGAGCCATCAGTTTCGTACGTCCTTTGGGAAATTAGCAAACTTCTATCATTATCTTATCGTTTTTTCCTGCATAAGAATGAAGTGAAGAGATGTTTCACAGAACCATATAAGAGTATCGATTGAAACTGAAGTATGTGCATCTCTTGAGTGAGTAGTTGGTGCCATGGTGAAAACATGGACATGCTTTCTCGTGAACATGGAGTATTCAACATAGTTACCACCTCATCAAAAATGGAAGAACAACATTTTCAGATATGAATTCAATCATCCTGCTGCAATAATCAGAAGCACACTTCATCAAAGAATGGATTTCAGTAATTTGGGTGATAAGAGTCATGAAGTCAGAAAATAAGACTCATGAAGGCAGTTCTGATTGGCAAAAAGAAAATGCAAAACAGAAGGGAATGGTTGTCTAAATATGGGCCTGTAAGGGAATTGTTTGGGCTCTACCTTTGCTATCTTGGGTAACCTTAAATCTAGGTGAAGTCATATCTAATTTATGTAATGGCCTAACCCCTTTTTTGACTGATTTCCATCAATAAATGGAATTTGGCCACTTGGTTACCTTCTACAAAAACATCCACTGCATCATTGGAGGAAATTAAAACCAAGCAAGCAACATGATTCCAACCACCGCAGCCTGATGGTTGGCTCAATCATTAATTTCTAAGCTTCCGATATAATCATCAAACAATCTTAATTTGTTGTAGTCATTCTATTGAATCACATTGTTCGAGTTAGATATTGTCTACAGACACGCATGTATGTAACTTGATGAACAGGCCTCTTACATTTGTTTGAGCAGTTGATGATGTCGATTCACTGTTGCTTAGATAGGTGTTGCTAGGAAGCTTATGAGCTTTCTCACATATTGGTCCTTTATTTTTTTGAGGGTGGCAGAGCCTGTTCAGGTGAATGAAGAAAATCCCAACCATCTCAGCTTCAAACCTGAGTGCCTGCCCCCAATCCCCTACCCAGTGCCAACTGGGCTAGAGCCCACTGGTCATATGAATCCCTATTAGTGATATCAGTTTGGGGGTTAGATGTAGTTGACACGTAACACTTAAAAGGTAGGAATGATATATCGGTGATGATTTTTCTTAAGAAACAGAGTGGTGGTACAAAGTGTATGAAGTAGAAAATCAAGAGAATAGCATTCCCATACAAAGTGGTCATTGAATCAGGGTTGTTGCCAGAGTACGCTCCTAGAAGTAGTGAAATGATGTGTAATTCCATGTTGAAATTCTGTATCTGTATCAGCTCATGCCTAGTGATAGCATTAGTTTTGGAAGGGAAGTCTTTGCTGCGTATCCTCTGACTCTTTGGTCTGATATCTCCTTTGAAGGACATAGATGAGCCATTTTGCTCAACTCGTGACTATTGTCCAGCATTGCCAATAGTATATAGTGGAACTGTTTGTTTTGTGGCTAAATATCAAATTTATGTGGAACAGAGGGTAGCGTATTCTATTATTTAAGCTTAATCTGGCAATGTTGAAGTTGGTCTGATGCAGAAGGAACAGGGTTGAAAGTTAGCTCTCTAAGGCAACTGCACATGGTGCATGGGTTCTATGGCATTGCATGTGAATTGTTTCTTTTTGAAAGTGGGTGGTACCACTATTGTATTAAAAGTAAAAAGGGGATGTACAAGTATTGTCAATAAGTTCCCAAAAAAATCCCTATACATCACAGGCCCACACCAAGCTAGTGTGACCCACACTAACCCCCCAACGTAACAAAAATGGAAGAGTTGTGAGAGTTCACATTACAAAGGAGCTCCACCCACTCTCTCACTCTGTCACAAATAAACACAACCAGGCTCTTCACAGCTCTAGCTTCCCCTTTGAAAGTTATGTTGTTCCTTTCCTCCCATAAGGCCCACAGAGTAGCGTGTGAATTGTTGACGAAAACTGCCTTTCTTCATGATGAATGCCAATAAAATGTTATATTAAATATCTAAATACATATGCAGTCTTTTGTGCAGTACATGCCTCAGCCACTTAAGCATTTAGTTATTTAAGCATGACTAACTCCTTTTGATCATCAATTAGGGCTTTCCCATAATATCATCCTTCAAGCTCAATAAGGGCAAACAATTAATGTTTAACATGGTAGCCCTTTACGCACACAATTAGATACACATGCTTCACCAATGAGGCTTAGGAACACTTATATTGACTTTTGGCTTTGTGGATAATTGTTTGCTTTAGAAGGATATATGTGTTCTACGTTAAAACTTTCTGCTCGAGCAAATTAGATGGTATAAATAGGAAGCCTTCTATCAAAGTTCTTCTGCCATATAGCCATAAGCTGTTTATATCCTTGAGAAAACTTTTCTCACATTAAAGAACTAGGTTCTTCCTAAGCATGTTTGTGGCCTTTTCATGCCTCTTTTTTTGTGTGTCCGTGTTTTTTTCTCCCCCATGATCATAGCTTGCATCATGTGCAAAAGATACTATTCTATTGAAGTCCAGTTTGCTGAAGAATGTTGGCTTCAATAAGCATGTGTACCACAACAATCTTGCTGGAAAGATCCTTGCAAAATTGGAATGTGGCTTGATGTTGTGATTACACATCACCATTCTTGTTATAGATGAAAGTCAGTGCATGATGTATTCCAAGGTCTCAAAAACCTGATAGGATCAGGGCAGATTTGTCCATTTGGATATGTTTTGTTTGGTCGACTCAACCCTGACCCTCTTTACTCAATCACTGGTTCGGAGTCTTAGACCATTGAGTTAGTTGGGCCGAGGATTGTGATAGCTTGTGTGGATTGGCCAGATCCATGAAAACAATCTTAACATGCTGAACATTAGGACCATAGAGCACACCCAAATTTGGATCTCATATGTCCTCTTTCTCTTTCATTCCTTGCACATCACAACTCTCTCTCTCTCTCTCCTGTGTGTGACATGCACACACACACACATTCCTGACCCTTGACACCGTCATAGCCACAAGCCGGTAAAAAAATGCCTATCTCACCATGCTGTGGCCAACAACTGCTGTTCATGCTACCACATGCCTTGCTTCTGGCATCACTGACCACCATCTACTCCTTCTTGCCCTCCTCCTTTCCTTGTTCCTCTTCTGCATTTCGCCTGCAAAAGCCTGGGAGATTCTCTGCTTGTCCTTGTGGGGTTGAGGGGTGGGGAAAAGGATAGAAATTATAGAAAACCCTCTTCTCAAAATACCTTTTCTTCATATTATAACTTTATCGAATCATTTATGCCTGATCTTGGATGACCTTCTGCCCAGGATCACCTAGATCCATCAGGATCAAGTAGGGATTGGCTGAACCCGGTCAGCTTTAGGCTGGTTGATCCCGAGCTCAAACCTGACCTTTAACAGCTTGGTTTACTCATCTAATTTGTAAATTAAGTTCTGATGTCACTTTGGAACGTTAACTTGAGAAAGACAGGATTAAAAGAACACTTTCCCAATAGAAGTGTCATTCTAAGCATCGAAGGATTGAGGGGATGAAGCTGATTATGATATGATGATGATGATGGGGATGATGATGATGGTTTTGTTTTTAGAATGCAATTGTACTCATTGCACGTTCTTCTTTGATAATGAGCATACCATGCAAATGAACTACATAAAAGTTCTTCAAACTTCTACTCGCCAAAGAAAACTATTTGTGCTTGTCGACCGAACTGGCTTTGTGATGCACTGCTCTTTTATCATTAAACCAATGCCAAAAGCAAAAGACAGTTTCCAATCTACTATATTTATGTCCCCCAAATGCAACAATAATTATCTACTTAACAGCAATTTTACTACTAGTACAGCATTTGGCAGTTGTCTTTTAGTACTTCATGTTAGTGGTGATCGTGATTTTGTTTACTGAGATAATGGCATCTTATAGACATAATGCTACACAAAAATGGAGATGACATCTTCTGGTGCTTATCAGGATTTCGCAAAGGGAAGAAGATTGCTCGTTGGCTTACATCATATCTCACTGTGAAAGATCATAATAAAGCTTCTGGGAGTAGTGCTTTTAACCTTGAGGTAAAATATTGTTAAGGAGCCTCTATTTTTGTGTTTAATTTTTTTTGAATTGGGTGGTACACAATTCTTTAATGATAAATAATTGGGATGTGCATGAATGATGTTGATATGCCGTAGAAGTTCTCTTTATAAAGTTACGAACCCTGGAACAATATGTTGTATGCCCATCGGGCACCATTGTATTTCTAATGAAGAGCACTGAGCCATCCCAACGCAAAACCTTTACCACTGTATCATCCTTAACAAATGAGGGTTAGAACTCGAATGTCCTTTTATTTTTACCGAAAAGTATATTGTAACATTATTCATATATTGGTCAACGTAGCATGGATCAGAACACTCGTTCCTTTTAGACTCATGACCCTTTCATGCTCATCAGCTCTTCCAGACTGTTTACTATCCTCCATTTGATCTGTGTTTTTGGAGGATTGCATCCCCAAAACAGATTGGGAGAAGAAGCGTATGCAGAATGGATGGTCCATATCCTTATCAACTTCAACATAAATAAAGTGAGCCATTGTGATTCCTGTGCCACATCTAGTCACAAGTTGATAGCCTCATATCTTGAATCTTACACTTCATAACTCCACCTTTTCATGGAGTTTGGGGTTGCCAAATATAGGTTGTGAAAGCTCATTATAGCTTTCATGTGCTGTAAATTGATAATCAGGCTTGACGGAAAATCTTGTGTTCTTTCCTTTGCAGTCGCCATGCATCCTCCATATGCTGACCATAGTTGTCAAGGCGACAAAGTGACCCAAGGCATTTATGGGGAGCCTAAGCGCTTATAGGGTGTTTGGGAGCACTTTTTTTTTAAAAAAATATTTTTATCTAAAAAATTATGTTACTTCAATTTTTGACTTAAATTTTAAAATTGATGAAAACTGGTAAATACTTGTTTGGTAAAAGTATCATAATATTTAAAATTATGGAGACCTGTTTGATAGAATGGCACCGAATGCCCCCGCAGATTACAATACCTTTCAGATCTTCCTCCGAGCAATTGTTAGTTTTATCATCTAGGGAGAGAACCTTATGGCTAAGAAACTCATCAAAACTGTCCACCAACACGAGAAAATGGCATCCAATGACAATGAGCAAACAAACATCATGATCATATCCGCGGAATAACACAGACATCCCATCCTAGCCAAGGATGGCAGTATCGGTTTCGGTACCGGTTTCGGCCGGTCCCGAAACCGATACGTACCGGTTTCGGTATCGGTATCGGTTTCGGCCGAAACCGGTTGAAACCATTCAAGAAACTAAAAAAATTAGTAAACCTGTCCGGTTTCGGACCGAAACAGGTGAGTTTCGGCCGAAACCATTAAAAAAGTATTTTTTAATATGTTTCGGACCTGCTACAGTGTTAAGGGCCGGTTTCGGATCGGTACCGGCCGAAACCGATACGCTTCGGCCGAAACCGGCCGAAACGTATCGGTTTCGGCCGATACTGTCTTCCATTCCTAGCCAACGCAAAATTTATCGTATCCACATGCGTTTGAATTTGGGATAATTGTGTCCTTCATCTTGTGCATTATCTCCCTCCCCGTCATATTGTTTTGTTGAGAAATTTAGGCAACCGTGACAATGATGGAGGTGGAACACCTTGGCGTCTCTGATTCACCGAGAGAGAGAGAGAGAGAGAGTGCAGGGGGTTGTTACTGAGTGAAGGGAGGTCGAAGGGAACGGTGGGGAGGCCTGGCCAGTCGCCCTGCATAGGGGAGAACGGAGGGAGATTTTGTCGGTGTGGGGAGGAGGGGGAGGCACGGAGGTGTTGTGGAACGTGGGTGGTTTCCTAAAAATTTTTTTGGGTTAAGGGTGTTTTTATTTTAGGAGAGATTAACAAAGGATGAGATTTCATCCTAAAAAATAGGAGGGAGTAACCAAACAGGGTAAAGTGGAGTTCTTGTTCCTAATTTTTATTTTAGGAGAAAAAAGAGCTAAAAAAGTGCAACCAAGCACCCTATTAGGCAATTAAGGTGTCTGCCTAGGCGTCGCTTAGGTGATACCTTGGCGCCTCTTTAAAAACCTAAAAATATATATCACCCTAATACAAATTAAGAATAAGAAACACAAAAAAATTATAGATTTTAATATTAAATTTTAGAGAGAGGGAGTGTGGAGAGGGGAAGAGAGAGAGAGAGACATGCATAGAAAGAGGGGTGTTGGAGGAGTGTGTAGAGCTTGATTTACCTATGACCCGGCCTCGCATTGTGGATCAACTTGTGTAGTCAGGTTGCCGGGGGGTCAAAGGGGGGCAGCACCCACCCTTGCCAAGGGTGCTAGGGGGCAAAGCCCCCTGGCCTAAAAAAATTTGTGGGGGAGGCTATGCTCAGGCCAGGCAACCCAAGGCACCCTAGCAGGGCGATGTTGAACCGTGAAATTTTTTGAAAAAGGAAAAGAGAAAGAAAAAGGGACAAAAAGAAAAAGGAGGTTGCAAGAGCACCCCCCTCCGCCCTCTCTCCCTCTCAATAACGCAGGGGCACCGGAGGGGGACCACCTCCGGTTGCACAGAACCGGAGGGGGACCCCCTCCAGTTGCACAGAACCAACGGGGGACCTCCTCCGGTTGTGCAGACCGGAGGAGACCCCCTCCGGTCTGCTGACTGGAGGGACACCCCCTCCGGTCACTGCACAATTGGAGGGAGGCCCCTCCGGTGCCAACCAACCGGAGGGGCCCCCCTCTGGTCCCTCTTTCATCTGCAGCAAAAAAGAAAAAAGAAAAAGAAGAGAAAAGAAGAGAAGGGGGGCCTACCTGTTGAGCTTCCACTGGAGGGGGTTCTCCCAAGCCACCACTGGAGGCACCCCACCTCCGGTCCACTCCCTAACATCTATAAAAAGGTGTGGCTGGCCAAGAAGGAGGACTCCAACATGAGCAGGCAGTAGCCTATGGAAGTTCACGCAGAGAGGCAATAGCTGTAGAAGAAAGAGAACTCCTGCAGAAGGAAGACCCACGGAGAGCATCAACTGCAGTAGAAGCAATGATGAAGAGAAGAAGAGCCTTGGCAGCAGAAGGCAGAGTGAATTGCACGGAAGGGTGTTGGGCATCCGCCGTGTGTGCAGCAGGGTGGGGTGTGGTCACCATAATAAAGATAAAGACCCCCTGGGAGTTCTGGTCACCTCTTTGGGGAGTGGTGAGCCTAAGTAACATCTTACCTCTAATGACAAAAGAAATCAAACCTTGTTCTGCCGCTTACATATGTTCTGCCGTTTAAATAAAATGAACAAATTCTTGCAGCAAATTTTAATGTTTAAGGTTCTTAAAATCTTGCCCAAAAATTACAGAAATGACCTGTGACAAAATGTTGATAAGTTGTTTATTGCCAAAACATTGTAGAACGAGGCTCGGGAAAGTTCTCATGATCAGAAATTGCAAGAAAATTGTGTTGGTAAAAAAAATGGCAGAAAAAAAACCTTTGAAGTGTGAAAAATTATAGAAAAAACTTTGAAGGTTTGGAAAAATTGCAAAAATACCTCTGGTGTGGGGAAAATTACAGAAATATCCCCGGTGATAAAAATTGCAGAAATATCTCCAATGGTAAAAATTATAGAAATACCTCCGATGGCAAAAATTACAGAAATATCCCTGATGGTAAAACATTGCAGAAATATCTCCGATGGCGAAAAAAAAGCAAAAATATCTCTGATGGTAAAATATTGCATAAATATCCCTGATGGCGAAAAAAATGCAGAAATACCTCCGATGGCGGGAAAATTGTAGAAACCCCTTGATGGCGGAAAGATACAGAAATACCCCTGACAGAGAAAAAATTATAGAAATACCCCTGATGACGGAAAAATTATAGAAATATCCCGATGGTGGAAAAATTACAGAAATACCCCCGATGACGAAAAAGTTGTAGAAAAATCTTGAAATATCAAAAAATTACAGAAATTCTCCATTTGTGGGAAAGTTTACACGAAAGTCATTGTTCAATCCAGAAATTGCACATAGTTCTTGGCTTGTCTCAAAATCACCAAAATGTCTTCGTTTTGGTTTCGCCATTTGCATGACTTGGTGGAGCGGGATCACGTCCCTTCCTTGAAGCGGTGTGCGCTTTCCTGAGTTCGGCTTATAGCTAGCCATCCAAGTCTATATACCTTTTTTATGGCCAAGAGCTATCATATCCGGAAGCTCAGAAATGGGTGAAATTACAAGTGAATCCTGAAAAGTTAAGAAATGACAGGCATGCCTAAGAAGTCAAGAAGTGAAGCCGCTATTCTAAAAAAGTCAAGAAATGGCTGATATGTCTAAGAATTCAAGAAGTAATGCAACTATATCCAAAAAGTCAAGAAATGACAGATATGCTCAAGAAGTCAAGAAGTGACGGGACTATCTCCGAAAAGTCCAGAATGACAGATATGCCCATGAAGTCGCATGATGGGGTTATCTCCGAGAAGTCAAGAAATGAAGTCAGGAGCATCCAGGAAGTCAAACGACGGGGCGATCTCCTCGTAGTCGAGAAATGACAGGAATGCCTAGAAATGGTTAGAAATTGCTGAAATACCCAAAAAGGGAAAGAGATTGTAGCAATGCCCAAAAAGGGTCAGAAAAGGTAGAAATGCCCGTGGTCTTTCTGAAACTGCAAGAATACCCCAATATTTGTGAAAATTGCAGAAACACTCGGGAAGGGTCAGAAGCTACAAATATACCCTCGCCTTGTGCAGAAGTGCCCTTCATGGACATCAAACCAAACTAAGGCTCCGATCACAATCAAAAGAGTGGTCATGACTATGAAGCAACTCTGACGGTTCTATAATGATCATCTTGGCGATCTAATGGACCGATTTTGATGAACTTTGAAATCAATGGTCGAATGGCGATCCAACAGTCCGATCATGATGCAATTCAAATTCAATTGTCTGATTAGGAGACAAAAGTAAATTTAATGACCCAATCATGACGAAAGCAAATTCAAAAGATCCAAATACAGACTGAAGCAAATTCAAACAGTTTGATTGCGACCGGATGTAATCTTGAAGACCTGATTTCACAATCAGAACCATATGTAAAGGTCTTGAAGGACCGATTGTAATTCAAATTACATGTATTCAAGGAAATAAAGTCTTCAGATTTCTTCGCAAGAGTATGTACCTGTCATGGGCGATCATCAAGATCATTAATGTCACAACAGATAGAGGCAAAAGGCATTCTTTGACGGTTAATCAAAGGTGTTCGGACTTGTTCCGATGTAAATTAACACCGACTCCGGTCGGTGGGGAAAAGTAATCCCAAAATCGTTTGATAATCCCAAAATGCGAAATAAAGAAATGCAAATAAACATACTGATGATACTCAACTCCAAATTTTAATTCATCATCAGCTTGTCCGCATTATTTTCACATGTAAATAGGTGCCTTGGTCCGCCTAGCTTGCCTAGGCAGGTGCCTTGCTCGCCTTTCTAGGGGCCAGAAAGGTCGGCTGGTGCCTTTGTGCAATAAGGGTGCCTGGTCGCCTAGGCAACCGGCTTGGCAACTATGTTGCTGACGAGGTAATGAGGTATAAACTCCTCACTAGCAGACGCCCAAGTTGCTCAACCCTCCAATCATGAAGATTCCTTCAGTCCTACAGGCAGTTTTCTAGGGACATCATAAATATCTGCAACTGCAACCTCAGACTCTGTGCAATGCTACAAAAGAAAGAGAAGTACTTTGCCAGCGCTCTGTTGCTACACCATCCACCAGACATTTTATCTTTTTAGCTATATGTAAAGCTCCTTTCTCTCGATGAGAGATGAGGTCATGATTAACCGGAGAACTCCTTTCCACTTTCAAAACTCCTTTCCATAGATGAGAGATGATACTCAAAGTGGAAGGTCATATACCTGTTCTCTACCCCTTCTTTAGTATTTCTACTTTGTCATCTGTAACTAACTCTCCAACCATCTCCGCTCTTCCACCAATTCACTGCCACCTTCCAAGGACATTTTCATGAAAGCACCATGTTGAGATCCATTGCAGTCCTAAACCTCAATGCTCCATTCCCTGTGCTTTTGCAAAGCTGTCCTAGAATATGTCATGCCAACTTTTGCATGTTCCCTGGCTTCCATGCCACATGGCTCTGCTGTAAATACTTTATTGTTCTTTGCTGTTGCCTTCAGAATTTGAATTGGGGACAAGGTTAATAGGTATGCTAGACAACTCTGCTATCTAATGTTCAGATGCCATATAAATCTTTCTTTGTTGAGCAATTCTATGGTGCCACACTTCTTGCCACCCTTTTATCCCACTCATTGAGAACCGTCTGATTGCAAGATTGGCTCCCAAATCTTCTCTTTGATGGTTTAAGTAGGGCTTTCTGATCTTGAGATCCGATGGTGGTCAGGGGGAGTGAGAGTGGCAAAAGTGTGGCATTGCTATTCTTTGTTTCTTGTTTGAAATTTATCACTTGAATCTTGATGCTTATCTTTTTCCGTTTATTTTTTATTGGATGTAAACTGTGGTTCACAGGCCAGTAAGTCAGAAGTTAAAATGCTAGCCAGGGACCTTTTGGGAAGCAAACGCTTGATGAATTTCAAGGATGTGACTAGAAAGAAATCAGTTTCCCAAGGTAGCTGCATTAGAAAAGGACCACAAGGAAAGAAAAGTTTTTCACATGAATTAGGACCAAGGGGTGGTATTCGTCCTTCCCCGCCTCGAGCTCGTAGCTATAGTGACTTGAAGGTATTTTGTTTTTATGATTTCCCCCGCTCTTTTCTTATTATAACATCTCTGTATGTAGCAGGGCACCAACAACTGCACCCCCACCCCCAACTCTCCACCAAAGAAACACACACAAATCTACATGGTAAATATTGTATACTAACTTTGCCCCTAAAATATCAATCCTTCCTTAAAGCTTTATGAACTCATCTCATGAGGAGAACTGAGAAAACATTTGAGTTGTTCTACATTTAACAAAACTCTCTCATATGTTAAGTATACCGTATCCATCGTCACCTCTATGAGCTTCTCTCTCTAGCCTTTTCTAGAGTGAGAGGCTTTGGGTTTTCTGGGGGTCTGATGCGGCAGTCCTGGCCCAACCGCTTCCCGCAGGGGAGTGGCGCCCTCGCAGACCTTCTCCGGCCTTCCTGGCGCTGGTAGGGGCGGTGGACCGTGGTGGTATTGGTGGGGGTGTGGCGTCTCATCGGGGACTAGAGGCTCCGGCAGTGGGGCAGCGGCAAGGTGGGGGTCCGTCGGGGCCTGCTGGAGGTGCCAAGGGACCTCCGACGTGCTTCAGCTGTGGTTGGAGGGGCCACATCAGACACTTCTGCAGTCCGGTGCCTCCGGGATTGGGTGTGCAGCAGGAGGTCCATGGAAGAGGCCGCTCCTTTGCCGATGTGGTCTGGGGACAACCGAGCAAGTGGTGTATTGAGGTAGGGGAGCTCTCAGAGGAGCTTCTACAAGGGCGGCTTAGGTGGCTGTGGAGATGCCTCTATGTCTCTATAGCAGAAGGGTCAGTGGATGCCATGGAGGTCTGGCAGAGGCTTATAGAGGTCACTGGGGGAGAATGGGAGGTTTCTAGGGTGACTTCCTCTTCTTTCCTAGCGGTGGGGATGGATGCTACTGTGGATCAGATGGTTGAGGTTGGCCTTCTTGCGGCGGGCAGCGCAATCCTCCGGTGGTCGCCGGTGAGCGGCACCTTCCCCAACCCGTGGAGGAGACAGTTCCAGGTTATTATTGAAGGTCTCCCCATCTTCCTCTACGATGAGGAAGGAGTGGGCTTCATCGTCCACAACTTTGGGTAGTTGGAGCTTGACTCCCTACGTTTCTTTTTGGCAGGCTCCAGAACAGCAGTGGCTGCTACCCTCCAGGTGACGTCACTGTCGGCTATCCTGGCGGTGATGTCCGTCAGTTTCGCACATGCTGTGGTGGTCCGGCTACTCTAGGTGAAGCAGGAGATCCTTGGGCCTCCGCCTTTGCTAGGGCAACCCTCCCCCATTTTGTGGGTAGGAGATGTACGGTTGGGTGAGACGCAGGAGGGGATTTCAAATTCATCTCGGCCTTATCCGCCTCCTGAGCTGGTTTGGGGAAGCATCCAACCTAGTTCGTCTGAGGGTCCGGGGTCTGGGACACGTGACTTACCCAAGCCTGTTCGGATACTGCGTATTGGGTCGGTTGGACCAGGTTTGTGTCATCCCCCCCGATTGGCAGACCTTCATTGCGGGTGCTTCCGGCCACCTCTCCTCAAGTCTAGCCTTCCTCGCCGATGCTGTCCTCCCTCCTGCCTGCGGCCGATGGACCGTAGATAGGAACCCGTCCTCTTACACTGCCTTGGTGGGAGGACTGTCTGAGGGGGTTTATGTCTACGGCGGGATAGGGGAAAGGGAAGCAGATCATCATAGTGCCCCTCTTGTACGAGTTGGAGCCTGCTAGGGGGGACCTGGAGGACCTGGCTATTCCTTTCCAAACGGACCCTCTTCCCTGAGTTTGGCGGAGATCTCTCCTACGTCACTGGCCCCTGGCATTCTAGGCGGGGGTTGCTGGGTGGTGGTTGCGGAGGCTGTAGGCTCTGACAATGGGGCTGCTTAGACTGCGGCGAGGTCTTTTGAGGACCTTTTCGCTCCCTTGTTGTTCCCACCCCCTGTTGAGGATGCTGGCTAGGAGGGTGAGTTGGTGGCTTACAGTTGCTGGTGGAGGAGGGGAGGAACAACTTGCGGTGGAAGAGGCTCACAGAGGTAGAACCAGGGTGAGGGTAGAGGAAGTTTGAGAGAAGCTGAAGGTTGCTGAAAAAGTGGGGCCTATTTCAGAATCAACAAGAGATGGGGTGCTAGCATCCGGGGGGGGAGAGGTTGCAGTCATGGAGGGGTAAGGATGGTGGGGAGGGTGTGGAGGAGAGGGACATTCCAAGTTCTCAATGAGGATTGTCTCTTCGAATGTGAGGGGTTTAGGTGGAGTGAAGAAGAGGAGGGCGGTGAGGGAGCTGATCAGATGGTGCAAAGTTGACATCTTTTGCATCCATGAGATGAAGTGTGAGGGGGATGGTGTCGAGCTCTTTTGGGAGATTGAGGGGTCTGTCTTTCCTTGGGGGTCGCCTCCCCGACGGTGGGCAGGTTCGGGAGTATTATGATCATTTGGAATCCGTACGAGGTGGTGGAGGTGATGTAGGATAGGGAGGTTAGCAAATGGGCCATCTCCTTGCACTTTAGGAATATCAGGGATGGCTTCTCTTGAGACTTTAGTAGGGTGTATGGCCCTCAGCCCAGGAGGAGAAGCGACTACTGTGGGAGAACATGCTTCGACACCACCTTTCTTCTGGTTGGCCTTGGTGTGTTGGAGGCGACTTCAATGTAGTGGCGGCGTCTGGGGAGCGGACAAGAGATGCTGCTTATGCAGGTGACATGGAGAACTTCTCTGACTTCATCCAGGAGGCAACTCTGGTGGATATTGGCATGGCCCATGGTTGTTTTACTTGGTCAAGCCCGAGAGCAGATGCTTCTTGCTCTAGGTTGGACATGTTTCTGGTTTCCGTTGATTGGGAGGACCACTTCTCTCATCTGCAGGTGGTTGCACTGGCGAGATCTGTTTTTGACCATAATCCCATCCCTTTGAAGACCAGTTGGACTTATGACATGAGCTACAGTTTCAGGCTTAAGCAATTTTGGTTCAGAGAGGCGAACTATATGGTGACTGTCACAGGTGCTTGGAATGCTCAGACTATGGTTTCCTCTCCTATGGTTACTTTGGTGAGAAGATTGAGGCATACTGCACATGTTCTTCGGGCTTGGGGAGTAGATAAAACCCTTCCTGGGAGGGCAGCGAAGGATAGGATTCTTCAGTAGCTCGACGGACTTGATTGCTTGGAGGAGGCATGCCTTATGGATGATGATGACAGGACACTCAAGGATTCCTTGAAGTAGCAGTTTGGTTGGATACTTTCTAGAGAGGAGATCTACTGGAGACAGAGGTTGAGAGATAGATGGATTGAAGAGGGAGATAGGAACATGACTTCCTTTCAGCGTATTGCTTCTGGGAGGAGGAAGGTCAACTCCATCTCTTGCATCAAGGTGGGAGATCTCTGAGGAGATCATGGACCAGTCGAGAGAGTTCTATACTAGACTGTTTACGGAGGACGAGTTTTGCAGTCTGAGGATTGCTATTGATTTTCTCCCCCGCCTCTTCTCTAAGGAGAGGGATGCTATCTCCTAGCCCTTTTTTGAGGTGGAGGTCCACCAGGCGGTCTTCTCCCTTACAGGTGATAGACCCCTATGTCCGAAATGTTTCCCACTAGTCTTCTTTCAGAAATGTTGGGAGGTCATCAAACCCGATCTTTTGACAGTTGTAAGGGAGTTTCAGGAGGGGAGGGCACACTTGGGGGGTATCAAGAAACCTCTCTCGGTGCTCATCCCCAAGAAGGTGAGTGCTCAAGCTTTTCGGGACTTTAAGCCCATCAATTTGCTGAATGGAACTTACAAGATCATCACCAAGATGCTTGTAGGGAGGCTGGTCACTGTTATGGACATGTTGGTTAGTCATTTTCAGTGTGCTTTCATTAGGGGAGAGGCATATTCTGGATAACTTCTTGGTGGCATATGAGTGTCTATTTGCTATGAAAAGCCAGAGGAGGAAAGGGGTGGTTCTAAAGCTGGACTTTGAAAAGGCCTATGACAGGGTTAACTGGCAGTGTCTCTTTGATGTATTAGACATGATGGATTTTGGTGATAGGTGGATTGGCTGGGTCAGGGCATTTATCTCTTCAACTACCTTTGTTGTCCTCATAAATGAGAAGCCGACCTCTTCTTTCCACAGTGATAGGGGTCTTTGACAAGGGGACCCAATGTCTCCTCTCCTTTTTGTGCTCGTGACTGGTGTTCTGAGTAGGGTGTGGCAGAGGGTTGAGGCTGTTGGCTTGATCAAAGGCTTTCAGGTGGTTAGTGGTGGTCCTACTCTTACTCGAGTATGCAGATGATACCATCTTATTCCTTGATGAGAGTGAGCAACATTCTCTCTATGGAGCTGCTAGAGGAGGTCACTGAGCAGAAAGTTAACTTCAACAATAGCCTTCTTGTTGGGGTGAACTTGGACGATAGGGCTCTACGAGGGGCGGCCAGCTTGTTGGGCTGTAAGATTGGTGAGTTCTCTATTTCTTACTTGGGTCTCCCTCTTATCCCGAGTTATATTCGGTGTGCTGATTGGCTGCCCATCATTCAGAGGTATGAGTCTAGGTTGGCTGGATGGAAGGCTAGAACACTTTCTTATGGGGGCAGATTGGTTTTGTGCAGATTTGTGTTGGATAGTCTCCCTATTTATTTTCTTTCCATGTTCCGGATTTTGAAGATGGTGGCGAAGAAGATTAACTCTATTCAATGGAGGTTCTTTTGGCATGGTAGTGGAGGGAGATGCAAAGGATGACATGATGTGGCATGAGACAGACTGGCCAGAAGTAAGGTGCAGAGAGGGTTGGGAATCAAGAAGGTAAGGGATTTCAACTTGGCTCTCTTATGTAAGTGGCTATGGAGGTTGGGGTGTGGAGAGTAGGGGCTGTAGGCTCAGATAATCAGCCGGAGGTACTTCGACAGGAGGAGAGTTTGGGACTTGGCTCCTACTCCCCTGCACAAGACTTCTCTTTAGCAGATATCTTCTCTTATAGGGATGTTATTGTTTCCGGCGTCCAGGTCTGTCTGGGGAAAGGCGACAAGAGCCTTTTTTGGAAGGACAGATGGTGCGGAGACTTCCCTTTGGAGGCTTTGTTCCCTAGCCTCTTTGTAGTTGCAGTGGATCCACACGGGGCAGTCTCCAAGGCTTTTGACTCCCTCCTGCTGGGGGGGAGGGGCCTGGGCACCGGTTTTCAGGAGGGACTTGAGGCATGAGGAGTTGTTGCAGCTTTAGGACCTTCTTTCTTTCCTCATACCCTTCCATCCTTGACTTGACAGTGAGGATGAGTTGGTTTGAAGGTGGGAAAAGGAAGGATCCTTTACTGTCTGTTCAGCTTACAATGCCATTTCAGATGGAGGGTTTCGCCACAGCTTGCATGATCAGGTGTGGAAACCAAAGATCCCTTTGAAGGTCAAGCTCTTGTCCTGGAGGATCTCTCATGGGAGGCTACCAACTTGGGACAGGTTGTGCCAGTTCCTGCCAGACATTCAGCCGTCCTATTGTCTGTGTGGGGAGGACGGTGATATCCTTGATCACCTGTTTGTAGGCTGCTCCTACTTACAGGGGGTGTGGAGGAAACTTGTTAGGAGGATCTGTTGCGTCATAGGCCTACATGGTGACATTCATCATCTGTTTGTGCATTGGGAGAGGACTTGGCCCATCAGGAGCGATAGGATGGTGTGGTGATTCATCCTTCATGCCACTGTGTGGACGTTGTGGGGGGAGTGGAATAATCGGATCTTCAGGAGGGACTCTTGTGCCGAGGACACTCTTGTTTCTTTTGTTTGTGATAGAGTAAGGGAATGGGTTGCTATTCTGTGTATTGTGAATTCCCTTGCCTCCTCTCTTTTTGGCTGTCTAGGGGGTTAAATTGTTCCATATTGCCTATGTGTGGCCTTCTCTTGTGTAGGATTTTTTGGGGTTGCCATTTTTTGGGTGCGACAGTCTTTACTTGTACATTCCTTTTTCATTTTATACTATAGTGGTACTACGGCAGCTAATGGAGAAGTATAGAGAGATGAGAAAAGATTTGTATATAGTTTTTCTTGATTTAGAGAAGGCGTACGATCGAGTATCGAGAGAATTGATTTGGTGGACATTAAGAAAGAAAGGAATCTCTCAAGGATATGTCGATTTGATTAAGGATATGTACGGCGGTGCTATTACCAGTGTTCGAACTATTGCTGGGGAGACTGCTGAATTTCCCGTTTCTATAGGTTTGCATCAAGGTTCTGCACTAAGTCCGTATCTCTTTGCCTTAGTTATGGATGAAGTAACTAAACAATTGCACGAGGATATCCCTTGGTGTATGCTTTTTGCAGACGATATTGTTTTAATTGATGAGAGTATTGATGCTCTAAATGCTAAGTTAGAGCGTTGGAGACTTGCCTTGGAGTCTAAAGGTTTTAAAATTAGTAGGAGCAAGTCAGAATTTATGCACTGTAATTTTAGTAATGGGAGAGTGGTTCAGGAAGACATGGTTCTAATTGATGGACATAACATTTCGAAGAGTAGTAGCTTTCGATACTTAGGGTCTATCATACAAGAGAATGGGGAGATTTATGATGACGTTACACATAGGATTAAGGCAGGTTGGTTAAGATGGAGAAGTGCATCAGGTGTCCTTTGTGATCGTCGTATGCCTGTGAAACTCAAAGGGAGGTTTTATAGAACGGCTGTGAGACCTGCTCTGTTATATGGTACCGAGTGTTGGGCAGTACGAAAGGAACACATCCACAAAATGTGTGTAGCAGAGATGAGGATGTTGAGATGGATGTGTGGCAAGACTAAGAAAGACAAGATTAGGAATGAGCGCATCCGTAAGGACTTAGGGATAGCTCTAATTGATAGTAAAATGAGAGAAAATAGACTCAGGTGGTTTGGACATGTGTTTCGTCGCCCTAACTCAGCGCCGGTTAAAAGATGTGATCAAATCTTAGTGGATGCTAGTAGAAGAGCTCGAGGAAGGCCTAAAATGAGATGGTGCGATGTTATTAGGAAGGACATTAGTTCCTTGAGTTTAAATATGAATATTGCACTTGATAGAAATCTTTGGCGGAACAGGATTCATGTAGTCGACCCCAATTAATTGGGACAAGACTCTGATGATGATGATGATGATGACTATAGTGGTACTACCCACTTTCAAAAAAATGTGAAGTATATTGTAAATTTGTCCCCTCCACAAGGTAATTCTCATTCTATACATGCTTTCTAATAACCCTTCATTGTTTTGTAACACAAAGTGATCCTGGGTAACACAAAGTGATGACACTTCATTGTTTTGTAAGTTAGTGGAGGGGTAAGCCTGTTCTGAGATAAATTAATTCCCATTCAGTATAATGCTTTTAATTTTTAATTTTTAATTAGTTATTATATATTTTATTTATTATCCTTAATGCTTATGAGATAAAATTCAGGAGCTCTTGGGATCATTGCATTCAAAATTTCATGCTGCTAAAGAAGAGGTGAACATGGAGCTAGCTACTTTTGCAGGAGATGTTATTGATATTCTTGAGAAAGACACATTTTCAGAGGCACGGTGCACTGAGGATCTTTTGGCCCTTGCACAGAAATGCATTGAGATGTCTTCCCAGCAATTTCGTGAAAAATGTGAAGGAATTGTTCAGGAACTTGCTGAGAGTAGACAACAATGTCAAGCAGGAATGGTGAAACAACTCTTTACACGTTTGCTCTTCATTTTGACTCGTTATACCAGGTTGCTGCAGTTCCAGAAAGATGGTGGTGCGATCAATGAAGATTCTTTCTACAAGTTCAAGAAGTGTTTAGAAAGCATTCCAGTCATAGAAACGAGCTGGGCCCAGAAGTCTACCAAGGCTGATATGGATTTGAATAAATCTTCCAGTCCGATTGACATTTGCCAGTATAACTATGCAGAGCACGTAGAGGTACCATTTTTCTCTCACAAAGGAAGTTAGTGCATGGTTGCATACCTGAAAGCACCCAGCATTGACCCCTTCTTTTTGTTCCAGTTTGGTTAATTATATTGCTTCTCTTGTTTTTTCTCAGATGCATACTGAATCAACAGAAAGCATTGTCGACTCTAGAAAATCTTTTCATTCTTACCCTGAAGATGTTCAGAAAGTTGACTGTAGTCTTCCTAGAAAAGTTTTGACAAGACCGAGTTTGGATTCACTTCATGAACAAGAGGAATCAGCAGAAGAATTTGATTCAGTCATATGTAGAATATGTGAGGAATATGTTCCAGCTTCACACTTAGAGTCGCATTCCTATATATGTGCTTATGCTGATAAATGTGATTTGGAAGGGCTGGATGTTGATGATCGTTTGGCAAAGGTTTCAGAGATACTGGAACAAATTGTTGAGTCTTATGCTCAAAGCTTCCAAGCATCTTGCAGTAGCCCTGATATTTCAAGAATGCAAAATTCGAATTTGGTAAACGGATCCAATAATCAATCCCCGAAAGTGCTGGAGTGGCACAATAAAGGTCTAGAGGGGATGCTTGAAGATCTCCATGAAATGGACACAGCTTGCATAGATGATTCCCATCTTTCAAATGTAAATAATTTGAAAGGTTATTTGGGTATGAAACCTGGGCCTTGTATCCTATCTTCTTCTAATGGGAGCATGACCCCAGCTTCCTCGACATCAACTCCAAGATCAAATCACTTTGATTTGTTTTGGTTGGAGCAGAATAATCCCTCAGAGCCGGAGGATGTGAATCTGGTGGTTTATCTATGGCTTATCCTTTGATGTGCACCTGTACATGTATACTTGGTTTTCTTTTATAATAACTGGGCATTTTGCTAGTGAGGGAATGTATCCCCTTTCAAATTATTCCATGTACTTTCTACCATTCTTTTACCGATGTTAATGGAATTTGTATTTTTCAGATAGATACACTTGCCAATATAGCTCGAAAAGTTGAAAGTACAGATCTCACAAAGGAAGGGGCCTCTGAAAGTTTGGAAACCTGCATGCATAATCTACAGGATGTATTACAGCAAAACAATATCAAAGCTCTTGTGGTAGACACATTTGGTACCCGCATAAGGAATCTGCTGAAGTAAGCTATTGGCAGGAGAGAATTTTTTATATAATTTAGTACCTAGTGGAGCAATTTCGGCTGATTTTGATGTGTGAAAATCAGGGAAAAATATCTTTCGGCCATTGAGCTCGCAGATCATAAAGGTTCTAATGAAGTAATACAAACTGAAGAAGGGAGAGGTTATTCCACAGATCATTCTTTCCGGTCTACATCATCAACTCCATCACATTCATCACATAAAGAGCGAACTAGCATTGATGACTTTGATATTATCAAACCAATAAGCAGAGGTGCCTTTGGTAAAGTGTTCCTTGCACGAAAACGGACGACTGGTGACCTATTTGCAATAAAGGTACAGACCTTAAACCTTTTATGAAAAATAATAAGTTACATGTAACGGGTGCTCTGCATGCTGTCACTTGTCATTTTCAACCTACTCTATTGTGTGATCGTCTTATTTCTGTAATCATGACTTTGGTTTCTTGCAAGAAACCCTTGATTCAAGAAACCTTGATCTGCTTTACAGAAACTGCATGTCTATTCATAAATCATAACTGTTGGCAACATTTTATTTTTGTAAGTCCACTTTGAGTAATTTTTTTGTGTGCTGGTTCATATGGCTATCATGCTTAGAATTAGTAGAACTTGGCTAAAATTCTAACAAAATTCTATTTATGAATATGAAACTGAAAACCCTCTCCTCTCCTTTTATATTTACCATACAATACATTATTTCTTTTAGTTGTATTATGAAAACGAAAATGAATAAAAGGGTTGCTGTATCGAGAACAAAAAACGATCTGTATAATGGCGTGTTTCTGAACAGAAGAATTTCATGTACCTTCAGGACTCTAAGCAGACTTACTAGGTGTAGCCAAATATTTTTAGCAAAACTTGGCCAAAGGAACCCAGTGCCATCAGGAATAATATACGGATTTGTTTTGACAAATACTTCATGTATGATATATCTTTGAAGATACAGAGTGGAGAGGAGAATACTAAGAATTAGTCAAAGAAAATTGTTTCTAGGTGCCTTCTTGTCTAGGCAGAAAATGTTTACTTAAGTCAACTTTAACTGGTTTGTGAAGGCTTTTGTTATGAAATTACAATCATGTCTTTGATGAATTCGTTAGATATGATCTTTTTTTTGAACAAAGGAAAATCTTAGAGATTTTTTTGAAAGTAGGAAAATCTTAGAGAATGGGGAATACTTTTTTCCATAAGGAGTTTCATTTTACTGTTATTGACTGGTGGTTATCTGGCTTTCCTGTTTTCTGTTTTTTCTAATTTCCCATACTCTCCATAGGATTAACTTAATGAGCTCATTTTTCTATTTTTTGAGAAGAGAACTCTTGATTCAAGATCACAGCAATCTGTGAATTATGACATTATCTCTAATAGCGCAATAATGGGCTTTGATTGCTTATTGTTGAAGACAAGTTCCGTGGTGGTTAACCTAGTTAATTTTAAAACTTAGATAAATGTGTTGATGTATAGGTCTTTTACCACAGCCAACACGCTATTAATTTTAGGTTCGCTATTTGTTAAGCCTCTATCGACTCCATGACACCATGGGTATGAAACGCAAGATCCTTTGGCAATAATATGATAAACATTTCTCTGAAATTATTTCTGGCCCAGCATACATTTTCATCTATTCAACTGGTCTATAAGTAAATGCATGAATTGCTATGTTCAAATTATCTCATTTTACGCTACCAGGCAAGTAGTAAGTTTGAGTCTAATATGCATAGCCAACATGTATAAATTCTTTCAGGTATCCAAATTGGTCGAAAGTCAATTCCAGAGGCACACAAATGCTAATAACTTCATATATTGGTTTTGATATCTCAAGAGTGACATATATCTTGTTACTTCTAAGGAAAGCTTTATGTGTGTGTTGGAGATTAGCTCACCGTGGTTAGGCTTTGTCTAATAGGTCACGTTCTGTAGCCATGGTCTCATAGGCTTCTCCAGTCAGGCAGTTGCTTATGAGTTGGATGCTCTAACAAGGTATTGGAGCCAGCTCCTGTTTTGTCTTGGTTGGGGGTGGGTGGGCTTAAGATACTTTTGTCGCACAGATCATAATATAGATAGGGTCCTGTTGTAGTTATCAGAAATGAGGTGACAAGGAGAAAAACTTTATCTGCTGTATTTTTAGCTTATTAATATCTGTAGGCAGGAGGGTTTTATCCCATGTGGAAAAGTGGTGCAGTGAAACAGGGGTTATGGATTTCGGTTATCAGGTAGAAATAGTATTGCAGAACAAGGATATGGGATTTGTCCACCTTACCTCACCATTACATATCCTATATCTGGAAGGGTTTGTAGAGCAGCGACTTCGTCAGGGCTGGAGTAAGGGTAAGGGTGGGGGATGGGCAAAAATGCCGGCTCTAGAAAGATAGATGGTGCACAGAGTGTCCTCTTGAGGGGCTTTTCCTTTTGCTATATGCAGTTTCGGTGGAGCTGCAGGCAGTGGTGTGTCAGTTTTTCGACAGGCAGACATCAGGGGGTATTATTTTCAGAAGGCATCTGCATGAAGAGGAGATTGACCAGCTTGGGATTCTGCTCTCATTGCTTCAGCAGCATAAGCCAGATGAAAGCCAGTGGGACAAGGAGGGCCACTTCTCCGTCAGATCGGCATACCAGGTGATTGTTGACAGTGGTAGACATCCTCTGGAGAGGCAAGTATGGCAGCCTAGGAGTCCTCTTAAAGTGAAGGTACTGCTTTGGAGGATCTCACACTGGAGGCTTCCCACTTGTGACAGACTTACTACCTTCTTTGATAATATCCAGACCCCATTCTGCTTCTGTGGGGTAGAGGAGGAGGATATTGATAATCTCTTCATCGGCTGTCAATTCTCCCAAGCTGTGTGGCGACATGTATTGTCCAAGGTCCAGTGTGGTTTGCAGCCTGTACAGGCGGTCCAGCAGCTGATGAGGGAGTGGCAGAGGCATTGCCCACTTTAGGGAGATGGCAGATTTGGTGGCCCACCCTTCATGCCACTCTTTGGGCCATCTGGGGAGAACGGAACAACATGATTTTCAGAAAGGAGGTCATCATTCCAGAGAGAGTTAGGGATTTTGTTGGGGACAGGGAGAGAGAGTGAGATATTCTTGTTTGCAAAGCTGATAAGCATAACACTTCTCTTTTGCCATTGATGGGGGGTTAGAGATTGGTTGTGTAGGATGTATAGGGATGTTTTGAGAGCACACAGCTTACACTTGTAAATCCCTTTTCCATTTTTAATTAATATATATAGTGCTGCCATCCACTTAAAAAATACTTGTAGGCAGGGTAGCTCTATCTACTCCGAACAGGATCAGTTCTATCTGTTATGTTTATCTTTTATTCTTTTATTGTTTAGCCTCTTTTTAGCCTCATCACCCCAGTAGTTGGAGGGTATTTTCATCTTTCTTCAGTTGTAACTAAACCCTACAGTATATATATGTGTGCGTTATTGTGTCCCCCTGTTTTGTAGCCAGAACTGTGCTCCTTCTTCTCCTCCCTCTCTCTATCTATTCACTTTTCCCAACATGGTGTCAGAGCCCATGATTATAATCCAAGCCGCACACGTGTTCGTCATGGTCTATGTGATAGAGTCTAAATCGGCATGCACGTGACGTGACATGTTAGGATAGTCCCATATTGGAAAGGGTCAAAATCAAAATATACTTAAAATAATGGAGCCCTCTCCACTCAACACCTTAAGGTTTTGAGTTGGACGGCCCAATCCAATAACTCTTAACAATATTAATTGAAACTCTAATGCTAGCAACATGCAGTAAAATTTGCCTTTTCTCTCCCCTTTTTAAGGGGAAACAAGATTCCAGGTACCTATGCAGCATACAAGTAAAAAGGCCTTGACTGTGCAAGCTAAGCTGGGTTAAGGTTAACCATAGCACAATTAATGGCTTAAAAGAACTAATTACAAGATGTTGAGCCCAAGGAAAAATTCAATCCGAGGATGCTGTGCCCCTAACACAAATACTTAAGATATGATATGTAGATACTCCCATTTGGGTTCAAATTTGGTGGTACGTGTGAAAGGAAAATGCGATAAATGTATGAACATGCAGTCTGATCCATGACTTGTTCCTGTCATTTAAAATTTTTACTTAAAAGAATTAAAGGGGAACAGATTGATCAGTCAAAATTGACCTGCATTGATCAATTTTGATTGGAATTGGCTGATCCTTGAGACCCTGAGCTTCACCTTTCTTTGAGATTCTGTGAGTATCAATGCCTATACACTTTAGCCTATCCGATTTTTCTGTATAGATATGACCTCTTTTACAAATCTTTTGCAGTTTCAGTTTTAATATGTCGAGTATCAGGGATTTATCTGAATCAGCCACAGTATAGCTCGTCCAAAACCTTTGTGGATCTGCTGGTTCCTATGGAATGGAGGAGCCTCTAAACATGATTATGGAGCTAGAATGAAATGTGAAATTTGTTGCTGTACCATTCGCATAGTATGTCCTTGGATCATTTGGCCAAAATCCAATCTAAAGTTAGGATTTGGTCTATGCTCAGAACCATGCTTAGGGCCAAACTGTTGATCACTCAATGTCCATGGCAGTGACTCCAGTAGTTCACTCTCTGGTCTTTTTGGTAATTGAGATCTGGAAAAATATTTCTTTGCTGTCTAATCAATCTTCTTATATGCCCCGTGTTAATTTCTTGGTTTTGTGCACATGTCACTGCAGGTACTCAAAAGACTACATATGATACGAAAAAATGACATAGAACGCATATTAGCAGAGCGCAACATATTGATTACAGTCCGAAACCCATTTGTGGTAAATATTTATTTGGGTCCCTTCATTCTTCTTCCCCCTTGTATATGACAAAAAATGTAATTATTGTTATGCCATTGTCTTTGGAACAACAATTCCTCATCTCTTTAATTTTGTTTGGGAACCCACTCAGTGTGTGGGATATTCCCCATTGTTTTATCTCAATTGAGTGGTGCTGCAGTCTGGTCTGCATGCACTAGCATTTGGCACTTGAAGAAATTTAGAGTTCCTGATTAGTATTATTTATTTTGGCAACAAGTAATGCAGCTATTTTTTTTCAGGTACGATTTTTTTATTCATTTGCCTGTAGAGATAGCCTTTATCTGGTCATGGAGTATCTTAATGGAGGCGATTTATATTCATTGCTCAGAAAAGTTGGCTGTTTGGAGGAAGATGTTGGTCGCATATATATTGCTGAGTTGGTCTGTTGGAAATTTTGTTGACATTTTCATACTCTGAGTTTCTCTTGCATATACTTATCACAATTTTATTGTTTTAGGTCCTTGCTTTAGAGTATTTGCACTCACTGGGAATTGTGCATCGTGATTTGAAACCAGATAATATATTGGTTGCGCGAGATGGTCACATTAAGGTTGGTCTAGGAGATTTTTTTAACTTTCCAAGCTTATTTTTTTCTTTAGTGCTTAGTGGCAAGAAATGGGGTTCGTTGTCAAGTTACGGACTTGAGATATTATCTAGTTCTTTTATTGCAAATATACAATGGAACTGTAAGAAAATTGGTCAGCTTTATGTTTTGCATTTTGATGGTAGGGTGCCTGAGAAGGTTGTTTTCTTCTTGTTGAAGCTATTCTGCTTTGTAAAGTGGACATACACATACTTAATCTTCAGCATACCTTTTTTTTTTTCGGGGTGTGTGTTAAGTTTGTCATGCCATCTTGGTGTGGGTTTCATTTTGTACAGAGAGGATTCTTTTAGGCCTTATGTCTTCTTCACATAAATTTTCTTCTTTTATCTTTAATAAAGTTGTGTAACTACCCACTTTCAGGAAAAAAGAAAAAAATGAAAGAAACAAAGAAGATATGCAAGTTTTGGATTGTCCGATTCTTGTCGTATCCTAAAATAAATATCTATGCTTGTTTATTATCAGCTTACAGATTTTGGGTTGTCGAAAATTGGCCTAATCAACACTGCAGTTGACTTGACTGGGTCTGGGACAAGCAGTTCTAGCATCCTGGAAGCCCACAGCCTACTTGATTCTACTGATGACAATCGCAATCAGAAGGGAAATAGGCAGTCTGCTGTTGGGACACCAGACTATCTTGCTCCTGAAATACTTCTTGGAACTGAACATGGTTCGGAATGCAACCTATGTATCAAGTTGTTTCAATCCTTATGACATTGTTTGCATTTGAAGTCTCATTTTTTGGTTTGAAATTCTTGCAGGTTATGCTGCAGACTGGTGGTCAGTGGGAATTATCTTGTTTGAGTTTATAACGGGGATCCCACCTTTCACAGCTCAGCTCCCTGAGGTGTATATTCTTAGATCATTGTCTTGGGTTTTGCATGTTCTACTGAAATCATTTTCCTTGTCTCTAGAAAAATGACTATGCTTTTGTTTATTTCCTTCTGCATTCTCTTTAATAGCCGATGAGGAAAACAAGATCCTTTCTATTTCTATTAGCAAATCATATTTGATGTAATCTTTTGTAAAGTTTTAAACTTTTTTTTCACTCTATGGTTGAAGTCAATGAATGAACAACACAATTTAGTACATTTTCATTTGAAAGTGGTTGGTACCACCATTGTATTAAATGAAAAGAAGGGGTGTACAAGTATAGCTAATGCATTCCTAAATGATCCCTATACAACAAAAAACTCCATATGCAGGTTGTGTGGGCCGCACTAGTCCCCCAACAAAATAAAAAGCGAGGAATTATGCGAGCCCACTCTATGTAGATGCTCAGCTCACTCTTTTGCTCTCTTATAAATGAAAGAAACAACCCTATTTGTGGCTCTAGCTTCTCTTCTGAAGATTCTGTTGTTTCTTTCTCCCCATATAACCCATAGGGTGGCATGGAGGACAACCCACCATATAAAGTTGTCTCCCTTGAGCGTCCACTTTTTGTACCAACCCCCAACCAATTGTTGCACTCTTCCTTGGGAGCCTATAGGACATCAGATCCTATTGGCAGCCTTCATCCATATCTGTTGCAAGTATGAGCAGCCTGTGAAAAGGTGGTTCAAATTCTCCTTCTCTCCATACAAACAGCAGAGGGCAGTTATGCCCTGGAGAAAAGAAGCAAGTCTATCACAAACCGCAGTCATCCATGCGAGATCCTCCAAATTAGAAGCTTCACTTTTAGTGGACTCTTAGGAGACCAAATCTGTGATGCAAAGAGATGGTGCAACCCTCCATCGGAGATAAAGGTATATGCTGACAGTATTGAAAACCATCCCTCTTTCTCCCACCTCTACTACCATTAGTTGACTCTGCTTGGGACTAGAGTATAGAGTAGAAGGAAAAGGAGGAGTCCCTATAGCTGGTCCATCTAGTCTAGCCTGAGATTCCTTCTAAAGAATGGTGCCCATGTTTCCCCGATTGGTGTGTCAAATGTGTGGGAGACCGAAGCCGAAGGTGCAGCTAGAATACCATAGAGCTTCGAAAAAGTTACCTGCATAGTGAAATCACCACACCATCTATCTTTCCAGAATTGGCACTTTTGTCCACTACCCAGTAGGACCCGAACATTAGATATAAAATGCCACTGCATTGCAAGATACCACTCCAAATTGGTGAAATGTTATGCTGAGAGATTGGGGTCAAGTCCGAATCTCTTCCTCTGTCATAGTACCTTTGCCTAATGACTTGTAACTACAGCTCATTTTCCTCACTCCTAAGTTTCCACAACCACTTGCACAAGAGAGTTAGGTTGAAGTCTCTGATATTTTTGATGCCCACTCCTCCCATATTCTTGCTTTTACAAACTTTGTCCTTGAAATATCATGCCAGCCCGTGCATCTGTCTCCGTTGTCATATTAAAAGAATCGTGCTTGAATAGATTCTAGCTTTATGGTGACTAAGGGATGCAAAATATTGATAGGTAGTAGATGGGTAAACTATCCAACATTGATTTATAAAGCTCCAATCTCCCCCCATAAGATAGAAGTCTCACCTTTCATCTTGCTAGTCTAGACTCGAACTTGTGCACCACATTTAGCCAATCGATACAATGTAAAGGCCCTGAAGACAACGGGAGGCCCAAATAAGAGAACGAGAATTCTCCCATTCGACAACGTAAAATGATAGTTACTCTCTTGAAAACCCTATATGCCATGTTCACTCCGACAATGCAACTTTTACTGAAATTCACCTTGATGCCACTTATTTCCTCCAGCAATTCCAACATCAATTTAGCAACTATTTACACGCGAAAATAATGCGGACACGCTGATGATGAATTAAAATTTGGGGGTTTCGGGTATCATCATCATGTTTATTTGCATTTACTTATTTCACGTTTTGGGTTTATCAGACGATTTAGGGTTTGTGTACAAGAGTCTTTCCCATCGACCGGAGTCGGTGTTAATTAACATTGGACAAGTCCGAACACCTTTGATTAACTGCTAAATATTTCTTTTCTACCCTTACGATATTGAGGGTTTATCTCGGAAAGAATCCCCATGCCCTGAGGCGGGGGTATATTTATAATTTTATTTTTAGGCGAGGGTTTCTTTGCAATTTTCCCTTTGATGTGGGATTATCTATAACTTCCCCTTTAATAAGGGTTTATTTGTAATTTTCAGAATGACCAAGGCACCTTTGTGTGGCCTCTAGATTATTTCTGAACTTTTTTCTAAATTTTCTGGAATTTTGTGATCATTTGCACAATTTTGAAGAAAGTCGGGGTAAAATCGCAATTTTGAAACTTTGTCATCAAACGGGGGTATTCCCATAAATTGGGGAATATTTCTTTGAACGTGGACCTTGTCTCTTGAATTTCTGACTTGTTTATGACACTTTTCAATATCACATGGATTTTCATGTAATTTTACAAAATCTTGGGGGTAAAATTGTAATTTCTGAAATTTGCAGGGACTTATTCATAATTTCTGACATCAGGGACCAGACTTTGAACATTTCTGGCTTTCCCAAAAATTTCTGACATTTTTGTCATGAATTTACAGCAATACAAAAATATTTCTTTATGTCGGGGTTTTTAGCCAATATACCCTAGTGTAAGGGCTTTCTTGTAAAAGTTCTTCAAATTTAAGGGGGAGAAAACCTTGCCGCAGGCGGGGGACTTGCGCAGGCTTCTCCTTCTTGTCTTCTCCGAAGCTCCAAAGCTTCAAGTCTTGGTGGAATCCGGTTAAAGTCTTCTTTTTTTTCTCCTCCTTTCTTTCCAAGGCTTGGTCGCCCTTTTATAGGTGGTGGGAGGTGGAGCGCAGGCTAGGTGGCTTCGGTGGAAGTTACCCCCTCGATGAAAGTCTAGAGGGTCAAGGTATGCCCCTCCTCCCCCCTTATCTTCTTTTTTTTGGTTGTTGCGCCATAAACAAGAGGAGGACTGGAGGGGGTCCCCCTCCGGTTTGACAGTGACCCGGGGGGCCCTCCGATAGAAACACACCGGAGGGGGTCCCCCCCTCCGGTACTACACCTACCGGAGGGGGGTCCCCCTCCTATTTGCTGCTCGCCGGAGGCACCCCCTGGTGTGCAGAAAAAACCGGAGGCCCCCCCTTCGGCACCAAGCCACCAGAGGGGGGTCCCCCTCCAGTCCAAAGCTGTCGGAGGGGTCCCTCCGGCGTCACCTAACCGGAGGGGGTCCCCCTTCGGTCTTCTTGTGGACCGAGAGAGAAAGGCGAGGGGCGGAGGGGGGGTCTTTCTTGGCCATTTCTTAGACTTGGGGGCTCCAGTAGGCTATAAAAACTTCTCGGCCTCTTTCAAAACATTTTTTATTGCTGGGAAAACCAGGTTGCAGCACGTGGAGTTACTCCTTGTCTGCTTTTGGCCCTTGCTTCGTTGTCTGGGATTGCCTCCGTGGGGGGGACATTCCCATTGACTGTCGGGACGACCCAGAAGACCGAATAATAGTTGCAGTTCATCAAATAACTTAGTCGATATTGTCAAACAAAAGACAAAAACATTTCAACGACACTTAAGGAATATCAGCTATCTGTCTCACAACTTTTATATTCTTTACATAGCTGCAGCCCAAAATAACTTAATCGATGCAGTAAATGAAATTTCACTCCATAATCGACTAAGACAATGTTTAAGTGACTAAAATATTGAAATTCAAAATTTAAACATATTAAATTCTTCTGTGTTAGACTACCTATCCAGTATGAAAACGTATACGTAAACTCTGTTTCCTTTCCTGTGAAATTGCACTCCTTAATCAACTAAGACAATGTTTAAGTGACTATCATATTGAAATTCAAATTTAAACATATTAAATTTTGCTGTGTCAGACATTAAATCCTACCTATGTAGTATGAAAACGTACACGTAAACTCTGTTTCCTTTCTTGTGAAATATACTTGACCAAAGGCCTGGAAAGGTTAGTCTCTTTAAATCTATTTCTGGAAGTAACAGATTGGAAAGCTACTGCCATAACAGTAGGTACAAATGCGTGTCGACTTCGGCAGAAAGAAGGGAGTATTCTATGCAGCAATTTTTGACTTTATATTTTTATAGAATAAATAAACACCTTCTGCAATGTGACAACTCTAGGAAAAAGGAGCATTCTCAGAATGGACTCTCCTGCAGAAATAACGTCGTAAGGAAGATCTCCTTTGATTCTCCAAGAGAAAGCACGAAGTCAAGGAGGCTATCCTAGGAAGGATATGCTTATGTCTTTTCATAAAGAGGAGCGTTATAATTCTCAAAGATAGAAAAGATCTCTCTGCAGACAGCTACACGCAGAATGGGAAACTCTCCAACGAATACAAGGATGTGTCTAACGAATACCTGGATGAGTCTAAACGATCATCAGGTTGTATCTAACGGAACCATCCTCACAAAAAGTTATATATATCTACTCTGCCTGAACAAGAAATCTCTCTCGAAGAAAGCCTTGGCTGAGCATATTTTACAGATATATCTTCTGATCTAAGAGTTGCAGAATACAAGGGCAAAGGGGTGAGCGTACCAAGTAAGATATCCTGAGAGGACTGTTGTAGAAGCTCTTGCGGTGGCGCATGGTAGAGATTCATGTGCTTGCCATTGAGAGGAGGGAAATGATTGTTTCCCTTGTGGTCGACGACCATGTAGGCCCCTCCTTCATAGACCTTCTGGATAACGTAAGGTCCACGCCAATTAGGCTGGAGTTTGCCGCTGAGTCTTCCTGGCAAGACCTCCTTTTCTTTGACCATGACAAGGTCACCTTTCTTGAATGCCTTTTGCTTGACCAGCTTATCATAAGCACGTGTCATGCGGGCTTGATACACTTGTAAGTGTTTATAGGCTTTGAGCCTCTCACCTTCAAGGTTAGACAGTTCCTCGAACCTTCTTTCTATTTCAGATTGGTCTTGACTTGGCAATCCGACGTGAACAGCAACGCGGTAGGACGCCAGTTCGATTTCCATAGGGACCACCGCTTCAGCTCTGTAGACCAGGGAGAATGGGGAACAACCCATAGGGGTTTTGTAGATAATCCGGTAGGCCCATAGGGCTTCGTGGACCTTTTCGCCCCAATCTCGTTTACGGCCACCCACTATCTTGGCCAGTAGTTTGCAAAGGGTTTTATTGAAGATCTCGGCCAAACCGTTGGTTTAGGGATTGTAGACAGTCGACATCCTCCAGTCAATATGGAACTTAGACGCCAAAGCATAGACAATCTTATTCCTGAAGGGTGTGTCATTGTCCGAGATGATCCGACTGGGGGTGCCGAATCTGTATATGATGTAGTGCCTCACGAACTGGGCGACTATTTCCCTTGTAACTTCTCGTAGCGGGATAGCTTCTGCCCTTTTGGAGAAATAATTAGTGGCGGCCAATATGAACTTGTGGTCTTGAGATGATGGCGGGAATGGTCCCACAATATCCATGCCCCACTCCGCAAACGGCCAAGTAGGCGCAGTTGGATGGAGCGGATTAGGCGGCCTCCGAGGCATTGGCCCAAATGCTTGGCATTGGTGGTAGGTACGAGCATATTGGTTACAATCTTCGTACATGGTGGGCCAATAAAACCCTTGAGCTTAATGCTGTTTTTCATCTTGGCTCCTGCTTGGTGAGCTCACACAATCCGGAATGGACCTTGTGCATCACGGTCTTCGCTTCCTTAGATGAAAGGCACCGTAGGAGGACCGATCGGTCTTTTTCATGGACGAGCCTGAAAAGCAAGCCGTCAATTAGCTGGTAAGATGTTACCCTGCGTAGCAGTTGCACCCTCTGAGCCTGATCGGGGGGAAGCCAGCCGTTCTTTATCTTTATAATCGGCTCACGCTAGTCTTCTTCTTCTGGAGTATTCTCCTCTTGAATGTTATTGACCTCGTAGATAGTGAGGCTGGATTCTTTGTCAAGTACACTTGGCATGAGCCTTCGGTGTCTGACAGTGATATTCAACTCTCTTTCAGGTGGGAGTTTTAAGGCTGCTGCCAATTTTGCCAAAACATCAGCTTGGGAGTTATTTCCCCTCGGGACGTGGCCTATTTCAAATAAGTAAAATTTTTCCTTCAGCCTCATGACGGCTGCATGGTAGGGAATTAGCTCCTTCCGAACGTCATAGTCGCCCAGGACCTGTCGAATGACGAGCTGAGAATCCCCGTACACTTTGATGCACTTGATGTCCATCTCTAGTGTCACCTGAAGTGCGATAATTAATGCTTCATACTCTACCTCATTATTAGTCAATGACTTTATGAGAGCATAAGAGTTATGAAGAATGCCGCCTTGCGGAGATACAAAAATAATCCTCGCGCCTGAGACAAAGTCTGTGAGGCCGCCAGCCCTCTTGATTGATCGGGAAGCACCATTAAAATACAACTCTCAATGTGGGAGGGTGAGGACGTCCGGCTCCGTTTGTGGCGGGACGTTTTCAGGATGCTCCTCAGCCTCTTGTGAAGGCACCAACATCTCTTCATCAGGCAATTCGAAGTTGAGTGGCGAATCTTCTGGCACCGGATGCGCAGCTTAGATCTCGGCCATTTCCTGTCCCTTGATCGCCTTGCGTGGGACGAAGGTGATATCGAACTCCATAAGGATGAGCGCTCACTTGTCGAGCCCGAGCAGAAATTTAAGTGGATTGCATTTTGAGATGAGCTCCACTCGGTGAGCCATAAGGCAGTGCCTTAGCTTCTTGACAGCAAATACTAAAGCTAAACACACCTTTTCCATAGGCGCATACCATTGCTCGGGCCCGATCAGCTTCCGGCTGAGGTAGTACAGTGGCTGCTCCTTGCTCTCTTCATTGATCTCGGCTAAAAGTGCCCCCAAAGGCATCCATGGCAGCAATATAAAGGATAAGGGGCTTCCCTCTGACAGGTGCCCCTAGGACTAGAGGAGTCAGTAGATACTCCTTAATTTGCTCAAAGGTCCTCTGGCAGTCCTTGTCCCATATGAAGGGTGCTCCTTTCTTCATCAATTTACCAAAGGGCAGACATCTTCCCGAGAGATTAGAACTGAACCGCCTAATATAGGCCAGTCTTCCTTGCAGAGATCTGAGCTCTGTTAAATTTCTAAGCGGAGACAGTCCTCTTATGGCCTTGATTTTGTCAGGTTCGATTTATTTGCCTCGGTACCTGACGATAAAGCCGAGGAACTTGTCGCTGGAAACGCCAAAGGCACATTTCATTGGATTCATTTTGAGCTGATAATGTCGAAGCCTTTCGAAGACTCGACGAAAATCAGCCAAATGATCCTCTCGCCTTTTTGTCTTGACGACCAGGTCATCGACGTAGCATTCAACGAGGTCATGTAGCAGCTCGTCGAAAATCTCGGTCATCACCCTTTGATAGGTTGCACCAGCATTCTTTAGGCCAAACGACATCCTTTTATAGTTGATAATCCTCTTGGGGGATCGGAAAGCCCTATGGTCTTTGTCTTTGATGGCCATACGGATCTGATTATAGCCCGACGACCCGTCCATGAAGGACAAGGCTTCGTGACTAGTGGTCATGTCAACCATTGTCTCAGTGATTGGGACAGGGAAGTCGTCCTTCGGGCATGCGTTGTTCAAATCCCTGAAGTCAATGCAGACTCGGACTTGGCCGTTCTTCTTCTTGACATGGACTATATTGGCGAGCCATACAAAGTACATGCATGGCTCTATGAAATCCACGTCAAGCATTTTGTCGACCTCAACGTTAACTTTTAGCTGCAGCTCGTGGCGTATACGCCTTTGAGCTTGCTTGACTGGCTTAACTGTTGGAAGTATTGCTAGCTCGTGTTCAGCCACAGAGGGGTCAAGCTTAGATATTTCTTTATAAGTCCAGGCAAAACAATTCTTGAACTCTTCTAGGAGCTGCCGGTATGCCTGCCTTTCTTTCTCACTGAGGAGCGCACTTATGAAGGTTGGCCGATAGTCTTCTTTGCTTCCGAGATTGATCTCAATCAACTCGTCCACAGTTGCTTGGCCACCGTCTTCGAGCTCCGATGGAGTTGGTTGGAGGTCGACGAAGTCTCCCTCGTCATCAGTGTTTGCTGGATGGACTTCAAATTCTTCAAAGCTTTCTTGCTCATAGCTTGAAGTCGAAGGACGTGCTCCGTCTTGCTGATGATTAGCAGGCTGATTCAATTCTCCTTCGTCTGGGAGGCGGTCGTTGTTGACTTTCGATGAGGGTGATATAGGCATCTCACCGGACTCCTTTATAGAATCGTCAATCTTGGGCTCGGCTTTTGCTTGCCAATGAGGAGGAGGTAGCAGTCCTATGGCATTGACTGCATAATGAACCTCAAAGTCCCTCTCCTAATCACAACCGAGTCCCCTCGTATCTTTGCGGGAGAAGGGAGGATGCCCACGGACTTGCGGAGGATTCCACAGCTAGTGGAAATATGTCGCTTGTGTGGGGTCTTGAGCCTGAGGGATATGTTGTTTTTTACACATTTCCCTAATGTGCTCTGGCATATTGTCCATTTCTTGGACTAACTCTGGTGTAGTATTGGCGGGAGGCTCCTCTCATATGGGGGAGAATGGTGCCATGTAAATCAATGTTTGACAGTCTTCCTATATACTACCTCTCCATCTTCAAGATTCCTAAAACTGTAGCTAGGAAGTTGGAGTCCATTCAAGCAAGATTCTTCTGGCATGACGGTGGAGACTAGTGTAGGGGATGGCATGACATCTCATGGGGCAGAGTCTGCAAGAGCAAGGAAATAAGAGGTGTGCAAACATCAGGGACTTCAACCTGACACTACTTTCTAAATGGCTGAGGAGACTTGGAGCTGAAGATAGCAGGCTATGGTTGTAACTTGTCAGGTAGAGAGACTATAGAAGGGCCAGAGATTGGGACTTGACACCAACATTTTACATAATATCTCGCCCATTTGGAAAGGCATCCTTCAGTGTGGTGACATTATCAAATCAAGTGTTCGGTTCCGAGTGGGCAATGGATAGAGGTGTCTATTTGGAAAGACAGATGATACGGAGACAACACCCTGGAGGAAACCTTCCCAAAGCTTTTTGCAATTTCAGCTATACCCATGACATCGGTGGCTCAAACCTTTGGCATTCAACTTTCTGGAGGCACATGGGCACCCACTTTCAAGAGGAATCTTTTGTCTGAGGAGATAGATCAACTAGAGGGACTCCTTTTACTCTTCCAAGGCTACAATCTGGTGGAAAGCAGAGCCGACAAGTGGTGGTGGAGATGCTGGGAGGAGGGAGATTTCTCAGTCATGTCTGCATACTTACTCATAGTAGATGGGGGTATGCACCACGGGTTTTGCATCACAAATTTAGACCTCTAAGAGCCTGTTGAAGGTGAAGTTGTTGATATGGAGGATATCACATCGTCGACTTCCCACATGTGATAGGATAGCCCATTTACTATACGACATACCCACCCTTTGCTGGTTATGTGGAGAGGTAGAGAAAAATTTAGACCACCTTTTCATAGGATGCTCTTTCACCGGCGAGTGATGGGTCATGATCGCCAATAGGTTTCACCCCAATGCCGGCCTGTATGTGAGTGTGCACCAACTCCTCGTCAATTGGCACAAGAAGTGGAGCCTAAAGGGGGATACAATCACATGGTGGCTCATCCTTCATGCTACAGTATGGGCACTATGAGGATAAAGAAACAACATAATGTTTAGAGGTGAAGCTGGAATTGAGGATAGAGTTGTCTTCTTTATCTGTGAGAGAGTGAGGGATTGGGCTGAACACTTACGTAAAGTGGAGTCGCACAGCTCCTTTCTTTTCCTTTTGTTTGGGGATAGCGAGGGGTACACCACCTCGGGGTGGAGTTTTTTGTATAGGGAGTGTTTTTTTGGAGATGATACTTGTACATCCCACTTTCTTTTTACAATTAATACACTTGTGGAACCAACCACTTCTCCAAAAAAAAGATTCAGCTAGCTCGATGTCCAGTCTTCTGTCATCTTCCACCATTTCTTAGATATGCCCACTTGAGATAAGAAATGAGAGAAAATACAGGCTGTGCTACCATATTTAACCAAAATATATGCTAATAGGTGAATGAAGCTAATGCCACCATCTTGGTCTTCTTTTGTGATGATTTTTCATCCTAATTTTCTTTTGATTTTCAGTTGGTTAGATGGGACAAGTCTGAAGATAGTTTCATGCTGCTCTAGTCATTTATGTTCTCTTAATGTTGACATAGTTCTCCTATATTTTGGGATTTGCATGTTGATTTTAATCAATTTATTATTATTTACAGATTATCTTTGAGAACATCCTAAACAGGAAAATTCCTTGGCCTGACATTCCAGCAGATATGTCTTTTGAGGCCAAGGACCTGATTGAGAGGTTCGTTTAACATTTCCTGCTGTTCTTGATTCATTTCAAGTACCTTTTTATTCTATCCCCCCAATCCAGGTTCATGAGCATCCGCTTAGCTGGTATTAATTGGTTGCTTGCTTCTATAGTTTACATAAATGGTTGAATTAGAATTCTTTCATTTTTAATATTTTTGTCAGATGAGGTGATGGCTTTATGGGGCCAACTCTACCAATGGGGAATTGATCAGAGACATTAGGAATATGACAAGAATGAAATTTTGTCTTCAGATAGTAATGACACCTTGTCAGATACTGCTAATTAATCGAAGTTTTGCAAGCAAGACTATCTAGCCATGGAGCCACTTCAGTGAATATGTTCCTGCATCGTGCATGAGATTCAAAATTACAGTTTAGGCTGCTCCAATATGAAACATCTATGCAATTTAACTAGCAACTTTCAATTTGATGTAGGTAACCTAACTAGCAGCTTTCAATTTGATGTAGGTAAGTTGGTTACTTAATGTAGTCAAAAGATTTGAAATGTAAAGAAGTTCTGAAACACAAAATGACAACTCCATCAATTTCAGTATTTTGCATAGGTGCTTTCTAGAATAATGCTGCAAAGTTTGTCATTGTATTCGACACTTCTGATGCTTGCATCTTCAATCATGATTTAAAATCATGTCATCCTCATTAGCATCATAAGCCTTATCCTCTCAATTTGAGATTAATGGATCCAATGAAGGGTCAAAAGAATTGACAAAGCATTCTGACCGACTGCCTGTCTGATGTCAAGTCGTCAACTCTCTTCAAGATGCTGCAAAGTATATGGCAAGATTACTTTGTATAGGAGATGATTTGTCAAAAGCCTCATCAGGCAAGTTGGAAGGAGAAAACTTTCTTCATGGTTACACAAACCAAGCTCATGTAAGAAGGGAGCAACTTTCAAAGATTCCCCTAGACCTTGAAAAGCATCTAGAAGAATATGGAAACAAGAAATTGTCATATAGGGGTATATGCTCTTCTAGTGGGCAAGCATCAACTGATTGAAATGAACGTAATCCCCTAATGGCTAAAATCACAGATGTATCAAATTTTCTTAAAAATAGAAAATTGGTCTATACATTCTGACATTTATATGATTGTTGAACCCCATGATTATCATCACATTTTTCTGAATATTTTCAAAACAAAGAAATTATGAAAATAAAATCCACTAAATGACGGCATAAGATGGTATGAAACCATGGCCGTTGCACGTGGGTTAATTGTAAACGTCCTTAGAGTCCTGGCGGGTGGCATTATCTATACAAAAATTGTGTGTTTTTTTAACACACGATAATTTTGTCGAACACCTGGTGGGCGGTGTTAAAATCACGTGCCCACTCAGCAAAAACAGTCAAATAATGGCCACCCCTAGCATCCGAGGGGTGCTTCAAATGTGCCATGGAGTTATCTCTGCACTCCGGGACCCAAGGGCAACAGGACGGCATAGGAGAAAGTCAAGAAAAATCAAGGGAATCTCCACGCGCCGCCGCCTTGCAGAGATGAGCAGGGAATCGTAAAAAAATTCATAAAGGGACAGTCAAAGGGGTTTCTATACCCTCTTGGACTTGAAGATCAGGAGGGACCGCCCCCTCTCTTCTTCTCTCTTGGGCGGCACAAGGGGAACCCGGGGGAGGCTCCTTCGGGTTCTGCAGACCCGGAACCTCCGGATCATGCAGACCCGGAGGTGACTCCCCCGGGTCATGCAGATCTGGAGGGAGTCCCTCCGGCTACGCAGCCCAGGGAGGAGCCCCCACCGGGTCTCTCTCTCTCTTTCCTACTGTCCGGTGAAGCGAAAAAAAAAAGGAAAAGCAACCAGGAGGGAGGCCCCTCCACCTCCTCTTGCTGCGCTCTCTCTCCCTAAAACAAAAAAAAAGGGTGCGGGAGACAAAGAGCATACCCAGAGGAGCCTCTCCACCAACGCAATTAATGCTGCAAACCAAGAGTTCGCGTTCCCTTCTCAACTCCTACAAATAGGAGGCCTTGGTGAAGGAAAAGAGGAGGGACTTCACAAGGAGGAAGAACGAGACCACCTCAAGCTTGGAGCACCTTGGAGTTGGGGGCACAGGGAGCAGCAGGTGGCGGCCTTCGTTGGAGTTTTTTTTTGAAGTTTTGAAGCCCTGCATTTGTGTTAAGCCTCACTTAAAAGGGTACATTACCAAAACACCCTTATGTGAGAAAATTTTGTATTTTGATATCAAATGAATAAAAATCATGGAAAAACCATGTTGATCCCAGAAATATCAAAGTTCTGGGAATTTGATGTCAAATCAAGGGAAAAGCCCTAATATTTGTAAAAGTTGTAGTTTTACCCTCACATTTTGCGAAATTGTAAAGATGTCCTCAAGAAATTATGCAAATTTTGACAGTTCAGACATTCTTCAAGAAATGTCCAAGTTTTTTCAAATGTGCTTAAAGTTGGTGAAAAATCATGCTTGTGTCCACAAAATTGAAAAAAATTACAATTTTACCTTGGAAGTTTATGAAATTACATAAATGCCCCAGAAAGTTATGCAAAGCTTGGGAATCACATGGAGGGTTCATTTCCTTCGACATAAACTCCAAGTTTGTGAGAAACCACAAACTAACCCTACTATAGGAAAAATTGCAAATAAACCCTAATTTAAGGGGAAGCTATAAATATACCCTTTCTAAAGGGCATGGGGGTCTTCCCTCGGCTCGAATCTCCCATGTCGCAACGGAGATCGTAAGGGTTAAAAGGGGTCTTTGGCAGTCAATCAAAGGTGTCCGGACTTGTTCCGATGTAAGTTAACACTGACTACGGCCTGTGGGGAAAAGTCCCGTATACGATCCCTAAATCGTCTGTGAAACATAAAATGCGGAAATAGTCATACGCATGCTAATCAAATAGCTAAAAAATGTGCATCTTTGTTCAATAAATGAATACATAAATTTTCCGTTATAAATTTTCCGCGTGTAAACAGAGTGACATGTCTGGTGAGACTTTTATTGTCTTTCATCCATAGTTGTCAAGGCGACAAGGGGACCCAAGGCGTTCACGGGGTCCCTAAGCGCTTAGGCGACAAGGCGTCTGCTTAGGCGTCGCCTAGGCGACACTTTGGCCGCTAATTAAAAAATAAAAAAAATATATTTTCCAATATATAAATCAAGAATAAAAAATATGAAAAATATATATATAAATAAATTACATGAAAAAAGTATTGTAAATAAATTATGTGACAATTATAGAAAACTAAGTTGTATAAAAAAATTACAAAAAATTGCAAAAGATTCAAAAGTAAATGTAAAAAGTTCAGAAAAATTACAAAAGAATATAATATCATCAAGAAAATTATAAAAAAGAAAGAGTTAAATGTACATAACCAGGTCGGATTCGGTTCGGACAGGTCAAGGTTGGCCCCGCCTTGGCGCCTAGCCCGCCTAGGCGACCGCCTAGGTCGCCTTTTCCAGTGTGAATAAGGCGCTGTAGCGCCTTGCTCTTTCAAGAGCGCTTGGGCACCTAGGCGCCCGCCTTGACAACTATGCTTTCATCTTTCTACCAAAGATTTTTATGCCTTTACGAAGGTTATGATATCCTTTGTCTCCTTTTCAAGAGAGAGTAGGGAGGGGAAATAGTCTCAACCCAAACTTCAATCGCAAATCAACAACTTCTTTACCATGGCAGCAGTCACCTATGGCCCAATCGTCATCGCCAATCACGCCAGATATGGGTATCTGGCAACACCAGTTATTTTCTGAGACTTCTCGACAGTCGTTGGGGCTTTCTAGGGGTGGTCCCTTGTTGACAACAATTTTTGCCTACCTACATGTTAATAGAGCAGGGAATGGGCCAGCAGGGAGACGGAGAACCCGTCCGGGGTCAGGGGGATCCATACGGGGGGTTGCCCGGCCTCGGGCGGGCTGGCGCGCAGGCGGGCAGGGCCGCCCGGGGTCAACCGACCCCAAGAGGGCCTGCCCGGGGTCAATCGACCCCGGGGGGGGGCTGCCCGGGGTCACTCGACCCCGAGTCGGTCCGAGGTCATCCACCCTGGCCCGGTTTCTCTCCCGAGCGTAGAAAAAGAAAGAAAGAAAGAAAGAAAAAGGGAAAAAATGACCCTCCCGGGGTCATTTTCATCTCATTTAACCCGTACGGGTTCAAACACCCCCGGGTAGCCCTCCACTTCTATAAATAGATCTCCAAGGGTCCAGAAGGAGGCACTCAGCTACGAATCATCTAGCACTCAGCATAGACAAAGCATCTATTACGCACGAGAAGCATCCAAGTTTGTTCGTTTGTCTTGACCCATGAGGGGTAAGTCCTCGGGTCTTGTTTTTATGCTCATAAGGGGTACTTTTGTAATTATGCCCCTCGGTGGGCCATGTTTGTAAGTTTCTACGCCCGGGGCATCCGAATTATGCGAAAATGTCCTCCCCGAGATTGCAAGAAACAAAAAGTCATGTTATTTGTAGTTCTACCCTGCGATTTCTTGTAATTGGGGCTACGCCCCTACTTCCCGCGTTAGTGATAAATGAGTGGTCATCGGGAGTCACCCAAGTGAGCATGCCCTCAGCATCCGAACCTATGGAGGAGACTTTGAGATATCTTTGGCAGTTAAACAAAGGTGTTCGGACGTTAGGCCGATGTAAATCAACACTGACCACGGTCAGTGGGGAGAGGTCCAGAACCCAAATCGTCTGATACTATGCGCACCCACGGAATGAACCTCCATATATGGGGGGATGTTTCTTTTCAAAAAGAACATGTTTTTATTTGTTGTTTTTATATAAAATTCCGTGGCCAACATCCCTGTCGCGGAAGAGATACCCGCCGCACCTGTGGGTGCTGGGGGCATTAAGCCCTGTCCAACACAAGTCCGAGTCTTCTCGGTCAATATTATCTTCTTCAATGTTGCTCCTACCAAACGGGGGTAGCGTCGAAGCCGCAAAGGCAGAAAGTCCGCGACAGCAATCTCCAACTCCGACAAGACTGTTCTTGTTGGCAACCTGTGCATCCGGCTCGATGGAGGCGAGCCGATTATGCCACGGGACAGCCATGTTCTGACAATTCCTACCTCTAATCGTTTCTCACTCCTTCACTGAGTGCGGGAAGACAAGGCTTACTTCAAAAAGAAGTCTAGGTCCAAGAATGGAGGCAATGCAGTTGCAGGACGCCCTCACAAGATGAAGTAGATTTGGAACTTTTGACAAACTACATGTCACCAAAGAGGAGGCCCGTGCAATTAAGAGAGCCAGGGTAGGCAAGCTCGTTCAAACTATAGATCAGCATCAAGCTGAACTTTCTATATCTCTTGGTGTCAAACCTCTATGTCCTCAAGGATAAAAGAGGAAAGAGATTTATCGAAAGCCCAACTTTGCTCCCCAAACCTCGGAGCCAATCCGAGTAGAAGAAATAAGCTGTGTTGAGGTCCTGACAGTGTGTATTTTAGTCTTCGATAGACTAGGGGCACCTCCCCGCCCAGAGGTCCAACGACCAAAGAAGCGGAGGGTGGTCGAAATGTCAGAGGCTGGGGGCAGCATAAACGTGTTCACTCGCTATGTCTCCGGCAATGAACTGATGGAGGCCACTGGCGATCCTGCTAATCCAGCTGATCCTGTTGGATCAAATGACTTAAACCTGACGGTGGATGTAGTATACCTCAACACCAGGATTGCCACTCGGAGAAATCTTCAGGCCTAATTCAACGGGCATGTGGGAACCTCTAGCCAGAGTCAAAACCCGAGTCAACATCAAGGCCAAAATCAAGATCAGGCCCAAGAGCAACCCAGAACCACGGGGAGAACCTGCCCCAAGAAGAAATGGATGGTGACGAAGTCATAAGCATTCACGGAGACGGGGGCAATCAGCCCAATGGAGGACATGTTAATCCGATCTTCGAGCCCCCTACAAAAGACGCCTTTCATGCGATGCCCGATGATGCTAAATTTGAAACCATGTAGCGTTGGCATATAGAAATGACCAATCTCATGCTCGAGATGAGGCGGCAGATGAACGCAAACGTTCAATGGCCCGTGACACCGGTATGCAATCAAAATATCCGGAGAGCAACGGCTGAGCAATCCTCCCGTGGTCAACTGACAAATGGTTGCACCCCATAGTTTTGTTGCTGAGGTAGGGTCTGAATTACCTCGTGCCCCGCCCAATGGCCAGTCTTCTCGGACTCTGGCGGCTAAAGGCATCATCGCCCAACGGCTCATGATAGAAAAAATTGTCGAGGATAAATACAACCAACATGACGAGGGTATCGCTACTGTTGATTTATATAGTGCGTCGTACCTGATTCATCACCAATTCAAAAAGCTTCCATCGGATTGCCCCAAGGTACCAAAGCTACAAAAGCTCAATGGACAGTGGTCTCTGCATGAACACCTGACCTATTACATAATGGTCATGTGGGAGTTGGCGCTTGAGGAGTCCTACTTCCTCTGCCATTTTGCGACCTCCCTCACAGTTACCATCTTCCAATGGTACTCAAGATTGAAGTCCAATTCAATGGCCGATTGGGCTGATCTGCAAAAGAAATTCATCGACCGTTTTCAAACGGCTGAGAGGAAAGTGTCTCTTGCAGAACTTTGCTCTCTCAAGCAGAGAAGAGGCGAAACGGCACTGGACTTCATCAAACGCCGGAGGGACTTCAGCATGAGACCCTCCCACTCAAGAGGGTGCCATAACAATATGTCAGAGAGGTTTGTCGACGGAGGTCGGTGGAGGTTAGCGAAGAGCTCCTCGGCATAAACATCAAGGGTTTCGACCAGTTGAATTCAAAAAAATCTGAAAAATCTGAAAAAATTAGGAAAATTATAAAATAATATTTTTTAAAGTTTCGAACTTGCTACAGTGAGCAGGTCCAATTTCGGATCATCCAGGTCCGAAATCGATACGTTTCGGATTGCCATGCATGCTCTAAGGGCAAGCCATCTAAGGAGCGTAATGCCACTGGGAAGGAGGCGAACGTCGTGGACTTCTCCCCTACAAACGGGGACAGTGGGGGAGCGACCTCAAGTGGCTCCGGCAAGAAACCTGAATGAAAGACCCCTCTCACAACATTAGCAGAACGCATGAAAACTCCTTATTCTTTCATAAAGGAGCATACTAAGAAGCTTGTCAATCTCTGCATGAAGAATAAGTTGATATCTCTGCAAGAACCAAGAAAGGCGACAGAGGTGAGCAAATCAAATAAGCCCAACTATTGCGTATATCATCGCATGTGGGGACACTATTGAAGATTGTTACATCTTCAAAAATGAGGTGGAGAAGATGATCCAAAACTGCCTCATCACAATGCAAGGCTTTCTAGTCGACCCTCCACAGCCCCATGCTTTGAAGCGGCCGAATCAATCAACCAACATTATTCACCACTCAATCAATGCGATCCACACGGCAGTAACCTTTACATTCCCCGAGCCGAGGGCAGAAGAAGTTGGCCCCGAGCCTTTTGCACTTTCATAGTCGCCCAGGACTTGTCGAATGACGAGTTGAGAGTCCCATACACTTTGATGCACTTGATGTCCATCTTCAGTGCCAGCTGAAGTCCGATAATTAGCGCTGCATACTTCACTTCATTGTTAGTTAACGACTTCATGAGAGTATAAGAATTATGGAGAATCCCGCCTTGAGGAGATACAAAAACTATCCCAGCGCCAGACACAAAGTTTGTGAGGCCGCCGGCCCTCCTGATTGTCCAAGAAGCGCCATCAAAGTATAATTCCCAGGATGGCAAGTCAAGAGTGAGAACATCATGATCTAACTACGGTGGGACGACTTCAGCAAGCTTCCCTATTTCTGGCGGGAGCACTAACACCTCTTCATCAGGCAGTTCGGTGTTGAGTGGCGAGTTTTCTGGCACAGGATGTGAGGCTAAGAACTCAGCCATCCCTTGCCCCTTAATTGCCTTGTGCGGGACGAAGGTGATGTCGAACTTCATAAGAATGAGCGTCCACTTTCCGAGCCTTCCGAAGAGGACGGGATGGCTAAGCAGGAATTTGAGCGAATCACATTTTGAGATGAGTTCCACTTGGTGAGCTAGAAGGTAGTGCCTTAGCTTCTTGACAGTAAATACCAAAGATAAGCACACCTTTTCCATTGGCGCGTACCGATGCTTAGGCCTGATCAGCTTCCAGCTGAGGTAGTACAGCGGCTGCTCCTTGCCCTCTTCATTGATCTGGGCTAGAAGCGCCCCCAAAGAGCCATCCATGGCAGCAATGTAAAGGATGAGGGGATTTCCCTTAACAGGTGCTCCTAGGACAGGAGGAGTCAGTAGATACTCTTTAATTTGCTCGAAGGCCCTTTGGCAGTCTTCGTCCCATATGAAGGGTGCTCCTTTCTTCATCAACTTACCGAAGGGCAGGCACCTTCTGGAGAGATTAGAAATGAACCGCATAATATAAGCAAGTCTTCCTTGTAGAGATCTGAGTTCTGTCAAATTTCTAGGCGGAGGCAGTGCTCTTATGGCTTTGATTTTGTCATGGTCAATTTCTATCCCTCGGTATCTGACAATAAAGCGAAGAAACTTGCCACTAGAGACGCCAAAGGCACATTTCATTGTATTCATTTTGAGCTGATACTGTCGAAGTCTTTCAAAGACTCGCCGCAAGTCAGCCAAATGATTATCTCGTCTTTTAGTCTTGACAATCAGGTCATTGACATAGCATTCGACGAGGTCATGCAGTATCTCATCGAAGATCTTGGTCATTGCCCTCTGGTAGGTTGCACTGGCATTCTTTAAACCAAACGGCATCCTTTTATAGTTGAAGATTCCCTTTTGGGATCAGAAAGCCGTATGGTCTTTATCTTTGATGGCCATGCAGATTTGATTATAGCTCGACGACCCGTCCATGAAGGACAGGGCTTCGTGACCGGTAGTCATGTCAGTGATTGGGACAGGGAAGTCGTCTTTCGGGCATGTCTTGTTCAAATCCCTGAAGTCGATGCAGACTCGGACTTGGCTATTCTTCTTCTTGACGTGGACTATATTGGTGAGTCCACAGGGTACATGCATGGCTCTATGAAGTCCACGTTGAGCATCTTATCAACCTCAGCATTGACTTTCAACTTCAGCTCGTGGCACTACGCCTTTGAGCTTGTTTGACTGGCTTGAATGTTGGAAGTATTGCCAGCTCATGTTCAGCCACAGAAAGGTCAAGCCCAAGCATTTCTTTATAGGTCCAGGCGAAACAGTCTTTGAACTCTTCCAGGAGCCGCTGGTACGCCTACCTTTCTTTCTCACTAAGGAGAGCACTTACGAAGGTTGGCCGATAGACTTCTTTACTTCCGAGATTGATCTCAATCAACTCATCCACAGTTGCTTGGCCACCGTCTTCAAGCTCCGGTAGAGCTGGTTGGAGGTCGACAAAGTCTCCCTCGTCATCAGTATTCGCTTCATAGACTTCAAATTCTTTGAAGCTTTTTTGCTCATAGCTTGAAGTCGAAGGACCTGCTCCGTCTTGCCAACACCCGGCGGGTTGAGTTGTCCCTCCCTTGGGGAGGCGATCATTGTTAACTTTTAGTGAGAGTGACATTGACATCTCATCGGACCCCTCATAGAGTTGTCAATCTTGGGCCCCGCTTCTGTTTGTCCGTGAGGAGGAGGTAGCAGTCCTATGGCATTGATTGCGTAATGGACCTCAAAGTCCCTCTCTTGATCATAGCCGAGTCCTCTCGTATCTTTGCGGGAGAAGGGAGGTTGCCCCCGGACCTGCGGAGCTCTACAGCTGGTGGAAGTATGCAACTCGTGCAGGGTCTTGGACTCGAGAGACTTTTTGCACATTCGCCTAATGTGCTCTGGCAGGTCGTCCATTTCTCGGACTAGCACTGGTGTATTTTCGGCAGGAATATCCCAGCTAAAATCATCCTCAGGAGGGCCTGGTGGGACCAAATCTCCTTTATAAAAGACAATTGGCTTGTCTCCCTTGCCTTTTTTACTTCTTTTCCGCTGGTAGGAGACTGTGAAAGTCTTCAGCTGCTCCACCTCGTGTTCTTCCCGTTGAAACGAGAGCTAAACACAGTTGGGCGATAAGGAGATACTTTGGTCAATGACCCGGTTGATGAGGTTGGCTTCTGTTGGACCCCAAAATGTTATTACTAATTTCTGATCTTTTCAAAAAATAATCAGAAAGAAAGAAAAATGAATGAGTTTTATCATGAATGGCCTTAAAGCGACGAGCTTGTCGTCGCCGTGAACTCCCATGAACGTCCCGTTAAAATAGGGATTGTTTACAATTTTACACGTGCTTCTATGCACAGAAACTTCATCAAAATGTGGTATAAATCTGCTCACTCGCGCGGGGAATCCACCACAAAGGAATATTTGTCTTCCGGGTTGTCCCGACGGTCAACGGGAATGCTCTCCAACTCCCGGACAAATAAAAAATGGGCCAAAGCCACGAAGGCAGGCCTTACACTTGCTGCAGTCAACCCTACCAGCAGTAAAAAGTCCCTTTTTACCAATGGGATTGGCTTTTTATAGCCACCGGGGTCAAGCCCTACCCTCTGCCCCTTCCTCTCCTTCTCTGCCCGATGGGAGCCCCGGAGGGGACCCCCTCCGGTGGGTAGACCGGAGGGGGACTCCCACTCCAGTGGCAGGAGCATTGGAGGGGACCCTTTCTTCTACATTAGGCCGGAGGGGGGACCCCCTCACTGGGGGGACCCCCTTCGTGCCCTGTGCATCGGACCCCCCCCCCCCCCCCCCGGCGCGCGCGCACATGAAACAAGAGGGGGAACCCCCCCTCTGGTGTGCCTTGACCGGAGGGACCCCCTCCGGTCCCCATGTCTGAAACAAGAGGGGGAACCCCCCCTCTGGTGTGCCTTGACCGGAGGGACCCCCTCCGGTCCCCATGTACCAGAGGGGGGGACCCCCTCCGTTGCTTGGTTGACCAGAGGGAACCCCCTCTGATCTCTCCTAGCCGCACGCAAAAGAAAAAAAAGGGGGAGCTCCAAAAAAAAAAAGAACTGAAAAGGGGGAGGGGAAAGGTTACCTTGACCCTTGCACTTCCACCGGAGGATGCTTCCAATTGGGTTGACACCCCTCCGCCACTCCTCCTTATGTCTATAAAAAGGAGGAGCCTCCAAGCACAAGAAAAAGGAGAAGAACGAGAAGAAGAGGGAAGAAGAAGATTTGGAGAGCTTGCAGCAGGCCCAAGTTCAAGGAAGAGAAGAAGGCTGCGCCTCGCTTCTTCATTGACTAGTCTTGTTGGGCTTAAGCCCCACAATAAAAGACCCTTCTAGGGTATGTTTTGACAAAAATGCCCCTTGGGCGTATGAAAAGGCATTGTATTGTCATGTTATTGAAGTATATTATATAATAATCATGAAAGTCAAAGAATGATGGGAATGTATCAATTTATTTTCTGCAAAATTACGCGATGGCCCCCGCATGGTCTTGAAATTGCGCTTTTACCTTGTATTTCTCTGAAATTGTGTAAAAGTACATCTATTTCAACGAAAATTCAGAAAAATGTGAAAATTTAAGAGATATTTTTGCTCATGGGAAAACATGCCCCACTTGTGGAAATGTCTCCTCTCAAAGCTAAGTCTCACAAATTGCATTTGTACTCCAAATTATTTTGAATTGCATATATACTCGCAAAAATCTCGTAAAATGCGGAAAATTCAGGAAAATTAAGAGGGCCATACGTGGCAACCTAGTCAGGCAAGAAATTGCAAATAAACTCTTTACCAAAGGGAAAATTGTGATTGAACTCTCATAAGAGGGAAAATTATAATTAAACCCTTACTTGATGAAAGACCACAGAAATTCTCTCCCTGCCTCGGGGCATGAGTTGTAAAGACAGATGGGGAGTCTTTAGCAGTTAATCAAGGGTATTCGGACGTCTCTGATATAAATTAACACCGACTCGGTCTGTGGGGAAAGGTCCAGTACACGAACCCTTAAATCGTCTGATAAATCTAAAATGCGAAACAAGTAAAGAAATGCAGTTAAACATGCTGGTGATAACCGAAAAGCCAAGATTTTAATTCATCACCGGCATGTCCGCATTTTATTTACCCGTTGTTTTCGCATGTAAATAGCTTTGAAGTCAACGCTTCGCCTCTCTGGCTGAGTCGGCTTGGAGGCGGCCTTAAGGCTTAGCCTGTGCAATCTTGCCAAGTTTTAGTTGACCGTGAACAGTTGCCCTTCCTCAACTTCAGAGTCCACCTTTTGCTTTCCTTTGTCTTTTACAGACCCGGGGATTGCTAGAGTAGGTTCTTCAAAATATAAGGAAGCATATGCCATATGGCAGTCGTTGGCGCGGAATGGAGCCTGATCTGCAAAGACAGTATATTGCTCCTCTTCTTTGGCATATTTAAGATATTGGTGCAGAGTTGAAGGAACAACCCAACTTTTGTGCAGTCATGGCCTTCCCAATAACACCTTGTAAGATATATCGGCATTGATGACATAAAATATCACTTAGGTGACAAAATTGCCCAAGTCCAACTTCACTTCGACTCTACCAAGAGCCTCTTCAGATTTATGGTTGAATCCCGAAATTTTGATGGCATTCACCTTTTGCAAGTATGGCGTCAAATACAAAGACTTGAAAGTCTTCAAAGGCATAATGTTAACGGCCGCTCCACGTCGACCAGAATTCGGTTCACATCGTGTCCATTGATCGTCTCTCACATATATGAAGGGCAATTATGACACGGAGAAGACAACAACATGTCTTTATCTGTAAATGTGATGTTGGCTGTAAACCCCTCATATGCTTAGGCCTGCAACTCTGCAACATGGGCTTCGTAGGCCTCTGGATCTTGGTGTATCTTGATGAGAGCTTCCCTAAGATCTTTGCTCCAAGCGATGGCTTCCCAAATGGTAACATTTGTTGGAAACCGCTTCATGTGGTGGATAATTTTGCGGTCCGCCCGAGCACGAGTTTTGTCAAATGGCGGGATAATCTCTGCCAGAGTCTTCGGTGCCCCGCGAGGCTTCTCTCGCTTAGAAGGATGTTCCTTATTCTGGCCCTCCGCATTTTCTTGGAATAGTGGTGCCAAAGATTCCTCTAGAGGTGGCAAGGGTTCATCTTGTTCGCCCTTGTTGGAAGGACCTGCTTGGCTTGTGAGTTCACCCCTGTCAGAGAGACCCGCTTGCTTTGAAGCTTTACCTTGCACTGGCGACTTAGCGGGCTCTTCCTCTTCATCAGAGGAGTCGAGTATGAAGGGGACACCACTCGGTCTTCTAGCTTCTGGGATGGGGTCCGAACCCTCTAAGGAGTCAAGGATGAAAGGGATACCGCGTACCTGTTTCTTTGGGATAGGGCTGAGCTCCTCCCCTCTGAATAATATAACTTGATCGAGAGTTAGGGGACTTTCACATTCGCGCCCTCGTCCTCTGCCACGGCCGCAGTTATTTCTCACCGGGCGACGCTGATATGTCGCCATGGGAGCCTTGCCCCCGGGGTTATCGGCCGTAGAGCCTTGTTCGGAAGGACAATTGATATTATCGGGCGGTGAGATCGCCACCATATTGTAGGAGAGCTCTTGTAGCATTTCCTCGAGCATCTCGACGGTGAGTTCCTCATCCTTGTAAAATAAGGAAAGCTCTTCAGGAATTGGGTATTCTTCACCCTCTTCGAGACAGTAGACCATCTCCCGGAGCCACTAAAGAAGTTGGACTTTACGCCCAAACTTATCCCAGGGAAGATATTTGTCTAGAGTGACGACCCTAGTGGTGCGAGGGGGAGTATACTCCTCCAGCTCATCTATGAGCTTTTGTAGCCACTGCAAGGGAGTTGGCTCCTCAGTACTTTCCATAGCTGCCGCCTACTCGGCTTGCTTCTTTAACCTCATTTTCAGATTCTTTTGCGATTCTTCTCTTGTTTCTTTTGGCGTGCCGCCTCTTGAGAAGAAAGTGGGACCGGCTTTGATGATGGTTACGACTTGCCCCGAGTGTTTTGCTTTCTACTGCGGGTCAACTCCTTAGGAGCCTTGACTATGCGATTCCATCTTGGGGTAACCTTGGTCCAGTCAGTTTCTTCTGGTTGCGCCTGAAAAGTGGCATTGATCGCCTGAGCAATTATTTTCGGTGGCAACTTCTGGAACTCTGCCAGGCCAAAGTGAAGCCCTTGAGGCCTTTGCAATTCCAGTGGCTTTGCCTTAGTTGGTGGCTTTGCCTATTCGAGCTGTTGAGGTCTTTCTACAATTGACGACCTTGTTGGCTCGACATGGGATTTGGCTTTGGGCTCCCCCGCCCTGGCTTTGCCTTTGTTGCTTGGCTGAGGGTTTCCCCCTGTAACGATGCCAAGTTGACACAGCTTGGAAGGGGCTCAAAACCTCCTCTCACGGCTTGACTTTTTGGGCTCTGGGCCTTAGGCCCCTCGCACTTAGCCTTGCTTTTAGGGTTTGGCTGAGAGCTGCTGCTGAGAGGTGGGTTTGGTCGCTCGTGGCTTGACCTGCTCCTGTTGAGCTTGCCGGAGAATCTTCTCAGTGACCTCTTTAAGACCCCGCCTCGCCGTCGAATTCCCTTGGGCATCGATCTCCCCTTTTTAGATGAGGGCTTCAATGCAGTCTTGGACCTCCAAGCATTCCCCAATGGGGTGAGACACCCTAGCGTGATATTTGCAATAGAGGGGATGACTCTTGGCTATTTCATTGTAGTAAGACGGCGGGTCATGCGTCATCACTCGACCCTCCTTTAGGAGTTTGTCGAAGATCTTCTCAGCATCTTCCTTGGGGAAAGAGCACTGATGAGAGGATCGCAACCCCGGATACCACAATGTGGACTTTGGTTGTTGGGAATTGGCTCCCTCCTTTCCTGGTTCGGGTAGTTGGACTGCAGCTGAGGCATGTATGACATTGACAGAGAAGTTCAAACTCTCCTGTCTGTGTGGCTGTGGTGGGTAAACCAAGGAGTCGCCCATATCAATCACTCCTTGCCTGATCAAGTCCTCAGCAAAGTCCTTGAAGGCCTAACAATCATGAATGATGTGGCCTACAACCTCGTGGTATGGGCAAATAGCCCTGATGTAATGCGGCGCCTGCTGCTTGCTGACTGGGCGACGTCGGGAGGTCTAGTAGCCCTTCACGACGACACGTGAAGAAGATTTGCAGGGTCTTTTCGCGAGGAAAAGAATATAGCTTCTCTGATTCCTCGTCCTTAGATGAGTCGGACGATTCCTCGGAGAGCCAACCCCCCAACCTAAGAGGAGTCCGGGCAGTGGGTGATACACATTCCTCCCGCATATGTGTTGGAGCTAGTCCCCTAGCAAACGGCCCAAAGGAGAAGGTGGCCAACTGCTCATCGATGCTTTTCAAGAATTGCAGCAGCTGCCGTTGTTCCAGTTGCAACTACCGGATCTCCCCTCGAATCTTTCGAATGGTCCTTCGCAGTGCCAAGCATTCAGGTAGTGAGGGAGGAGCGGCTCCTGGACCAGCATGGGGCTGTTAACTTGATGGCCCGACTTCTGGTACATTAGAGCTCAAAGCAGTTGCCACCATGTAGACCACGTTGGCCAACCAGTTCGATCGGCTCCAGACATGAGGCTGCGACGGGTCGACCGCATGGCCCAACATATTTATCAGGCCTTTTTGGATGAGCTCTTCTGTTATGTTCTTGAAGACATAACAGTCCCCGACGGTATGACCTAATCTTCGGTGATATACACAATAAGTAGGGTCGTCCGTTTTATCTACTCTGCGAGCTTTCGCAGATCAGGTAAGGTGATGAGCTTTTCCTTCATGCACATAACAAATCAAAGAGCATCTTTGTATGCTGTTTTCTGAAAGAGTAAGGCGCCTTCATACGCTCTGCTAACAGAGTCGCATTTGCCTTGGCATTGGGCTTTTTGCCATTACTCTTTGTTTTTCCTTCCCCCTTGTCTCCATTTGTCGGGGAGAAGTCCACAGAGTTTACCTCGTTACCGTTGGCCAGGCGATCTTTGGAGGATTTGCCTTTGGCAGAAGCATGTGTCGAGTGATCAGCGAAGAGCATTTCAATCTCCGCTACCACCGTGTTCAGCTGGTTGCAGCTTCTGATATTTGAGCTTAAAAACTTTTCATTGACTTTCGCCGCTAAACCTCTGCGGCATATGGTGATCGCGTCTTCGGGCGTTGGAGGATTATCACAGCGCATGCTGACATCCCTCCACTGCTTGATGTAGTTCAATGCGGTTTCACCCTTTCTGTGGTCGAGGGCATAGAGTTTCGCCAGAGAGACTTTGCATTCGGCCGTCTAGAAACAGTCGACGAACTTCTTCTGCATACCAACCCAATCAACCACTGACTTAGGCTTCAATCGGGAATACCACTGGAAGCGGTGCATGTCAGGGATGTGGCGAAATACCGCAGCAGATATGACTCTTCCAGTGCCACTTCACCCATGGCCGTCTTATAATAGGCCAGGTGTTCATGTGGCGAGCCCTGCCCATTGAACTTCTGGAGTTTTGGGGCTTTTAGGCAATCAGGCGGAAGTTTCTTGAACTGATGGTGAAGGGGATAGGGCACGCTGTACAAATCAACAGTGGCCACGCCCTCACCATGTTGGGCGAACTTCGCCTCCACAATCCATTTGATCATCTACTTCTGAGCCATTAGACTTTCGGCAGTAGGAGTGGCAGACGATCGCACATTGGCCTCATGTTGCGGCGCTTTGAACTCCGCTGCTACTGGTAATTTTGCAACGGTAACCGAAGCATTGGCCGCGACTGGAATGGGAGGAGGCTATTGTTTCATCCTAGTGGGTGCCGCTGGAGGTTGAACATGAATCTCCTTTTCACGCAATAATACTTGCAAGAGGTTCTTGAGTTCTTGATTTTCGCGTCAGAGTTCTTCCAACGTGAGGGTTTGAGCCTCTCTTCCAAGATCTTCCTTATGCCCTAGGTTACTGTCCCCATCGACACTATGGACATCTTCTTGGTGCTCCTCTTGCCGTGCCGACTCGGGCTGGGATGTTCCGACGGCTGGTGTCTGTAGCATCTGCGCAAGAACCCCGGAGACGGGCCTTGACTTCCTCAAGGTTTGGAGAGGCTGGTTTAATTCTTCCGCAGTGTCCTCCGGCTGCTTATCGGCAGAGGTTGTGTAGCAAGTGAACACCTTGACAGTATCGTTGGTCACCTAAACCACCCGCTTCTTCCTGGGCGGCTGTCTTCCAGGATTGGGTGTCATCCCCAGTCTGTCAAAAACAGACACCCGGTATGTAGAACCCTGTACGGAACAATCCTCGTCCATGTGCGTTGAACTGGCCCACGGAGAGGTTGGTCGAACTTGCTTACGGGCTCCCCGGTGCTTCCGCCCTTGCGGGCGTTGAGTCTGAGACCTCTGAGAGGTCGGAAGCTCATCTTGATGACGGGTTGCCGGGTTCTGCACCTGCTATAGTTCCGGCATGTGGGCGGGCCTTTCTGACCTTGCCCGTCTGATGGCCTGGGCCTCCTCTTTGGTGACCTAGATCTTCTTCATTTGGAGCTGATGCTCCTCAATCGGGTTGCCCTCTGACGTTGATCGAGGAGCTGGTGGTCTGGGTCATTCCATCGGACCCTGGTTCACCGCCGGTACGACGGACTTCTTCCTTTTCGCCCCGTCCTCCCGGACATACCGAAGAAGCTCTAAGCGGTTGGAGGTGGAGATAGTTGGGACGTGTCGGTCCTGAGGCATAATCGGCTCGTCTCCATTTAGCCGGATGTGGTGATCCCCGACAATTATTGTCTTGCCGGAGCAAGATGTTGTCGTTGCAGGCTTTGTGCCTTTATGGCTGCGACGCTACCCCTGTTGAGCTGGAGTGGCACTAGTGACGCCTGCCCCCGTTGAGGGTGGCCGCAGCAGAATTTGTGCCATTATGGCAGCGTCACTACCCCGTTGAGCAGGGGCGACACTAGTAGTAACTTGGTTGACCGAGAAAACTCGGCCAATTGCTTAGGCAGAAGGCGTGACACCTTCGGCCGTTGAAGAGTTGACCGGGAAGACCCGGCCAGTTGATCGGACGGAGGGCCTAACACTCTCGGTAGTTGGTTTGTTGACCGAACGGGCTCGGCCAATTGCTGAAGCAAAGGGCCTGACACCCCCGGCAGTGGCTTTGTTGACCGAGCGGGCCCGACCAATTGCTGGAGCGGAGGGCCTGACACCCCCGACAATTGCTTTGTTGACCGAGCGGACCCGGCCAGTTACTAGAGCGGAGGGCCTGACACCTCCGGCAGTTGTAGCAGCAAGCGTGACTGAACTAACTTCAGCCACGATAACAACGCCCAAAAAGAAGGGCGAGCCGACGACCGGCGGAAAGTCGTCGGACACCAATGGAGTCGTCAAGTATCCGAACTTGACGTGGTTGACGACGACCTGGGATCCGTACATGATGGCGGCCATCGTCCTCTTGTTGGTGCTGTCGGTGGTGGTGCGTAGAATGAATGAAGTGGCATACAAATGCACAGAGAGCCTGCAAGTCAGCAAAGAGATACCCTCCTCTTCCCGTCCTTTAAAAGGAAGAGGGGAAATTAGAACCTTGAAAAGGTTTGGGAATTTCTTTGACAGAAAGAAGAAAGGCGGGAAAGGTCCCACCGGACGTGCCAGTCTGTTGGCATCATAGAATAAAGTATAGATATATACATATGTATGGTGGTCTTTTTAAAAGAATACTATAAGGATTTCTCATAGAGGGGTTGCATAAATAGCCTGTGCAGGGTTTATTCTGTGGGTGCGCGTCGTATCAGACGATTTGGGTTCGAGTATTGAACATTTCCCCACTAACTGCAGTCAGTGTTGATTTACATCGGCCTAACGTCCGAACACCTTTGTTTAACTGTCAAAGAAATCTTAAGGTCTCCTACATAAGTTCTGATGCTAAGGGCAGGCTCACTTGCGCGGCTCACAGTTACTCTCATTCACCACCGGAAGATTGATATAACTAGGGCTTTATCAAAGGCCTCATTGAGTTTAGACTAAAATAACCTATAATTTAGGAGCATTAATGCAATTCTGCATAAGCCATAGGCATTTTTGAAATGTCGGGAAGCTTCCTGGACTCCAGGGATGTTTTGATAATTTTGGATTCTCAAGGGTATTTTGGTAATTTTATCAGGCCAAGGGCATTTCTGGAATTTCGGGGTTGGAGGGAGAGTATGGAAAGATCTCCAGCTTCCGAGGGCACTGAGGTAGTTTCTAGCGGGTTTTGAAGGCTCGTACACTGGTCTGCCCGGGGTCGGGCGACCCCTCGCGGGTCTCTCCGACCCCAGACGGGTTTCCTTGTCCACCTTTTCTGCTTAAAGCCTCCTCCTTTAGGCTTTTTGAAGTCTTTTACTCGCAGCACGTCGCGTGGAGAGAGGAGAGAACGTGCCTCTTGTTCGTTTGTCGTCTTCCTCGTGCCGTCGGCAAAGAGGAGGGAGTTTGTGTTCGTCCGAGCTGCGTGATACATGTGCGTTGGACTTCCCAGGAGGTGTGTACACCGTCTCTTGCGTCCTCTTTCCTTGTTGCGGGGATTTCCTTTGTTCACCCCGAACATCCAAGGGAGAAAATTCTCGCCTCTCGGGGATCACCTAGAACCACACAATCCTGACAACCGTTGTGGATTTAATCAGGTTCTCGACCACCTCGATTGCTGCGAGGGGTTTATAATTAAAGTAATACATGGGCCATAGAGTCCCGACGTGTGGAAATGTTCTACGGAGCGGCGATACGCCGAATGTTGAATCTCGACCAACTCAAGAGAATTGTCTCAATTTATCCGAGACAAATAGTGGGTGTAACACGGGGCTATTCCCAAAAAGTCAAGATATGACAGGAATGCCTAGGAAGTCATGAAGTAACGGGACTATTCCCAAAAAGTCAAGAAATGACGGGAATGTCCATGAAGTCAAGAAGCGGTGCGGTTATTCCCTAAAAGTCAAGAAAAGTCAGAATGCCCATGAAGTCAAGAAATAATGGGGTTGTCTCCGAAAAGTCAAGAAATGACCGGAATGCCCAGGAAGTCGAGAAATGATGGAGCTATCTCTGAAAAGTCATGAAATTGCAGAAATTCCCAGAAAGGGTAAAAAATTGCAAGAACACCCCAATATTTGAAAAAATTGTAGAAATACCTTGATGGAGAAAAATTACAAATATACCTTGTCTTGTGCAGAAATGTCATTTATGGACACCAAGTCAACTTAAGGGTCCATTCACAATCAAAAGAGTGATCATGACCATGAAGCAAATCCGACGGACCGAATTGATTATCTTGGCAATCCAACTGTCCGATCGTGATGGAATTCAAATCCAACCATCCGATCAGGGGACAGAAATAAATTCAATGACCCGATCAGGACAAAATCAAGTTCAAAGATCCAAATGCAGACTAAAGCAAATTCGAACACTTTGATTGCGACTGGATGTAATCTCGAAGACCTGATTACATAATCGGGACCATATGTAAAGGTCTGGAAAGACCGATTGTAATTCAAATTACATATGTTCAAGAAAATAAAGTCTTCAAATTTCTATGCAAAAGTATGTACCCGTCATGAGCGATCATCAAGATCATTTATGTCACAACGTATAGAGGCAAAAGGCATTTTTTGATAGTTAATCAAATGTGTTCTGACTTGTACAGATGTAAATTAACACCGGTTTTAGTCGGTGGGGAAAAGTTATATGCGCGAACCCTAAATCGTCTGATAAACCCAAAACGCGAAATAAAGAAATACAAATAAACATGCTAATGATACTTGAAACCCCCAAATTTTAATTCATCATCAACGTGTCCGCATTTTTCGCGTGTTAAACACCTACGTGGCAAGGATAGTCATAAAGTGCGGCCATGACTACGTGACGAATCCCAAGGAAATTCAAAACCTCACTATAATGGTGCAAGATACCAATCAATCACTCTTTGGCCCCCAAATGAAATTGATGGGAAGAAAGCACTGACCACTTCCTATACCAACTCGGTGCTGAGCCACTCATAATTCTATCAAGAAAGCATGATTTCTCATATCCTTCACCCGCATGCTGCGAGCCGAAGGATGTCAGAAACAACCCAGAAACACTAGTCGGGCTGGGTCTGTGCTGGCCAACTAGCTCCTAAACTGCCGGAGTCATACTGCGTGACTTAGTGTGGCAGCTGACGTCTGAACTGAAGAAACCTAGTTGATATGCTGCCGAAAACTAAATCTAGCACGTAAACCCTATAGGGAAGCTGGGGAATGAGGTGGTGCAAGTCCCGAGCATGCTATCTCGGTGCTCCAGAACAGCCCTCTCAAGATGACGACGCTCAACCGGCAAACATAGGTCGTCCTCATCCATGTGCTTGGGGATGTAGCTGTGAATGAATGGAAACATATGCGTATCCAACAAAAAATGCAAGGGGTAATCTCCAATCCGTTGATACTGATAAATGCCCTTATACTTCACGATCAACGTGGAATCATCATATCCACCGTCTAAGATAACCTCAGGAAGGGGTCCTTCAGTAACAATCCTGGTGGGCAGCATTGTCTATACAAAAATTGTTGTTTACACACGATAATTTTTTCGAACACCTGGTGGGCAGTGTTAAAACCACGTACCCACATAGAAAAAATAGTCAAATAATGACGATCCCCGGCGTCCAAGGGGTGTTTCCAATGTGCCATGGAGTTATCTCTGCACTCCGGGACCCACGGGCAGCAGGACGGCGTCGGAGGAAGTCAAGAAAAATCAAGGGAATCTCTACGCGCCGCCGCCTTGTAGAGATGAGCTTGGAATCATAAAAAAAATCCCATAAAGGGACAGTCAAGGGTGTTTTTATACCCTCTTGGACTTGAAGACCAGGAGGGACCCCCCCCCCTCTTCTTCTCTCTTGGGCGGCGCAAGGGGAACCCGGCGGAGGCTCCTCCAGGTTCTGCAGGCCCGAAGGGACCACCTCCGGATCATGCCGGCCCGGAGGTGACTCCCCCGGATCATGCAAACCCGGAGGGAGTCCCTCTAGCTGCGCATCCCAGGGAGGCCACCGGGTCTCTCTCTCTCACTCTCCTGTTGTCCTGTGAAGCAAAAAAAAAAAAAAGGAAAAGCAACCACGATGGGGCCCCCTCCGGGTCTGTAAACCCAGAGGATCCCCCTCCGCCTCCTCTTGATGCACTCTCTCCCTAAAACAAAAAAAGGGGGAGACAAAGGGAAGAGCATACCCAGTGGAGTTTCTCCACCAACGCAATTAATGCTGCAAATCAGGAGTTCCCACCTCCACGTTCCCTTCTCCAACTCCTATAAATAGGAGGCCTTGGTGAAGGAAAAGAGAGACTTCACAAGGAGGAGGAACGAGACCACCTCAAGCTTGGAGCGCCTTGGAGCTGGGAGCGCAGGGGGCGGCCTTCATTGGAGTTTTTTTGAAGTTTTGAAGCCCTGCATTTGTGTAAAATCTCACTTAAAAAGGTACATTACCAAAATACCCTTATGTGAGAAAATTATCTTGTATTTTGATATCAAATGAATAAAAATCATGGAAAAACTATGTTTATCCCAGAAATATCAAAGTTCTTGGAATTTTGATGTCAAATCAAGGGAAAACCCTAGTATATGCAAAAGTTGCAGTTTTACCAACATATTTTGCAAAATTGTAAAGATGTCCTCAAGAAATTATGCAAAATTTCGACAGTTCAGACATTCTTCAAGAAATGTCCAAGTTTCTTCAAATGTGCTTAAAGTTGGTGAAAAACCATGCTTGCGTCCACAAAATTAAAAAATTACAATTTTACCTTGAAAGTTTATGAAATTACATAAATATCCCGAAAAGTTATGCAAAGCTTTCGGAATCGCATGGAGGGCTCATTTCCTTCGACATAAACCCCAGTTTGTGAGAAACCACAAACTAACCCTAATTTAGGGAAAATTGCGAATAAACCCTAAGGCCCTCTTTGCAAACGGAACTGTCGGGTGGAGGGCGCGGCGGGCCCACACCCCCCCTCACACACAATGGCTTGTTCGACCTTGTTCGACCCCGGAGGGTCGAACACCGCATCCCGCCCGAATAACAAACACGCCCTAAGGGAAAATTATGAATATGCCCCTACTCAAGGGCATGGGGGTCTTTACTCGGCATGAATCCCCCATGTCGCAACGGAGATCGTGGGTTAAAAGGGGTCTTTGGCAGTAATCAAAGGTGTTCGGACTTGTTCCAATGTAAATTAACACCAACTACGGCCGGTGGGGAAAAGTCCAGTATACGAATCCTAAATCGTCTATGAAACATAAAATGTGGAAATAGTCATGCACATGCTAATCAAATAGCTAACAAATGTGCATCTTTGTTCAATAAATGAACACATAAATTTGCCCGTTATAAATTTTCCGCGTGTAAACAATGATCAGCTTAGTATAAGCCCTCGCTATGCAATTGGCAAGTTCATGCTTAACTACACGTGGACTAATTATAGCTCATCTGATCTTTTTAGTTTCACCGGGGAACCCATACTTCCAACAGTCTCCTCAGATTTACAAATAATCAAGAGAAGCCTTTCACTGATGAGTTTTCAGTGCATTCAAGACAAAACACAAATCCAACGTTTGCAACATACATTTGCTATGACTTCGTTTTGTATAAAAAAAAGTTCTGTGTAGATGAACAGGACACGGTGGATCCTCTCCAACTTGCAGCTCTGATTGTAAAGCAGTCATGAGAATCTATGTCGATGCACAAGATATGGTGAATCCTGGATCCTCTCCAACCTGCAGCTGTGATAAAGTAGTCATTTAAGCTGAAAAGTAGAAGAACTAGAAGGAAGGAGGGAATGCAGGATGGAGGATATAGATGGAGGTGAACAAATGGTTTTAATGTCAATAATTTGTTGTCATATACATTGGCAAGTTGTTCCAAAAAGATTCAGAATTTATTTCATCCATTGCATTTTTCATAATGAAGTACCAAATGGCATCATCCTGATAGACAGTAACCGCCTGAAATGGATAGGGCCACATATTGCTTAACCAGAATTCTAAAATGTCAAGGAGTAGGCACCAAACAGATAGTCTTGACTACCTATCGCCTTTTTCCCCATATTTCAGTTGATCTATTATTACCTGAGACTTCCAGATCAAAGTCATAGACCCTATATTTGTTCTCTTCTTATGCTGATATTACATAACATTTTTCTCTGGCACAGTACCGGGACATGCAATTTACAGTTGTGTATCCTGACATTTTCTACAATCTATTTCTTGTCTAGATTTTCCTCTTCTACTCTGTCAATTTATTTTTCCCCCATGTGCAGGCTTCTTGTCAGGATCCTGATCAGCGCCTTGGTGCAAATGGTGCCTCAGAGGTTGTATCCACCGTACAAATGGGCTTATATTTCTAAAATCTTTATATTCATGAACTTCAAATTTTTTCCCCAAGGATGTGGCATGGCCGCATTTCATTAAAATAAGAGGCTAAAGTACAACCTTCACGAACACAACTATTTCTATAGTAGGTTTTTGATTGGGAGAATGAAAATTGCTATTTTGATTTCCCTTTATTTGTTGGGTAACTTTGATTTTTTAGGTAAAAGCGCATCCCTTTTTCGAGAAAGTGGACTGGGACAACCTTGCCTTACAGAAGGTATGCATCACAACCAATGCACAATGCATTGTTACCAATGGGCTTATATCATAGCCTGCACGCATCACTTTTTTAATCCTTCTACACAGTTTTGCTGGTTGGTGTTTTCATAATTGGGTAATCAAATAAGAACATTCTGAGGAGTACTGCTGATCACTTGTTTTTTGTGCACTATGCTTCTAGTACAGATTCAACAGCCTTTAACTGATATCTATGAACAATGTCCTCTTTGGCGGATGGGACAACGGAGAACCTGGCTCAGTTTCACCCTCTCTGTCACTCCCACCTCTGTGCCATGGTTTCCTGAGGAAGAGCAGTTCTGCGCCACATAGCCACTGCTCTAGCACATTTGGCTTTGTGCTGCCAGTGGCATTTTCAGAAGCATCGGAGGCACAAATTCCTCTCCCATTTAAATCCTCTCTCTCTCTCCCCCCTCCACTTTCCTTCCCCTCACCCTCTGAGAATCAGATATGAGGATCTCTATCAACAATACTTTTCTGTCACTTATGATAATGTTGAAATTCGTTTTGACAACAGTCTTCATTCAATAGTTGATGCACCAACGGGATATTCTTGAAGAATATATTTAGTTTCCATACTGCAAACTTTATTCATGCATAAGATGGAACAAAATAAGGGTGCTCTATTGGTGAACACAATGACATAAATGCTTAAATAAATGAGTAATTTCTACATTTCTTAGGAGGCTTTCAGTCTGGTAAAACAATAACTATAACCAAACTTCGTTCCATCAATCTGGTGGCAATTATAGGGATCAAAATAAAGGACCCTGATCTGTCTTAGGCTTTCTGTGATTGGTTTTTAATAAGATGACCATAGACCACAGCAAAAGCACGTGGCAATTGACTTCCACTAGAAACTATGCCCAATTTACCTTGATAATTGTCAAAACCCTAGTTGTAGCTAATTGAAAAAGGATACACAGATTTAGATGCTCACCTATGAACTTAATGAGCAAAGGGGAGAGATAGAATTCTCTCTCTTGCTATTTAGAGTCAAACCTATTTGATGTCTCATTTTTTATGGTAGTTATTCTAAGAATAACCAGAATTGTAAGATGGTGGTAGAGGTGTGAAGGACAGGTCAGTGCAGAGATGAGGAGCTTGTATGGGAGTTGGGTCACTCTGTAACTGGGCAGTTTGGGGCACTGTTGGCAGTTTCGGCCGAAACCGATACGTTTCGGCCGAAACGTATCGCTTTCGGCCATAACCGATACGAAAAGGGCCTTTATTACTGTAGCAATCCGAAACTTAAAGGAGGTATCGGTTTCGGGCGAAACCGATACTGGTTTCGCCCGAAACCGGTCGGTTTCGGCCGAAACACGTGAACCCCTTTATGCTTTGATGTCTCTCCCCCCCCCCCCCCCCCCCCCGAAACCCCACTACCTAGCCACGGTTTCGGCCGAAACCCTCCCCCCTGCTGGCTGCTGTCTCGGTCTCCCTGCCGCTGCTGTGCTGCCGAGCTGCTGCTGCCGTGCAGCTGTGCTGCGGCTGCTGCTGCTGCCGTGCCAACAGTGCGACCAAGGGCCGCGGCTGCTGCGACTACGAGCCTACTGCTGCGAGCCTGCTGGAGGTGGACAGGGAGAGGCCGAGAGGGAGCCTTGCTGCGCACACCGGGGGCCAACACAACATCAAGGGTTTGATTGTTTTGTTTGAGGTTAATTTCATTGGGTTAATTTAGGGTTTGATTGTTTTGTTGTGTTATTTTGGTTGGGTTAAAAATTTGGGATGAGCAAGCCTTGCTTATTAAGTTTCTTTCAAGGGTGATTAATGCCTTAAAGGTTAATTGCTAATTAAACCCTAATCAGTTTATAAAAATTGGGGCTTTTGTCTATTTTGATTTGCTTAAGCTCAATTGAACTTAAATTAAGCTTCATTGAGGATTTTGGGGTGGGATCATGCGGGTAATTAATTTTTCCCAAGGGTGATTAAGGGTTAATTACTAATTAAACCCTAATTAGGTCATAGAAATTGGGGCTTTTGTCTATTTTGATTTGCTTAGGCTCAATTGAAGTTAAATTAAGCTTCACTGAGGATTTTGGGGTGGGATCATGCGGGTAATTAATTTTTCCCAAGGGTGATTAAGGATTAATTGCTAATTAAGACTTAATTAGATCATAGAAATTGGGGCTTTTGTCTATTTTGATTTGCTTAGGCTCAATTGAAGTTAAATTAAGCTTCATTGAACATTTTGGGATGGGAGCATGCGGGTAATTATTTTTTCCCAAGGGTGATTAAGGGTTAATTGCTAATTAAGTCCTAATTAGGTCATAGAAATTGGGGCTTCTGTCTATTTTGATTTGCTTAGGCTCAATTGAAGTTACATTAAGCTTCATTGAACATTTTGGGGTGGGAGCATGCGGGTAATTATTTTTTCCCATGGGTGATTGATAATTAAGTCATAATTTTTCCAATGTACTTACAACTATACTATTTTTCTTTGACTGTCTTAATGCAGCATCATGCCTAGACGTCAGCAAACACAGGAGCAGCAAGGGCAGGAGGATCCGGGGTGGGCCCACATGTCTTTAATTGATGCTAAGAGAAGAAAGGTGAAATGCAATTACTGTGGTAAGGAGATGTATGGCGGAATTACCAGAGGAAAGCAACATTTGGCAGGGGTAAGAGGAGAGGTGAGACAATGTGACAACTGTCCCCGAGAGGTGCGAGAAGAGATGGGCCAATGCCTTTTGGGGAAAAGGGAGAGGGTGCAACAAAGGGCTGAGGATGAGGCTGAAATTGCTGAGGAGATTTCTGGCAGAAGGGTTAGGAGGGATGATGATGAGGAAGGCACTGAGGATTCTGATCCAGAGCTGACTGAAGCAAGGGAGCGTGAACAAGCCGCTCGAAGGAAAGGGAAGGGAGCCATGGGTTCAGGGACCTATGAGAGTACAGCTGCACGACGTCCTGACATTGGTGTTGCCCCACATACGCAGGGAACAGGTCCCATGGACAGCTATCTGCACAGAAGGCCCCAAGCTATACAACCTAAAATCAAGCAAGCAATGAGAGGGGTCAAAAAATCAGCAGAAGTTGCAGGGCATGCATTTAAATCTATCTGCAAATGGTTTTTTCATGCATGTGTCCCTGCACATGCAGCTTCAAGTGAATATTTCCAACCTATGATAGATGCCATAGCAGATGCTGGCCCTGGCTTGAAGGCCCCCTCACGTCGAGACATATACGGGCGTGGCCTTGAGGGAGAGGTTGAGGAGCTCCATGATTGGGTTGAAAGCTTCAAGCATATATGGGTGGAGAGAGGATGCACTATCATGTGTGATGGTTGGACTAGTACCACGAAGAAGTCCATGATAAACTTTTTGGTCTATTGCATCGAAGGTACAGTGTTTTTGAAATCAGTTGATGCATCAGATTATGAAAAAAATGTAAATTATTTGTTTCATTTGATGGTTGGCATGGTAGAACAAATTGGAGAGGAGAATGTTGTGCAGGTGGTGACTGATAATGAAGCCAGTTACAAGGCTGCAGGGAAGAAATTGATGCAGAAGCGCAGTCATTTATATTGGCTACCATGTGCAGTACATTGTCTGGATCTGATGCTTGAAGACATAGGGAAGGAAAAGCATGTGAAGAAGACAATTGACAAGGCACAAAAAGTCACACAGTATATCTATGGCCATCCTAGGATACTGAATATGTTCAGGGCGCATGCCAGTGGAAGGCGAGATATCATCCGTGCAGGCCCAACCAGATTTGCTTCCAATTTTATTTCTTTGGAGTCTTTGCACAGGTATAAGATTGATCTCAATTCTATTAACTTTATCCTTACTGATATGTAACAGTTGATGCAACTTCAAATTTCATTTATTTGCACAGGTACAAGAATGAGCTGAAAGCTTTCATGTACCGCAATGCCCCGCGGGAATACATCAACAAGGGCAATGTTGATGCTCAGATGGATTATTTGGATATCTGCAACGTCTTGGACGACAACAAATTCTGGGACAGGGTGTCACGGTACTTGAAAGTAGTCACACCTCTCGTGAAGGTCCTAAGAATGGTGGATGGCGATGAGAAGAATGATATGGGCTATCTGTACGAGGCCATGGACCGTGCCAAATTGGAGTTGCAACATTCCCTTCCCAGACATTATGCAAAATGGTGGAAAATTATTGACCAGAGATGGGACAACACATTACATCACGACTTGTATGCAGCTGGTGAGTGATTAATTGTACTGAAATTGGGTAATGTCTATATGTTATTTTATAAATTTCATTTAGTTAATTATACACAAATGCAAGTTATTTCCTCAACCCTCGATTTATGTACGGTGCCGATGCACATGTTGATGGCGAGGTGCTTCAAGGGACTTTAAAGGTCATTGGTCGTTTATCGAGGAATCCAGAAAAGAGACTAGAGGCCGAAGTAGAGGTTCGCCTTTATTTGATTTTATCAATAACATGTATAGAATTTATTTAAGTAGTTATGTTAATGTATTACTTTATGTTTGTAGATGAACCATTACAGAATGAGGACTGGGACATATGCTGACTCCCAATTGCAATACGCTGTGGGAAGAGTGAGCCTAGGTATATTTTATTTTTTGGATTTCTTACCTGATGAATATATATTTCTACAACTAAAATGCATTTGTTTATGGTTGGTGGAACAGCTGACTGGTGGATAATGGTGAACAACCGAGATGTGGGCAGCAATGCATTGGCTTTCATTGCAGTTAGGGTGCTCAGTCAAACAACATCGGCAAGCCAATGTGAAAGAAATTGGAGCACGTTCAGCCTTATACACTCGAAGGTTCGCAATCGGCTAAAGGCTGAACGGTTAGAGAAATTAGTGTACTGCCACTACAATATGAGGTTGAGAATAAAGAATATGAGGTTGAGACAACAGCTGCGAGACAAACGCGCCGTCGGGGATACCGCCGCAGAAATTGATGTGGATGCCTTATTTGATGATGAGAATCTGTTGCAGTCTTGGGTGGAGACACGAGAGCAGGTTGATGAGCCTGTTTTTGATGATGATGATAGAAGATGGACAGAGGGCATACTAGATGAAGATGAGCCAAGAGATCCCGAATTAAGAAGAAAATCAAAGAGGGTCAGAGATACTCATGCCCACATGTCTAGGGTTGTTGAGGACACTGAGGAGCAGCATGATTTTCAGCCAGCTAGACACTCCGACTCAGATAGCAGGCCAGTCACTCCTAGAATGGGCAAGGCACCTACATCCTTAGGAAGAAGTACATCAGTGCATGGACAAACTGAGAGAACAAATGTTGTTGCTCGAGAGGACCCGACGATTGAGCAGTTGAAGCAGATTTATTTGAGGCACACGCCAAGGGGAACAAGATTCATGTCAAGGGTGCAAGAAGAAAGCACACCGGCACAGGAAAAAGCATCCCCAAAGGCCAAAAGGCGACTGGAGACTGCAGGTTTCGTGATCCTTTGATTTTTATTTTTGAAAGTAACTTAAATTCTTATTATCATTTCGAATCAGAAAAGGTTTTGGTAGGAGATAAATTCTATATTTTCGTATGTGTCAGGTGCTACAGGTGCTACTACTGGCGGTGGGGATGCTGGTGGTCCTTCCACGTAGACACAGGCAGAGGATACAGTCAGGGTGAGGGAGGACATGAGTCACAGAGTCAATATGGGCATCCATCAGGTTATGGAGGTGACCAACATGAGGCAGCGATTTATGGGTCTTGGGGTTATGAACCATCATTCAACTTCCATCCGGCTAGTTCCTCTTCTCTTCCTCAAGATTCTTATGCTGATACTGGATTCGGCTCAAGCCAACCAAACACTCTAAGAGGGATCCAAAGAGGGATGCATGACTTGGCTACCTCATTGTTTGGTTATAGTGAATATAGACCATACATGCAACCTGGTTATGGGTATCAACATCAAGGGCCAGACGATGAGGGAGAAGGTTCTTCTAGTAATTATTATCCATATTAGGTAAGAATCAATGAATTTTTGTAACATTTATTTTGTCTAATTTGATTTATTGTACTGCTTGTATTAATGTACAATGGAATATTACTTTAACTTTCACATGTTCAATGTTTGAACTTTGAAGTTCAATTTTTGTAGTTGTCTACTTCAAGGTTATTGCATTAACTTATACAGTCAAATGCACGTGTAATGATTTGTTGTGATTTTAAATGATTATTTATATTTTTTATGATTTTTTTTCAGATTTTTTAGAATTAATATGATTTTTTTAACCTTTTATCTGGGTTTCGGCGGGTTTCGGCCGAAACCGAAACTGATACCGAGTCGTATCGGTTTCGGACGAGTCCGAAACCGAGTTTGCCATCCTTGGTTTGGGGGCAGAGAGTAAGTCCTTTTTTCTCCTTTGCCCCCTTTTTTTTTGGGGGGGGGGGGGTTGGGGGGAGGGGGTTGATCAGGAGGTCATGGGGCAGTTGGACCTCTTCATGTTTGGTATGCAGACTACCCTTAGTATGCTGAGCATTTTTTTCCTTTTGTAATGAAATCAACTGCCAACTCACAGAAAAGTACATCCCGGAATCTAATCATACAAGTAAAAAGGGAAGAAGCATTAAAGAAATGAGATCAAGGATCCGCCTCCTCAACTCTATTGCAATACATGACATCTTCCTTCCCTGTTTTTTCTATCTAGCCATCTAGGCTTCTAAAATGCAAAGTTGCTTCAGATACGATAGACAACCTCCATTCAGCCATCCACATATTTAATCTCTAACATCTTTTTTATGATTCTCACTCTCTTGTTCCAAGGATCATTTAGTTTAAAATGGAACTTGCAGCTTAGTATAATTATGCAGTCATGATCAGTCATCAGGAATTTGTTCTTGCCAAGATTCACCAATTAGGGCAAAGTCAAAGTGTTTTTTTTTAGAAGTGGATAGTACCACCTTTTACTAATAAAAAGAAAATAGGGGATATACAAGTATACTCAGTCAGCTCTCAAAATCCCCGTACAAAAACCCCACAACAAAAGGAAGACCCTAGCTAACTTCCCAACAAAAGGAAAAGAGAGGAGTTATCTTATGGTTTGGACCATTTATGTGTCTGGTTGTTTTATATGGACCTGTGGCACAAGCACATGCATGCATGCAAGTGTGCAAACCCCCTCCATGAGAGCAGCAGTGCACAAATACAGCCCGAGGCTGCACCATCTTTTATCTCTCTGCTGCCAGCTGCTACTACCCACAAAATGCTTCCACTGAATGCCATGACAATGCAAGTGAGACTTATGTTTTTCCCTCCTTTTCCCATTACCTTTGCCTCCTTCCACTGCCATTGCCATGACAATGTAAGTGAGACTTTTGTTTTCTCCCAACCCCCACAAATACCCTGGCAACCCATCCCCCTGCACCCCCACCCCCAAACACACAATATCTGCACATGTTGGCACCCATTGAAGGCTGTTTTATTTGTCAAGACTGATCATGGCCATCCACACCAGCATGAAATGAATGTCGACTAATGAAAGATGGATATGGTTGAATCTAGAGCAAATGATCACAAGAAAATGGAAAGAAATTATCTATATGTTTTCTTATTTTCTACTTGTTTTGCAGTTTTGATGATAAACACAACAATTGACAAAGGTAGTGCTTCCTATTCTCCTACTTACATAGATATGAAAAATCCATCACATAGTAGAAGAATGATGCATAAAGCATCAAAACAGTGCCCGCATTTTATCTCAAGGCAGCCTAGCCAAGGCATTGATCGTGCCAGACATAGTGTAGGATGCAGAGGCAAGCGCCTGTTGTGCATGCTTTCTTAGGTTCCATAGTTAGCTTGGTTCTCCATCATTTGCCTTTGTTTAGAATTATCCAAATGCCGAGGGTGATACCAGAATGATGATTGAGTCACCAGCTGGCCGTGTGCTTCTTATGTGAAATCACTTGGTTTTGATTTTGTCCTTTCAGTCACCATCAGTGCAAGGTGTTTTTTTTTTTTGGGGGGGGGGGGGGCTTCCACTATGGTTGGTTCGATTGCTTTTTGAAGGTGAAATAAGGTGTACTTTCAAAGTTGCCTTGTGTTGGTTTCTGAAAACGATGGTTCAGAAGGTTGACATTTATTTTGAAGTATTTTCATGTTTGGGTGACTAATTAATCATATATTAGTGACTATGCGGTCTATTGATTGTAAAAGAATCTCCTACAGAATGGATTGAACTTTTTTTTTTTGTTGCAGGCTGCATTTGTACCAAACCCGGATAGTGCTGATGATACAAGCTATTTCTTGTCACGATATTCATCTAGTTCTTTACATATTCTGGAGGACCTGAACTCCAGCGACTGTGCATCCGATGCTACCGAGTCTAGCTCGCATAACTGCAATGAGGCTAATGATGTATGCTTTAACTCCCTTCTCATTGAAAAATTTTTTTTGCCGTTGGCATTCCTACTGACATAATGTCATGTTGTATATTTATATGCTATCTTTCTCCTTATGCAAAACTTGATTAACAGTTGGACTTCTGCTAGTCATCCATTTCTTTCTTCACAAAATTTAACAATAAAGAAAAAGGAGAATATTATTATCAAGTTGACAGACTGTGCATGTCTTGGCAGATCTAGCAAAAAGATATAAGACAGTTCTCTCAGATTCTTTATAAATGAATCACCTGGCAAGAAATGTTGATGGATAGATGTGTGATGCCAAGGTCTGATATTTGTGCTGGCAACTATACTATGCTTGCTGTGATCAACAAGGCTTGCAAAATCTTAAATGTTTGATACACTTTAACATAGAGAATAATCTGTAGGCATAAACTTTGAATCATATCCTAATATCACACATCATAATGTGGTAAACAAAATTTTCATCTTATGTCGTGTGTTATGAAATCATGATTCTTGTATTATAGTTGCTTACTTTAATAAATATCTCGTTAAAAAAATCCCTTATTTTATGGTCAGAATACTAGCAAATCCTAGCCATCATGTTCGGTTGAGATGCTGAATTTTTTTAGCCCTGGATTGGACTCTCATTACGGTGGAATGGAATCTATTCGAAGCTTCACTGGACCTCAGGCAGAGGGTTCCAAGAAATCAGATAAATACTCTTGGAATATAGGTTGCTAGCATTCATCTTTGTCAGTCAATTTGGGGAAGTTGGAGAAATTTCTGGACGTCATTCGAAAATTGAAATTGTTTGATGGATAGTGATCAGCTTTGACAGCTCCAAAACGGGCAGCACAGTGATTTGATATGGATATCATATGGAATTTGAAATTGGCTGATCCTATTTGGATGATGATCATCTTTAATTGTGAAATAGAAAGAGAAAGAGAGAGAGAGATCGATTCAGAGAGAGAGAGGAGCAGAGATCTCCCAGTTCTGAACAATAGGCTGATCCTTCTTTCATCATTTATATATGCCTTGCGAATAAACAATGGCAGAAATACCCCTCATTGAGAGGTTGTCTATAAAAGAAAGGGAAAATTACAATATAGTCTAAATATCCAATCCACCCCATCCATGGTTGGCAGTATCGGCCGAAACGTATCAGTTTCGGTCGTAACCGATCCGATACCGGGCCTGCTCACTGTAGCAGGCCCGAAACTTAAAAAAAAAGTTTTAATGGTTTCGGGCGAAACTGGTATCGGTTTCGCCCGAAACTAACATGTTTTTGTCCGAAACCGTCCGGTTTCGGACGAAGCCCACGTGAATTCTCCCTCATATCTGAGGGAGAAGGGTCTGCTGCTGTTGCTGCTGCCTGCTGCTGCTGCGTGCTCCTGCGGCTACTGCTGTGCTCCTGCTGCTGCTGGCTATGTTGCTGCCGTGCTGTGCTATTGCTGCTGTGCCCCAGCCTAGGGATGTCAAAAATACCCGCAAATCCGATTACCCGCATTACTCGACCCGTGATGGGTCGGGTAATACCCAAATAAACGTATATGGATTCGGGTTCGGATATGTTTAAAATACCCGTTTCATATTCGGATAGGGTATAGATTTAGTGCACCCAAACCCGTACCCGATCTGAACCCGCTCTTAATAACTTATTGTGCATGTTAGGCCTATGATTTTGACATGAACCCAATCCGTTGTCCGTCTTGTTGAGTTTGTGAGTTTAGACTTCTTGCTAAAATTATAAGGACGTTTTTATAAAACATAAAAAATACTTTAGAAAGGAAAGAATTGATCGGATTTCTTTTTTTTCTAATTCTCATAAATCTCACATTTCTTTGGATGTGAATGTGGACTCATGCTTTATGGACGGATACGGATATCCGCGGATATATCCATACCCGTGACGGATATACCCGTATCCATACCCGCGAAAATAATAGGGTACTATCCGGGTATGGTATTAGTAAAATTTTCACGGATTGGGTATGGTATTGGTCTACCCGAGCCGAACTCGATCCATTGACATCCCTACCCCAGCCTGGGTGAGGATCATTTACAGGTGTAGAGGTTATTTTCTTGAGGTAAATTTAGGGTTTATTTGTTTTGTTTTGTGTTTTTTTGGTTGGGTTGAAAGTTTTTTTTGTTCTAGGTTAAATTTTCAACCCTAATTAGTTCAGATTTCAAATTAAACCCTAATTAGTTCCTTAAAATTAGGTTAATTGATAATTAAGTCCTAATTAGTTCATAAAAATTGGGACTTTTGTCTAATTCGATTTACTTAGGCTCAATTGAAGCTCAATTAAGTTTTATGAAGGGTGATTAAGAGTTAATTGATAATTAAGCCCTAATTAGTTCATAAAAATTGGGACTTTTGTCTAATTCGATTTGCTTAGACTCAATTGAAGCTCAATTAAACTTCATTGAAGAATTTGGGGTGGGGGCATGCTGGTAATTAAGTTTTATGAAGGGTGATTAAGGGTTAATTGATAATTAAGCCCTAATTAGTTCATAAAATTGGGGGTTTTGTCTAATTCGGTTTGCTTAGGCTCAATTGAAGCTCAATTAAGCTTCATTGAAGAATTTGGAGTGGGAGTATATTGGTAATTAATTTTTATGAAGGGTGATTATGAGTTAATTGATAATTAAGCCTTAATTTTTTCATTGTATTTGCAACTATTTGTCTTTAACTATCTTAATGCAGCATCATGCCTAGATGTGAACAAAGTCAGGAGCAACAAGGGCAGAAGGATCCGGGGTGGGCCCACCTTTCTTTAGTTGATGCTAAGAGAAGAAAGGTGAAATGTAATTTTTGTGATAGGGAGATACATGGCAGAATTACTAGAGGAAAGTAACATTTGGCAGGGGTAAGAGGAGAGGTGAAACAATGTGACAGATGTTCCCGTGAGGTCCGAGAACAAATGCGCCAGTACCTTCTGGCCAAAAAGGAGAAGATGCAACAAAGGGCTGAAGATGTGGCTGAAATTGCTGAGGAGATTTTAGGCAGAAGGGTTAGGAGGGATGATGATGAGGAAGGCACTGAGCATTCAGATCCAGAGCTGACTAAAGCAAGGGAGCGTGAACAAGCCGCTCGAAGGAAAGGAAAGGCACCCATGGGTTCAGGGACCTACTCCAGTACAGCTGCACGACATCCTGACACTGGAGCTGCCCCGCAGACAACGGGCCCCATGGACAGCTATCTGCACAGAAGGCCCCATGCTACACAACCTAAAATCAAGCAATCATTGAGGGGGGTAAAATAATCAGCAGAAGTTGCATGGCATGCATTTAAAAGTATCTGCAAATGGTTTTTTCATGTAGGTGTCCCTGCACATGCAGCTGAAAGTGAATATTTCCAACCTATGCTAGATGCCATAGCAGATGCTGGCCTTGGCTTGAAGGCCCCATCACGTTGAGACATATACGGGCGTGACCTTGAGGGAGAGGTTGAGGAGCTCTATGATTGGGTTGAAAGCTTCAAGTATATATGGATGGAGAGAGGATGCACCATCATGTGTGATGGCTGGACTGGTACCACGAAGAAGTCCATGATTAACTTTTTGGTCTATTGCATTGAAGGTTGTTGTACCCGGATAATTTCCCCAGCAAAATACTTAGGAACAAGGGCTCGGGAATTTTCCCGAACACCTTTAAGGCATGGGCTATCCGGCCCCTCCGACAACCCAGTGGGCCCGACCAACGGCCCCAACCCGCTAGCCGAGGTGTACGGTAGCATTAACAACTAATCGGGATCACTCCTGACCCCTCAGTGGCGGACTTTGTTCGCATTCTATACAACCACCGGGCCAGCCCAGGGGTGCCCCCAACTACAAAGCCACGCCACGTGGCACTCAGTAAAGAGGTCAGGGGGCTACCCCGGGACGCCTTCTTTCAACCCTCCAAGGTCAAAGGGGAACCCAAATAAGTCAACCACAGGCTTTGGAGGCCCGCAGTACACATATACGGCTCACACACGTGTATCGGGCATTTTCCCGAACATCTTGTGAGCGCATATATTCCAGCCTTTCTACAGCAAACCATGAGCCGACCCGCGGTCCCAGCATACTACCCGGGTTCTACAACGACTCTCCAGCAAGTCGAGGCTATCCTCGACCCTCATACACGTGGCCACGAGCCACTTATATTTAGCTCTTGGGCCAACCCGAGACTACCCTGCCAACCCGCCATACAACGCGACACGTAGCACGAGGCCCATCCCATGTGCCCAAAGTGCCTCTCCTTAGCTCCTACGAGCTCCCGTCCTCAGCCCAAGGCCCATCCCGAGGCCCCTCCACTAGGTAGCTCGGCCGTACGGCAACCCAGGGTGTGTCGGGTATTTACCCGAACACCTTGCGAGTGGCAACTATGACTCGACATACAACAGCCCCCAAGGGCCAATCTCAGCATCCCAGAGCCCCGTGTCCCTCAAAGGACACCCCAGATGGTGAAAGAAGACCCCCGGGGGCCATGGTTGGCAGTATCGGCCGAAACTGATACATTTCGGCCGAAACGTATCGGTTTCGGCCGGTACCGATCCGAAACCGGACCTGCTCACTGTAGCAGGCCCGAAACCTAAAAAAAATACTTTTTTAATGGTTTCAGACGAAACCGTATCGGTTTCGTCCGAAACTCACCTGTTTCGGTCTAAAACCGGACATGTTCACTATTTTTTTGAGTTTTTTGAATGGTTTCAACCGGTTTCGGCCGAAACCGGTACGTATCGGTTTCGGTACCGACCGAAACCGATACTGAAACCGATATTGCCATCCTTGTCGGGGGCCATCCCTCGGGGTTACGACGTGCCCGGGGCCAGTTCGCCCCAGGGCGCGCCCCCAGGGAGGGCGAACTCCCCAGGGGCCGCGCCATCTCCCCAGCCCGGAGGCCCGACGGTCCTTCTAGTCTCAGTTCGTGCAAATTCCCAGTCTCACGGTGCAAGGTTCGTGCAAGGGTCCATTCACCGTACCCGTGCGTGGAAGAAGCCGCAAAGAACGCCCACGACGAGGTCCTCAGTCAACACGCTCGCAAAGCTCCACGTATCATGCTCAGTCGTGTCCTTTTCTTCTTAGTCAAGTTAGGAAGAAAATAACAAAAATAGGATTTTATAGAGGTGGGGCCGCCCCCCTCTCTCTCCCTCCACCCAGTCCGCCTAAACCCCCCAGGGGGGGGGGGTTTAGGCGGATCAGCCTGACCCCTCAGGCTGGTCCGCCTAAACCCCATTACAATAAAAAAAAATCTTTTTTAATTAAAAAAGGCCCCCAGCCAGTCCGCCCAAACCCCCCCTGGGGGAGGGTTTAGGCGGACCAGCCTGAGGGGAGGGAGGGTTTAGGCGGACCAGCCTGCCCCCTCAGGCTGGTCCGCCTAAACCCCATCCAAAAATAAAAAAAAAAAATTTTAACAACAAAAAAACCCCTCCGAAGAGGGGTTTAGGCGGGGACCAGACCAGCCCATGGGGCTGGTCCGCCTAAACCCTATCCCCCCACTCCGTTGAACACAAAAATAATAATAATAAATATTTTCCTTAGGGTTTACCCGGACCAAGTTGAACCCTCAACTTGGTCCGCCTAAACCCTACCCATGACCCTTCAACTTTCTATAAATTCTACCCCTTAGAAGCTCAAGGGGCAATGAATGCATGCACAAGCAGACGGACGGACAAACACCCCGACCTAATTGCCGCACCCTCGGACTCCCGAGGCTTTCGGCAACGGTCGGGAACGCGAGAAGCTAAGTGCGCCCGCGGTTGGCTTGCTAGTCGGCTCACACACGCCGAGGGTATGTCACGTGTACTTCCCTCACATGGCGTTTAGCCGTCTCACACAAGTCCATCCTCGTCGCATGTAAGGTGACTATGTCAACGGCGAGTACACCCACATCCCGGGTCCGCCCGTGTACACCAACTTACGGTGACGAAACGCACTCCATGATGCCGCACCTAATTTCGACACGGAATCACGTGCCTACTGCTCACCCCCCAGCTAGCCGTTGGCCACTCGGATTAACAACTCGAGTCTAGTCGGACCTCTGGCCCGGGAATCACAGTCTCGGGGCCGACCTCGACTCCCCAGCATGACAACACTCGCCGTCCGAGACTCGGACCCGACCGCTCACCTCGAGCCGTGTCCGACCTCCACCAAGCGCCAGTCCACGTCCGCCCCCGCCACCAAGGCAGTCGGGCTCGCATCGATCCCTTTATAAGAGTTTCTGTAAAATACGCGGATATCCGCTTTATTACGCAATGACCCGGGGACCAACCCACGTGTCGGAGTTGTTCCGCAGCTTGCGCCAGTTGTACTTTGGCCCCCTTGGCCTATTTGTAAAGCCCACGTGGCCCTCATGCAGCATAAAACCAGTGGAATACAAGCGCCCGCATTCGGGTCCCCAGCTTTCTACCTACATCACTTGGCATACGTGCCTAACATCCTGACTCCAGTAAACACCCCTCAGTCGAAAACGCACCCACAGCTGCGGAATGCTCCCTGCCCTCTACCCACGGCTTCAGATATATATATAGGCTTCTCTTCAGCATGGAACGAAGGTGTTCGCATTCAATCCGATGTAAATAAACACCGGTTGCTTGCGGCCGGTGGGGAAAGACGTCCAGTACACGATTCCCACAATCGCCTGTGCACTCGCACCCGTGGAATCTCTTTTCTCCACATGTCGCCCGATCTCTCGAGTCCACGTGCCGCGTCCCGGTGACGCTTCCCCGGTCAACCCTTGGTTCCATAGGTGATTGTCGAGAAATCGACTGGCACGCCCACGTCCTGTCCGGCTAACCCATATCCTTGCATTTCCGTGTCATTTGACCCTTTTCGACTTTCCGTAAGAGGAGAGTGCCCGATACCGCCGTCAGAGACATGCAACCGTAAGGAGGATACCCGAGATATATCAAACTTCGTGTCTTCCTTTCCCGCTGTATCCCTTCCTTCACCACGGTCATCGGCATAAAAATCCCCGCAACAGAGAGGATGGCACGCCCGATGGGACGTCTCCCGCCTTCATTCTTTTTGCTGAAGAAAAGCCAATGCCAACCCTGAAGCACTGGTGCCCTTTCCCTGTCCTTGCAGGAGAGGCAGAGGAGGGTACTCGTGCGCGCATTCTCTAGCAACTTCCGGTTCGCGTTCTGACTGTCGGACTGCACTCGGCGACTGTCAGCAACCGTCTCCTCCGCAGCACTCAACGCTCCAACAACCATGGCGGCCGTCACCTACGGTCCCAATGTCATTGCCACCCATGCCCGGGTGGGCTACTTGGCGACGCCGATTGCTTTCGGCAGCTTCGCCCCCGTCATCGGATCGCCCTACTTTTTGGGCGTCATCCCTGTGGCTGCTCCTCAGCCAACGCCAGTTTCTCCGTCGGCTCTCGTGGTCGATGTGCCACGCACACCTCCAGCCCCGGTGGCCCACCTGAGCACCAGGCACCGGACCGCCACCACTGGCCCCTGCAGGCCCCCAGATCATCACCGGCCCGAGTAAGCGTTAGCTCTCGAGGCCAGCCTAATCCGATCTCCGGCACGGGCCCCGCGCCCCGGATTCCGGTCGCTATTTCGGCATCTTCCTTGGGCCTCCAACCCCGAGCCTCAGCAAAGTCGGCACCCAACACGGGCTCGCAGCCCCGGGTTCGCGGCTCCCCAGCACTTCCCTCGGGCCTTCAACCCCGAGGCCAGCTTCAGCAGGCACCCAACACGGGCTCTCAGCCCCAGGTTCGCGGCTCCCCAGCACTTCCCTCGGGCCTTCAACCCCGAGGCTAGCGTCAGCCGGCACCCAACACGGGCTCTCAGCCCCGGGTTTCGGCCTCCTCCCCAGCACTTCCCTCGGGCCTTCAACCCCGAGGCCAGCGTCAGCCGGCACCCAACACGGGCTCTCAGCCCCGGGTTCGCGGCTCTCCGGCATTGTACTCGGGACCCCGGTTTCGAGCTCCAGTTGAACCGGCTCTCCCCGCGGGTCTCCTACCCAGGGGGCAAGGTTCCTCAGCACCCTTCTCAGGCCTCCCGACCCGAGCCCGGACTACGTCGGCACTTACCGCGGGTCCTCGACCCAGGGGCGTCGACACCTCGGCACTTCTGACGGCATCACTTCCCGGTGCAAGAGTGTCATCTCGAGCATCGGCAACACTTCTATCGGCGCGGGCAAGGGCTTATATCCGAGTCGCCCAGTCATCGACTCTCGGCGTGGGTCTCATACCCTGGGGGCCGGTCTCAGTACCTCCGACTGACAGCTTCACGCTGTCGGTCGCTGCAGGCCGGGTCTTCTCGGTCTACCATCTCGGGGCGGAGTCTTCCTCCACTCCTCAGAAGAAGCGTCGCCATGGCCGCAAAGGCGGGCGGCTCACTCCGGCAAGACTATTCTTGTCGGTGATTTGCGGATTCGCCTCAATGGGGGTGAACCCATCAGACCTCAGGAACGGACCGTTCCTACCGTTCCCACCTCCAACCGCTTCGACCTCTTGCGACGGACGTGAGAGGATAAGGCGAAGCTCAAAGGAGCGGGCATCTCTAGGGATGTCAAAAATATCCGCAAACCCGATTACCCGCATTACCCAACCCGTGATGGGTCGAGTAATACCCGAATAAACGGATATGGATTCGGATACGTTTAAAATACCCGTTTCATATTCGGATAGGGTATGGATTTAATGCACCTAAATCCGTACCCGATCCGAACCCGCTCTTAATAACTTATTGTGTATGTTAGGCCTATGATTTTGACATGAACCCAATCCGTTGCCCGTCTTGTTGAGTTTGTGAGTTTAGACTTCTTGCTAAAATTATAAGGCTGTTTTTATAAAATATAAAAATTACTTTAAAAAGGAAAGAATTGACCGGATTTCTTTTTTTCTAATTCTCATAAATCTCACATTTCTTTGGATGTGAATGTGGACTCATGCTTTATGGATGGATACGGATATCCGCGGATATATCCATACCCGTGATGGATATACCCGTATCCATACCCGCGAAAATAATAGGGTACTATCCGGGTATGGTATTAATAAAATTTTCACGGATAGGGTATGATATTGGTCTACCCGAGTCGAACCCGATCCATTGACATCCCTAGGCACCTCGGTAGCAGTCCGGGGGCATCCCCATCGGCCCGACTCCCAAGCTCCTAAGACGATGTGAGACACGGAATATTTTCACGTGGGAAAAATAAATGTTCTTTTTGAAAAGAGACATTCCTCTGCATAGAGAGGTTTATTCCGTGGGTGCGCATAGTATCAGACGATTTGGGTTCGAGTGCTGGACCTCTCCCCACTGACCGTAGTCAGTGTTGATTTACATCGGCCTAACGTCCGAACACCTTTATTTAACTGTCAAAGAAATCCCCAAAATCCTCTCCATAGGCTCAGATGTTAAGGGTACTCTCACTTAGGGAGCTCTCCATTCATTCACCACCAACAAGTAGACAATGTTAGGGCTAAGTCTAGGCAAAACCCTAAGGTTTGGGAATAGAAGCGCAAATATGCGGAAGCCATAGGCATTTTTGAAGTAGAGAGAAGTTTTCTGGACCCCGAGGGTATTTCGATAATTTTACCACCCCAGGGGTATTTTAGTAATATTACCAGGCCAGGGGTATTTCTGAAATTTTTGAGCTGGAATGGAAGTAGGATCGGGTCCCTGACTCCCCAAAGCGCTGAGGCTCTTTCTTGAGGATTTTAGGGGCTACTGGGTTATTTCTAGGTCACAGGGGTATTTTGGTAATTTACCGTACCCTACACAGACCTAGGGTTGGGATGACCTCTGAGTGTGGGGCTGAGCTGACAACATCTCTGGGTTGAAGGAGTGACACTGGCTTCATAAAAGACTCATGTGTGTCAGGTTTGCCCAAGAAAGGGCATATGCACAATTTTATAAAAGTCGGGGTTTTCTTATAATTTTTTCCCGAGGACATACATAACACATGCTGAGTGCTTTTGTATTCCAAATGAGTACAAAGGTTGCCGGCGAGTTGTCGACTGTACAGAGTTCGCACTAACACGGGAGGTAGGGACGTAGTCCCAATTACAAAAAGTTGCAGGGTAAAACTGCAAACAACAGGACTTTGATGTTTCTCGGACCCCGGGGAGGACATTTATGCAATTCTCCCATTATTAGGGCAGAAGCATATGACATAGACGTCCCAGGACTTAGAAACAACAACACGGCCCACTGAGGGACAAAAATTACAAAAATACCCTCATAGGGGCACATACACGAGACCCGGGGACTTACTCCTCGCGGGTCAAAACAAACGAACAAAATGCTCCGAGTGTGCTTGTACGTAGTTGCTTGGTGCAAGATCCCCGCTCCTGGACCTCCGGGGGTCTATTTATAGAAGTGGGGAACCTCCCCGGGAGTGTTCGACCCCGTACGGGTCCAACGGGATGAAAATGACCCCGGGGAGGTCACTTTTTGAAATTTTTTTAGTATCCGCGCGCAGGAGAAGGACCTCCCCGGGGTGGGAGGTCCCCGGGCCGGTCCGGGACCTCCCCGGGGTCCAGGACCTTCCCGGGGTCGTGACCCCCCAGGCAGGCCTGTCCGGGGTCGCGAGCCCCGGGTGGGCCTATCTAGGGTCAAACGACCCCGGGCAGGTCCTGCCCGGGGTGGTTTGACCCCGGGTGGGTCCTCCCGGGCTCGAATGACCCCAGGGAGGTCACCTCGGGGGCCGCGCGGCCCAGGGAGGCCCTGCTCGCCTGTGCGCCAACCCGCCCGGGGCCGGGCGACCCCGGACGGGTCCCTCTCACCCCGGACGGGTTCTTTTCACCCCGGCGGGATCTTTTTGCACACAAAATTTGCTTCCAACAGACGACCCGTCAGAAAAGTGGCGACAAAGGGGACCAGCAATTCGACTTGAGAAGAATCTGGGTCACCCCAGAAGAAGCTCAAGCTGTTCGGAGGGCGCGCATTAGGAATCCCTTGCGAGCGTTCAGACCCGGCATCGGGTGAGACGCGTCCAACCCTACAACGGCACCGTCTGATGACGCCCAGTCGTCTAGTGTCCCTCGCACAAGCAAGCGGAGGCAAAGGCGAGCCTGCTCCCGGGATCTCCTCCGACCGATATTGGGAGCGAGGCCCCTCCGCAACGCACCTCGGTATTTGACAGACTAGGGGCGCCTGTCCGCCCCGAGCGGCACCCGCGCAGGAAGCTGAGGCCCGATTCATCAACGTCGCGGTTCGAGTGTTCGCGTGCTACACCATCGGACACCAGCCGGACACCCAGTCTGATGACTTGAATCAGCCCTTGTCCCACTTCAGGAGGCCGCGCCATCAGGTTCCGCCGCCTCCCCCAACATGTCACATCGGTACTTCTGCCGGACCACAGGCATCGGAACACGCAGAAGAAGTCCCAGTGGAAGACCACAACCCTCCTATCAACGCAAAGCTGGTCAACAACGACCCTCCTGCGAACGTGACTCAAGAAGTTACCCTCGATACTCTCATGAAGGAGAACTAGCTTCTGAAGGCCCTCCTGCAAGATCTCCTCCAGGAACGGGACCTTCACCCTCAGCAACCTGGTAGGCCTCCGGCCGAAGTACCGACACCGCCCGTCGGTCGCGAGGGTGCTAACGCCTCTGCGGCGATTGCCCGAACCCCGATAGTAGCCGGTCGCGGCACGCCCTCGGTTGAAGCTCAGCCACGAGCATCCAATACACCAGCACCAGAAAATCTCCTGGCGCAACGCCAGATGATCGAGCGTATTATCGAGACAAAGCTCGCCCAGTATGGTGAAGGGGCTGTCACAGTAGACCTCTACAGTGTGCCCTACCCGCTTCACCACCAGCTGAAAAAGCTTCTGCCAGAGTACGCCAAGCCCCCGAAGCTGCAAAAGTTCGTCGGGCAGGGGTCACCACATGAACACTTGGCCCACTATGTTACGGCCATGGGTGAGTTAGCGTTGGATGAGTCATACCTCCTCCGCTACTTCGCCACTTCGCTTACGAGAACGGCCTTCCAATGGTACTCTTGCCTGAAGCCCGGTTCAGTCATCGACTGGGCGGGTCTCCAGAAGAAATTCCTCGACCGCTTTCAAACAGCCGAGCGAAAGATTTCCCTGGCCGAACTATGTTCTCTTCGGCAGAAAAAGGGCGAGAGCGCCCTTGACTTCATCAAAAAGTGGCAAGACCTCAGCATGAGGTGTGTCAATCCACCCGTTCAGGAGGACGCCATTACCATTTGCCGTCGAGGCTTGGCGGCAGAGGTCAGCGAAAAGCTTCTCGGCAACAATATCAAAGGCTTCGACCAACTACATTCGGCAGTCTCCGAAATAGAGATGTTCTTCGCCGATAACCCGAGCTATACTGCGGCAAAGGGGAAGCAAGCGCGAGAACGCCAACCCGGTAAGGAGGTGAATATCATAGAGTTCACCCCTGCCGCTAAAGCCAATAAGGAGGCCGAATCCAGCGGCTCTGACAAAAAGCCAGCGGACATGCCGGTCGTTCCCTCCTTCTCGGAGCGCATGAAGACACCCTTCTCATTCAAGAAGGAACATACGAAGATGCTCTTCGACCTCTGTATGACCCAGAAGATCGTCGAGCTGCCAGAAATCCGCAAGCCGGACGAGGCTCTGAAGACCGACGATCCCATCTATGGCCTATATCATCGCATGCTGGGTCACTCAATTGAAGATTGCTACGTCTTCAAGACTCAGGCGCAGAAGTTGATCCGAGACGGCCTCGTTAAAATGAAGAGTGGTCTCGTCGATTCTCCGCAACCACATACGTGGACCAGGCCAGCTAAGGCAGCACGCGTGGTTCACTACTCAGCCAATGTCATCCACATGATGGCCGCATTCTCTCTTTCCGACGTCGAAGGAGAGGAGCCCAGTACTAGTCAAGGCAAACATTCGCTCCGGTATCCGGGGTGGAGGCCCTGGCATGATCACAGACCCCTCTCCTTCCCCAGGGAGAGAACCTGGCGACTCTTCGATATCCTCGTCGAGAGGGGACAAATCATGCCCCGCGACTCGCCGGCAGACTACACCCATTGGGACCGTAGTCACCCCCAATACTGCCCTTTCCACGCTACAATCTGCCACCCGATCGAGTCCTGTGAAGAAGTTCAACACCTCATCCAAGAACAGATCCGGTGGGTGCAGATCGATGCGGAGGGGAACTCCATGTCACTCGTCAGGCTGCGGCAAGCTGTCGAAGAAACCCTGAGCATCGCCAGGGATGCGCCAGAGCGGCCAGACTCCCCTCAAGAAAACGGGCATGGATTGCCTTACCAGCATCCCCCAGAATGGCTCGAGTTCCGGGCCGACAACCAAGAAGCGCTCGAGCGATTGCGAAGGCGTAGAGAGCGGGATGCCAGTCAAGAGATAGAGCCGACCAACTTCTCGGTCAACGTTATCCATTCCCTTGCTCCTCCGGCCCTTGTGGGCTCCCAGACATCAGCATCCGGCCAGCCAACCCCAGCCACTTCGGCCGTGCGGTGGCGGTCTTGGCGGGAGCTAAAGTCTCTCCCTTTCCCTGAAGAAGACTCCGCCAGGCTCCTCCGGGTCCTTCTCGGCCGAGAGGACGTTCTGGTGGGTGAGACAACGACGGGCTCCTCAGCTCTCTCTCGTCCTTCCCCTATCCTATCTCTGTCTCCGGCGTCTGTGGATAGGAAGGGAAAGCAAAAGCAAGGTGAGGTCCTGGCCCAACCTTGTCATACTCCCTCAACTGATGGGCCGTCGGGTCCTCTCCGCCTACCCTTTAACACACTCCAAAGTACGAAGAAGATATCTTCGGAGTCTTCAGCGGCTTCGATTCATGCGGCGGGCCCACTGCCACAAGGCTCAGCCGGTCCGCATAGTCGGGGTAACTGTGCAGAGCAACAATATCCTGCGGCGCCGTCAGTTGTCGCTAGACCCGACCCTCAGCGTGATCACAAGGGCAAGGCTAAGGAGCAGGACAACAAGCACATCCCTCGGTCCGCTTCTCAACCAAAGATGTCGCCACCGCGGCTAAGGCATCAAACCGCGCATACGTCTTCGGACGCCAGCACCAGTCAACCCACTCTTCGTAAGCTCTTGTCGCCACCGCGGGTAAGGCACCAAACCGCGCACACGTCTTCGGACGCCAGTCCCAGTATTCCGGCATACTAGGAATTGCCGCTCGAGGTAATCGAGCAGGCGATCAACGCCACCTTCCAGATACAACAAGCGGAAGGCGCCTAGATCGAAATTCGGGCGAAGAAGAGTCGTCGACCTCGCCCCACCAAGGCACTACCTCGGGGACACCCTCCTCGGAATTTATCAACTCCGGCCCCAGCACCTCTCCCTCCTACTCCCTTGGAGGCGGCCATCGCCAAGAAATAGGAGAAAAATAGGAGGAAGAACCTCAAAAGGCGGCTCAAGAAACAGGCCGAACAAGCGGCTGCCCTGCAATCCCCGGCCGAGCCGACGCCTCTCTAGAGGCTCCAGCGGCTCATTGATGACCTGGAGGAATACGTTCCTCCTCGTCCTACCGGAGCTCTCCCACTCGACAGCTATATCCCGTGGGAAGAAATGCAGAAACGAGCCCGCCTCAGAAATTGGGTCCAAGGGATGATCCAGAAGCTTAAGAACGACGAAAGGCTCTTGATCCCGGACGAGCTCTCCTTATGCTATAAAGACAAGGAGATCACCACAGAGCAGCTGGAAGAAATGCTTCGGCACTGCACCTGCAACATGGTGGCCATCCCACCTCCTGACAATATCAACGCTTCTCGGCGGGGCGAGCCAGTAGCCTCCCGGACAAGACAAAGAACCATTGCCCCTCTTGGGCTACAGCCAGCTCCAGAGCACGCCGGTCGTGGCCAAGGTCGCGGCCGGGGACGCGGTAGAGGTCGTGGAAAGGTTCTCGAGCTACCCCTTCACCCGTCCACTTTCGACCCGGAACGAATCATCCTCTTTCGAGGAGAGGAACCGGCTCCCATTCCGGAAGTAGAAATTCGGAGGGGACCCGGTATCTTCGATCCTTTCGGCAATGAAGAGGCTACTGCCAGCCTCCCAGCCCCTGCACCAGTACCGGCTTCTGCAGCAGAGCAAGCGGGACCGTCCAGCAAGGACGAGCCAGCCCGCCAGTCACCCCCAGAAGAGCCATCATTGGCACCCCTGTTCCAGGAGTCCACCGGCGATCAAAGTCAGTCCGATCCCGGTGGTAAGGGCAAGGCAGTGCAACTTTCCGACGGGGAGCAGCACAGCAGTCCGCAAAAGGCTCAGCCTGACATACTACCCTCCTTGGAGGATGCTCGAGCCCGAGCTGACCGGAAAGTCCTCCACCAGATGAAGCGCTTCCCTGCCAGTATTACAATTTGGGAAGCCATCGCTTGGAGTAAGGACCTAAGAGAAACTCTTATCAAGATACTCCAAGAGCCGGAAGCCTATGAAGCGCATGCCGCGGAAATGAAGGCGGCTATCTATGAAGCCTTCACAGCCACCATCTTCTTCACGGAGAAAGACATGCTGCTCTCCCCTCCGTGCCACAACCGTCCTCTCTACATGAAGGGGAAGATCAACGGGCATGATGTGAATCGGATCCTGGTAGACGCTGGTGCCGCTGTTAACATCATGCCGCTCAAGACATTCAAGGCTTTATATCTGACACAGTACCTTCAGAAGGTTCAGGCGGTCAAGATATCCGGCTTCAACCAAAACATCGAGGATGTCCTCGGCCGGGTGGATGTTGATCCGGTGCTCGATGATTTCACCTCCAAGGCAACGTTCTACATCATCGACTCCAACACGTCCTACAAGGTACTGCTGGGCAGACCCTAGCTCCATGAAAATTGGGTCGTCCCGTCAACTCTCCACCAATGCATCAAGTATGCCGAGGGAGGGGAGCAACATACGGTCTTTGCAGACCTGTCACCGTTCACGCCAGCAGAATGTAACCTGGCCGATGTTGCGCTCTACTTCAAGGGGATTAGTTCGTACCCTGTGATTAAGAGCAGGAGTAACGGTTGGCTCTCAGAGGGAGACAATGATGATCTCTTCTCTGTTGACGAGGAGAAGGCCAAGCTTCATCGGCTGCGCCTCGGCTCCAAGTCAACCCCAGATCGCCCCGAGAGATGCCAGATCGACTTCGAGGCTAATCTTATTAGCTGAGCTATCAGCAAGAGTATATGCTTGCCACCAGACTGCATCCAGCTCCCATGTGCATCCGAGAAGCACAGCGTCGAGTCGCTGACGACATTCATTGTCACCTTCAAGCGACAACGCCGAAACAAGAAGAAAGCTAACGGGGACAAACCCATTGTCTTCTATAAGGGAGACATGGTCCCTCAAGCCCCACCGGCTAACGACTTCGGCTGGTCCAGGCAAGCCGATGATACCCCTGAAGCAGTCCAAGTGCTGGACGACCTGCCACCACACATTCGGGAGATGTGTCTGAAGCAACACATCCCTCAATGGCAAGGTTCCACGCGACGTGAATATTTTCACCGACTGTGGACCCTTTCCCAGGTCCGGGGGCAACCCCCGTCCTTCCATAAGGATACCAGGGGACTTGGCTACGACCAAGACCCGGACTTTCGCGTCTACTACGTAGTCAATGTCATAGGCTTGACACTGCCAGCTGATGACCAAGCTAGAGTCGAAGCCAAATTCGACAGCTCCGGGGACGAGGAAGAGGAGATCCTGATCTCGATCCCCGTCAAAGCCAGCACGCCGGTTCAAGTAGTCAAGGAATCTTCCTCGCCTCCCTGCCAACACGTCGGGGCTGAAAAAGCTCCTCCCGCCACCCCGTCAGGCGACGGACTTGGTTCAATAGACTCTCCTGATGAGGGAGCTAGCCAAGATGCTTACCACGAGGGATTGTCAGCTCTAGTAGGCAACCTCGCGGAAACCTCAACAACTCCGACGGGCAACTGCTGGCCAGAAATTGGCGGCCCAGACCAATCCTCGATGGATTCCAGCAACGACAACTCTCCAGCCCCATCGGCATCGACCAGTGGCTTCGAAAATCAAGAAATATACGAAGCCGACACTGATGATGAGGGTTTCATCGACTTCCAACCCGCTCCTCCCGAGCTGGAGGACGGTGGCCAGGCGACCGTGGACGAGCTCGTTGAAATCAACTTGGGCGAAGATGAAGCTCCCCAGCCAACGTTTGTCAGTGCTCTCCTTACCGAGGCAGAGAAGCAGGACTACAAGCAACTCCTGCTCGAATACAAAGACTGCTTCGCCTGGACATACAAGGAGATGCCAGGGCTAGACCCCTCCGTAGCGGAGCACGAGCTAGCCATTTCTCCCTCAGTCACTCCGGTCAAGCAACCACAGCGGCGCATGCGCCATGAGCTGGAGCTCCAGGTTTCGGCCGAAGTCCATAAAATGACAGAGGTCGATTTCATCGAGCCGTGTATCTACCCGATTTGGCTCGCCAACATAGTCCCAGTCAAGAAGAAGAGTGGTCAAGTCCGCATCTGCGTCGACTTCCGGGACCTCAACAAAGCCTGTCCGAAGGACGACTTTCCAGTCTCGATTACAGAAACAATGGTCGACATGACCATCGGGCATGAGGCCTTGTCTTTCATGGATGGGTCGTCCGGTTATAATCAAATCCGGATGTCCCTTAAAGACAAGAACCATACAGCTTTTAGATCCCCCAAGGGGATTTTCAACTACAAGCGCATGCCCTTCGGTTTGAAGAATGCCGGCGCTACTTACCAAAGGGCCATGACCAAGATATTCGATGAAATGCTACACAATACCGTCGAATGCTACGTTGATGACCTCGTCGTCAAGACTAAGAGGCGTGAAGACCATTTGCGCAACCTCCGCCAAGTCTTCGAGCGTCTCCGGCAATATGGGCTCAAGATGAACCCCATGAAATGCGCCTTTGGCGTATCCAGCGGCAAATTTCTCGGCTTCGTCGTCAGGTACCGAGGAATCGAGGTGGATCCCAGCAAGATCAAAGCAATCCGGGCGCTTCCACCACCCAGCAACATCACCGAGCTCAGGTCCTTCCAAGGGAGGCTGACCTACATTAGGAGGTTTATTTCTAACCTCTCCGGTCGATGCGCGCCTTTCAGCAAGTTGATGAAGAAAGACGCCCCCTTCGTATGGGACTCTGAATGCCAAGCGGCTTTCGAGTAAATCAAGGAGTACCTCCTTACTCTCCCAGTCCTGGGTATGGATTTAATCAAGGGTAAACCCCTCATCCTTTATATTGCTGCCATGAACGCTTCGCTAGGAGCTCTGTTGGTGCAAGTCAATGAGGAAGGTAAAGAGCAGTCCCTTTATTACCTCAGCCGGAAGCTAATCGGTGTCGAGTACCGCTACTCCCCTATGGAGAAGGTTTGCTTGGCATTGGTGTTCGCAGTTAAGAAGCTGCGGCATTATCTCCTGTCCCATCGAATCGAGCTTATATCCAAGCACGACCCCCTGAAGTATCTCCTTCGGCAACCTGTCCTCTCAGGCCGACTGGGAAGATAGGCGTTCCTACTGATGGAGTACGACATTACTTATATTCCCAGAAAAGCAATCAAGGGACAGGGCATGGCTGAATTCTTGGCAGCCCATCTAGTGCCAGACGACTCACCTCTCAGCTCGGAGCTCCCGGACGAGGAGTCCCTTGCTACTCAATCACAACAACCGGTTGAACAGAGCGGAGATGTCTTGCATTATTGGCAGCCCAGCGCTCTTACAACCAGCGTGCCTTGTTGGGAGCTCTACTTCGACGGTGCTTCCCGAGGGATCACCTGGAGCAACCAGGACCCAGCCACTACGGCGGGTGCCGGCATTGTCTTCCTGACTCCTCAGGGCGGAGTTTTGTACAACTCCTGTGCCCTCATGAAGTCCCTGACCAACAATGAAGCCGAGTATGAAGCTCTACTTATTGGGCTCCAGATGGCTCTGCACATGGGCATTAAATGCCTCAAAGCCTACGGGGACTCCCAACTGATAGTCCGGCAGGTCCTCGGCATCTATATGACATGCGGAAGTCAGAGTTGGTTCCGTACCATACCGCCGTCACCAGATTAACCCAGAAGTTCTATTTCTTCGAAATAGATCATATCCCCAGAAGCAGCAACGCTCAGGCGGATGCCTTAGCAAAACTGGCCGCGGCCATCAAGCTCCCGTCCGAGGGCGAGGTCGACATCGTCATCAAACACAGAAGGCTGATGCCGAGCTCACTCGAAGGCAACACCGGTCTCACCATTTACGCGGTCCACGACCTTGACTAGAGCACGCCTCTAGAAGAGGAGGATTGGCGTACGCCCATCATCAAATTCAAGAAAGGGTGGCTCCCCCCTGACTGGACTCAAAGGGTTCAACTGCTCCGCCGAGCGGCCTCCTATGAGCTGATCGGCGACTCCTTGTACCGACTCGTCCATGAGAAGGACAAGTCTATTCTTCTGAGATGTGTCTCTCTCGCGGAGGCTCAAGCCGTCATGCAGGAGGTCCACTCCAGGTTGTGCAGCGCGCACCAGGCCGGAGACCGAATGAAGCACAATATCAAGCTCAAGGGTTTCTATTGGCCAACCATGTACGCGGATTGCGTCCAGTACGCCCGTACGTGCCATCAATGCCAAGCCTTTGGCCCAGTACCCAGAAGACCTCCTAATCCATTGCGTCCTACAGTCCCCACCTGGCCATTTACCGAGTGGGGCATGGACATCGCGGGGCCTTTCCCACCATCTTCTAAGGGCCACAAATACATTTTGGCCGCCACCGACTACTTCTCCCGATGGGCGGAGGCCCTTCCCTTGCGAGAGGTCACCGAGGAAATCGTTGCTAGATTCGTCCGGCACAACATCATATACCGATTTGGTACTCCCAGTCGCATAGTGTCCGACAACAGGACACTATTCAAGAATAAGGCCGTATACCAGCTAGCTGCCAAATTCCACATCGACTGGAGAACCTCTTCGGTCTACAACCCCCAGGCTAACGGTTTGGCGGAAGCCTTCAACAAGACCCTCTGCAAGTTCCTGGCTAAGATGGTTAGCCACCGGAAACGCGATTGGGGTGAGAAGGTCTTCGAAGCATTATGGGCCTATCGGACGGTCTACAAAACACCCACGGGGTGTTCGCCGTTCTCCCTTGCTTACGGGACAGAAGCAGTTATCCCCATCGAAGTCCAGTTAGCTTCTTACCGTGTGGCGGTCCACACCGGCCTTGCCGGCCCTGACGAAAGTGAGTACCAGAGAAGGCTAGAAGAGCTCGCCGATCTAGAAGGCAAACGGCTCGAAGCCTACAAACACCTGCAAGTATACCAGGCCCGCATGGCCCGGGCCTATGATAAGCTCGTCAAGCAACGAGCTTTCAAGCAAGGCGACCTCGTCATGATCAAGGAAAAGGAAGTCATGGCTGGGCGCTCCAGTGGAAAATTACAGCCGAATTGGCGAGGTCCATACATCATCCACAATGTCTACGAGGGTGGGGCTTACACGGTTGTCAATCACAAAGGTCATAGACTGTTCCCGCCTCTCAACGGCAAACATATGAAGCTATATTATGCACCAGAGCACGAGTTCGCGCGTCAGCCAGACTAAGGCGCACGCCCCAGCTACTACCAGTGAAATCGGCCCCTCCCTGCGGGAGGAGGGGAGTTCTAACCAGTCATTCCTTCCAATCTCCAGCCGAGCAATAGGGTTAGCCAAGCCCTCCCAGAACCACCGCCAGTCACCTTCGGGGGTTAACTCCCCGCCTTCGTCCTTGCCACGATGATAGCAAGGGTACCTCTACCCCAGCAGTAGTCCAGCCATCAGGCCCTTAGGTAAGTAAAAACAAAAAAAAAGTATATACAAAAAGAAAATGGGGTTAAAAATAGAGATATCCCGGCAGACTCGGTCGTTCTCTTCTTCAAGGAAGCGGCCGGGGGCAAAAAGGCCAGCAACCCGGCTGAGGTGGAAACTCGGGAGAGCACCTCAGGCAAAATTGGGAAACCCCTCGACGTGAAAACCCGCTAGGGCGCGTCGAAAAAAGCTAAAGGGGGTCGGCTCTAGCGAAAACCCGAAAGGGCGGTAGAGCCGATAACGAGAAAATCTTCCTCTCCCCACCAGTCGGAACGGCCTTCCACCCACTCCTCGGTGAGCCGTTAGCCTCACCAAGAGCCAGTATTCAATCAACTTACACTGCTAGAGCACGAACCCTATAATTCCCAGTTGGCCTTGCACTACCCCCACTCAGCTCGTCCAACCTTCGGCCCTTGCTTCGACACCACAGGTCAACCAGTCCCTGTGACAATCAAGCTCCTAGTCACCATCCCAATAAACTTCTGTCCCAGCACATCCCCAGACACTTATCATTCTACGCTACTACATCCTACATCCCCTGCAAACCCAGAGCCTTCAAGTTTCATTATAATCCCAGTTCTCTCCTACAATCCCTGATCCACCAGCCATAACTCCAGTCATATCTTGCCATGACAAAGTGGCCCTTCGCCACCATGGCATGAGGATTTGTAAAAACCCTTATTAATGGCGAACAATATCCGGCTACCCACACCTTCCAGTTCCAGGTCATGTCCCCTGACGGCAACACGCTATGGACGACAGTTTCCAAAAAAATATAAAGAAAAAATATATAAAAAAAAGAAGAGAATGGGGTTAAAAATGGAGATACCCCGGCGGGCCTGGTCGGCTCCATTACAAGGAGGCGACTGTGTACAAAAATTGCCACCAACCCAGTTGAGGTGAAAACCCGAGAGGACGTCTCAGGCAAAATCGGGTAACCCCTCGCTGTGAAAACCCGCAAGGGCGCCAGCCCTGGCGAAAACCCGCAAGGGCGGTAAGGCTGGTAAAAAGAAAAAAAAACACTCTCCCTCTTTACTCTGCACTTATGAAAGCCGTCGGCTATGACACCCCCCGATGGCAAGCTTAACATCACTCCACGACAATGGTGGCCACTACACCCCTGAGGGTCGGTCATCCCGAGTGCCAGTTCCAGTTTCAGTTCCAGCCCCCAGTTCCAACTCCGGCTACAACGCCTTCACAGGCCAGCCGCCAGCCTAGTTCCAGCTCCGGCTACAACGCCTTCACAGGCCAGCCGCCCAGTTCCAGCTCCGGTTACAACGCCTTCACAGGCCAGCCGCCCAATCTCCTGTCCCAGTTTCGGCTACAACGCCTTTACAGGTCATCCGCCCAGTCTCCAGCCCCAGTTTCGGCTACAATGCCCTTGCAGATTAGCCGCTCAGCTTCCAGCTCCAGTTTTGGCTACAACGCCTCTATAGGCCAGCCATCCGGCCCAACTCCAGCTCCCAGCTATCACACCTTTCCAGGTCACCCAGTTGGCTTCAGCTCCAGTCCCCATTTCCAGTCACAGTCCCAGTTTCAATTTCCAGTCCTTGTCCCAGTCCCGGTCTTGGTTGCCACGTCTTCCCAGGCCACCCAGCCAGCTCAATCCCAGTTTCCCAGACACATGCGAATCCCATTTTTCGGCTAACGGTATAATGCTAGCCAATACTCCACCATCCGATTCGGGGTCAATACACCCTCCAGAATCACCTCTGCAACCCTAAACCACATAAACTGCCCCGTTCTTATGGGCCTACGTTGGTTCCCTGGTATGCAGGCTTTTCCTCCAAGAGGATTGGCCCCCACATATAGCCTTTTCTTTCCCCTACTACCCAGTGCTCAGCCTCCAGTTTCTAACATCGGGTTCCCTAAACCCGGTGCCTGTTGTCCCCTATCACTCATGCCAGTGTATCGTAGAACAAACAAGCACGACTAATGATAAGTGGTCGCCAGTTCATGCACACCACTCCATTCCATCGAAAAAGGAAGGGAACAACCCAACAAACAAAAGATCCGGAGTTTGTCATTAATACTCTGTAAAAGGAGCCCAAGACATGCCCTTGGGGTGACAAAATCCATACACTCCAGATAGCACAAACAAGAAAGGAGAGAGATACGATCAAATCTCAGGCTCGGTCCCCTCCAGCGCCGCAAGGTGAGAGTCCGCAGCCGCAAGTTCCGCCTCCAAAGTAGACAAGAGCTGAGCGCTAGCTCCGGCTGTCGTCTCGGCCGCCTGCCACTCAGCTCGGACGCGCTCGGCGACTGCCTGCTGCTCCTCCCAAGCAGACCGTCAAGGCCTCAGCCCGGCTCTCCACCTCCCTCAGCTGTGCGGCGCGCTCCTGAGATGCCAACGCAGTCGCCTCGGCGTGAATTCTCTGCTCAGCTACGACTGACACAAGCTGAGCCCGCTGCTCCTGCGCCTCTCGGATCGCCGCTAGCCTCCGAGCCCTCTGCTCCTGAGCCCCGCGGAGTCGCAGGTATTCGGCCCAGAGCCCCGCGTGTGCCTCACATAAATTTGCTTCAACGGCTCAATTGTCGGGTCCTCTCGAATAGCAGCACTAGTCCTCTCAGTTAGCTCATGCACTGATGTACTTTTTCTTAAGGATGGAGGTGACTTGACCATTCTAGGAGTGACTGGCCTGCTATCTGATTCTGAGTGTCTAGTTGGCTCAAACTCAGGCTGCTGCTCAATGTCATGAACAAACAAAGCTGGGTCCCGTCTCTGGTGCGCATGAGTCTCTCTGGCCCCATTTGTTGGTCTTCTGAATTCTGGATCTCTTGGCTCATCTTCATCTAGTATGTCCTCTGCCCATCTTCTATCATTAACATCAAAAACGGGCTCATCAACCTGCTCTCATATCTCAACCCAAGACTGCGAGGGATTGTCATCATCAAATAAAGCGTTCACATCAATTTTTGGTGTTCTATCATCTGCGACGTGTTTGTCCCGTAGTTATTGTCTCAACTTCATATTTTTTATTCTCAGTCTCATAATGTAGTGGCAGTAAACCAATTTTTCTAACCATTCAGCCTTTAGCCGATTGCGAACCTTTGAGTGTATAAGGTTGAATGTGCTCCAATTCCTTTCACATTGGCTTGTTGATGTTGTTTGACTGAGCACCCTAATTGCAATGAAAGCCAATGCATTACTGCCTACATCTCGATTGTTCATCATTATCTACCAGTCAGCTATTCCACCAACCATAAGCAAATGAATGCAAAATGTAAATAAATATCAATTCTACATGATGTACTAATACATATTGACTCAATTTAAGCAGAAAGATTTAGTATACCTGGGCTCACTCTTCCTACAGCGTATTGCAATTGGGAGTCAGAATATGTCCCAATCCTCATTCTATAATTGTTCATCTATAAAGATAAAGTAATAGATTAACATAACTACTTAAGTAAATTCTACACATCTTATTGATAAAATCAATAAAGGCCAACCTCTATTTCGGCCTGAAGTCTATTTTCTGGTGTCCTCGATAAACGACCAATGACTTTTAAAGTGCCTTGAAGCACCTCGCCATCAACATTTGCATTGACATTGTACATAAATTGAGGGTTGAGGAAATAACCTGCATTTGTGTATACTTAACTAAATGTTAGATATAAATTAACATAAAGAACAATGTATCAATACAATTAATCACTCACCAGCTGCATGCAAGTCATGATGTAATGTGTTGTCCCATCTGTGGTCAATAATTTTCCACCACTTTGCATATTCTCTGGGAAGGGATTTCTGCAACTCTAATTTGGCACGGTCCATGGCCTCGTACAGATATCCCATATCATTCTTCTCAATGCCATCCACCATTCTTAGGACATTCACGAGGGGTATGACTATTTTTATGTATCGTGAGACCCTGGCCCAGAATTTGTTGTCTTCCACGATGTGGCAGACATCCAAATAATCCATCTGCGCATCAACATTAGATTTGTCTATATATTCCCGCAGGATATTGTGATACATGAAAACTTTTAGCTCATTCTTATACCTGTGCAAAGACTCCAAAGAAATGAAATTCAAATCAAATATGAATGATATCTGTAAGGATAAAGTAGAAAGAATTGAGCTCACTTTTATACATGTGCAAAGACTCTAAAGAAATGAAATTCGAAGCAAATCTAGTTGGCCCTACACGGATGATATCTCGCCCCCCACTTGCATGCTCCTTGAACATGTTCAATATCCTAGGATGGCCATAAATATACTGGGTGATTTTTTGTGCCCTCTCAATTGTCTTCTTCACATTATTTTCATTCCCAATGTATTCAAGTATCAAATCCAGACAATGTGCTGCACATGGGAGCCAATATAAATGACTGTGCTTCTGCATCAACTTCTTCCCTGCAACCTTATAACTGGTTTCATTATCAGTGACTACTTGCACAACATTGTCCTCTCCAATTTGGTCTACCATCTTATCCATCAAATGAAATAAATAATTTGCATTCTTTTCATAATTTGATGTATCTACAGATTTAATAAATATTGTGCCTTCGATGCAATAGACCATAAAGTTAATCATGGACTTCTTCGTGGTACCAGTCCAGCCATCACACATGATGGTGCATCCTCTCTCCATCCAGATATGCTTGAAGCTTTCAACCCACTGATGGAGCTCCCCAACCTCTCCCTCAAAGCCACGCCCGTATATGTCTCGACGTGACGGAGCCTTCAAGCCAAGGCCAGCATCTGCTATGACATCTAGTATAGGTTGAAAATATTCGCTTTTAGCTGTATGTGTAGGGGCACCTGCATGGAAAAATCATTTGCAAATATTTTTAAATGCATGCCCTACAACTTTTGCTGATTTTTTTATCCCTCTCAATGCTTGCTTGATTTTTGGTTGTGTAGCACTGTCTTCTGTGCAGATAGTTGTCCATGGAGTCTCCTCTCTGCGGGGCTGCACCAGTGTCAGGACATCGTGCAGCTCATGCTACATCAGTTGTACTGGAGTATGTCCTTGAACCTATCGGTGCTTTTCCTTTCTTTTAAGCGACTTGTTCACTCTCTATTGCTTCAGTCAGCTCTGGATCTGAATCCTTAGTGCCTTCTTCATCATCATCATCCCTCCTTCCCCTTCTATCCGAAATCTCCTCAGCAATTTCAGTCTGATCTTCAGTCCTTTGTTGCATCATCTCTTTTTTGTTCAAAAGGCACTGGCGCATTTCTTCTCGGACCTCTCGGGCACAATAGTCACATTGTTTGACCTCTCCTCTTATCCCTGCCAAATGTTACTTTCCTCTAGTAATTCCTCCATGTATCTCTTTATCACAATAATTGCATTTCACTTTTCTTCTCCCAGAATCAACTAAGAAGAGGTGGGCCCACCCCTGATACTCCTGCCCTTGCTGCTCCTGACCTTGTTTACGTCTAGGCATGATGCTGTATTAAAACAGTCAAAAACAAATGGCTGTAAGTACAATGAAAAAAATACAATGAAGCATAATTGAGCTTCAAATTATGTCGAATTAAGATAATTAGACAAAAGTCTCAAATTTAAACAGCTAATTAGGGCTTATTTTAGAGTTTTACCTTAATCACCCCGCATTAAATGCAATTAACAGTATGTTCCCACCCTAAATTATTCAATGAAGTTTAATTGAGCTTCAATTGACCCTAACTAAACCTAATTAGATAAAAGTCCCAATTTAAATATTTAATTAGGACTTAATTTGGAGTTTTACTCTAATCACCCTTCATTAAATGCAATTAGCAGCATGCTTCTGCCCTAATTTATTCAATGAAACATAATTGAGTTTCAATTGACTATAATTAAACCTAATTAGACAAAAGTCCCAAATTTTTAGGGCTTAATTTGGAGTTTTACCCTAATCACCCTTTATTAAATGCAATTAACAGCATGCTCCCGCCCTAAATTATTCAATGAAGCTTAATTGAGTTTCAATTGACCCTAACTAAACCTAATTAGACAAAAGTCTCAAATTTAATAGTTAATTAGGGCTTAATTTGGAGTTTTACCCTAATCACCCCTCATTAAATACAATTAGCAGTATACTCCCACCCTAAATTCTTCAATGAAACTTAATTGAGCTTCAATTGACCCTAATTAAATCTAATTAGACAAAAGCCTCAAATTCAAATAGCTAATTAGGGTTAATTTGAAGTCTTAACATATTTCACATCATCATCATCATCATCATCATCAGAGCCTTATCCCAATTAATTGGGGTCGGCTACATGAATCCTGTTCCGCCAAAGATTTCTATCAAGTGCAATACTCATATTTAAACTCAAGGAACTAATGTCCTTCCTAATAACATCGCACCATCTCATTTTAGGCCTTCCTCGAGCTCTTTTGCTAGCATCCACTAAGATTTGATCACATCTTTTAACCGGCGCTGAGTTAGGGCGACGAAACACATGTCCAAACCACCTGAGTCTATTTTCTCTCATTTTACTATCAATTGGAGCTATCCCTAAGTCCTTACGGATGCGCTCATTCCTAATCTTGTCTTTTTTAGTCTTGCCACACATCCATCTCAACATCCTCATCTCTGCTACACACATTTTGTGGATGTGTTCCTTTCGTACTGCCCAACACTCGGTACCATATAACAGAGCAGGTCTCACAGCCGTTCTATAAAACCTCCCTTTGAGTTTCACAGGCATACGACGATCACAAAGGACACCTGATGCACTTCTCCATCTTAACCAGCTTGCCTTAATCCTATGTGTAACGTCATCATAAATCTCCCCATTCTCTTGTATGATAGACCCTAAATATCGAAAGCTACTACTCTTCGGAATGTTATGTCCGTCAATTAGAACCATGTCTTCCTGAACCACTCTCCCATTACTAAAATTACAGTGCATAAATTCTGACTTGCTCCTACTAATTTTAAAACCTTTAGACTTCCTTAACATATTTCACATATGAAAATTAATGCTTAAGAGAACCTTACCTACAAAAAAAAAACTATCAAACCAACAAAAAAAATAAAAACTTCCAAGATCTATTAGGAATGGGAGCCAAGAAAACTCTTTGGCTACGGCTATACGCTGCAAACTCCAAGAAACGGCGACGGCAGCGATGACAGCGGCGGCAGCAAACCCTCCCCCTAGATGAGGCTCCAGTAGCCTACAGCAAGAGACTTCTTCCTCAGATCTGAGAATCTGAGGGAAAACAGTGGAGTTCACTTCCGGTTTCGGCTGAAACAGGTAAGTTTCGGGCAAAACCGGTATCGATTTCGCCTGAAACCATTAAATATATTTTTTTTTGAGTTTTGAACTTGCTACAGTGAGTAGGTCCGAACTCGTTTCAGTATGGGCCTGTTGCACCCATGATTTATTCCAACAAAAATCAGCATGTTACCATGTTACCTTCGCCTTGGTCGAGGTCCACAACTATATTCGGCGTATCGCCACTTTATGGAATATCTCCACGCACGGGTTCAATACATGGCTTATCGCCACCCCGTGGAGTATCCCCACACGTTTAGGGCTCTATAGCCCACGTGTTGCTACAATCATAGACCCCTCGCAGCAAACGAGGTGGTCGAGAATCGGATTAACCCACCACGATTGTTAGGATCACGTGGTTTCGGAAAAATCCCTACGGGATAAAACCTTCCTCCTTTGGACGTGCAACGACGGATAAAGGAAGCTTCTACAAGAAGAGAGAAGGTACAAACAAAGGTCTACGCACCAAGAACGAAGTCTCTCGCACGTGTACCACGCGGTGCGGACAGCAACAAGTCTTCCCTTCGTAGCCTACGGCACGAGGAAAACGACAAACGAATAAGGTGGCGCGTCCTCTCCCTTTTCCACGTGGCACGGCAAGCAAATGAAGCCCCAAAGCCCTCCTTTTATTGAAGCCACACGAGGGGAAGACCCGTCCGGGGTCGGGGGGACCCGTACGGGGTCGCCTGCCCCTGGGCGGGTCCGCCCAGACGCGGGCAGGCCCGCGCTGACCCGCCCGGGGTCATTTGACCCCGGGTGGGCCCAGGGACCTCCCACCCCGGGCCGGTCCCCTCTCCCGTGCGCGGAAAACCAAAAAAAATGAAAAAAAGGGGAAATGACCTCCCCGGGGCCATTTTCACCCCATTTAACCTGTACGGGTTCAAACGACCCCGGGGAGCCTCCCACTTCTATAAATAGACCCCCAAGGGTCCAGAAGGGGGCATTAAGCATCTACAACCTACGGAGCACACTTGAGCATCCAAGATTTCGAAGATTGTTCGTTGTTTTGACCCGTGAGGCGCGTCCTCTCCCTTCTCCACGTGGCATGGCGAGCAAATGAAGCCCCAAAGCCCTCCTTTTATTGAAGCTACACGAGGGGAAGACTCGTCCGGGGTCGAGGGGACCCGTACTGGGTCGCCCGCCCCGGGCGGCTCTACCCAGACGCGGGCAAGCCCGCGCGGACCCACCCGGGGTCATTTGACCTCGGGTGGGCCCAGGGACCTCCCACCCCGGGCCGGTCCCCTCTCCCGTGCGCGGGAAACAAAAAAAAATGAAAAAAAGGGAAAATGACCTCCCCGGGGTCATTTTCACCCCGTTTAACCTGTACGGGTTCAAACGACCCCAGAGAGCCTCCCACTTTTATAAATAGACCCCCAAGGGTCCAGAAGGGGGCATTAAGCATCTACAACCTACGGAGCACACTTGAGCATCCAGGATTTCGAAGCTTGTTCGTTGTTTTGACCCGTGAGGGGTAAGTCCTCGGCTCTTGTGTATATGCCCCTAGGAGGGTATTTTTGTCATTATGCCCCTCAGTGGGCCATGTTGTAAGTTTCTACGTTCCGAGACGACTAAATTACGTAGTTCCGTCCGTATAACAGGGGAATTAAAAAAATATCCTTTCCGGAGCCCGAGAAACAAAAATGTCATGGTCTTTGCAGTTATACCCTGCAACATCTTGTAATTGAGGCTACGCCCTTACTTCCCGCGTTAGTGTGAATCTTTGTACAGTCGACAACTCGCCGACAACTCTTGTGCCCACTGGGACTATAAAATGAATCTATTGTATTCACAAATCTCTCATGCATGCCGATCGGGGGAAAATTATAAGAAAACCCCCGACTTTTAAAAAATTGCATGTGTACCCCTCCTTGGGCAAGATTGACACATGTGAGTCTTTCATGAAGCCCTTGTCACTCTTTAGCTCGGGGACGTCGTCAGTCAGTCCGACACTCAGATGTCACCCAACCCTAGGTATATGTAAGGTGGTAAAATTCTCAAAATATCCCTGTGACCTAGAAATGGCCTAGTCGCCCCTAAAACTCTCCAGAAAGAGCCTTAGCGCCTTGGGAAGTCAGGAACCCGGTCCTACTTCCGTTCCGGCCCAGAAATTTCAGAAATGCCACGGCCTGGGAAAATTACCAAAATACTCCTGGGTTGGTAAAATTATCAAAATACCCTCGGGGTCCAAAAATCCCCCCCCCCCACTTCAAAAATGCCTACAGCTTTTGCATCTTTGTATTCATACTCCTAAATCTTGAGGCTTTGCCTGAACTTAAGGCCTTTGATGAAGCCCTAACCCTATCAAATGTTGGTGGTAAATGAGTGGTCATGGAGAGTCTCTCGAGTGCATCTGCCCTCCACATCAGAACCTAAGGAGAGGACTTTGAGATTTCTTTGATAGTTAAACAGAGGTGTTCGGACGTAAGGCCGATGTAACTCAACACTGACTATGGGCAGTGGGGAGAGGTCCAGCACCCGAACCCAAATCGTCTAATATTATGCGCACCCACGGAATAACCCTCTACACATAGAGGAAATGTCCCTTTTCAAAAAGAACATTTTATTGTTTATTTTTCTACGAAAAATTCCGTGGTCCACAGACTGGCACGCCCGGTGGGATCTTTCCTGCCTTTCTTCTTTCCGTCAAAGTCAGTCCCCAAAAACCTTCTTCAAGGTTCTGATTGCCCCTCTTCCACTTACAGGACGGGAATAGGAGGGCATACATCTCTCTGCTCATTTGAGAGCTCTTCGTGCACTCGCACGCCACTCTATTCGTGCTACGCACCACCAACAACAACAACAAGACGACGATAGCAGCCGTCACCTACGGCCCCCATGTCATCGCCAACCACGCCAGGTTCGGATACTTGGCAACCCCACTCGTCTTCGGCGACTTCCCAGCAGTCGTCGGATCGCCCTTCTTCCTGGGCGTAGTACCTGTGGCTGAAGCTAGTTCACCCACGGCCGCAACAGCAACCGTCGGGAGCCTCACGCCCTCGGCCCCAGCAACTGGCCGGGTTCGCTCGGCCCAGAAGGCAATTACTGAGAGTGTTGGGCCCTCTACTTCATCAGCTGGCCGGGTTCGCCCGGTCAACAAGCCAACTGTCAGGGGTGTCAAGTCCTCTACTGTAGCAGCCGACCGGGTCCGCCCGGCCAACTCTCTACAGGCCAGGGGTGTCAGGCCCTTCGTCTCAGCAAATGACTGAGTTTTCTCGGTGAACCAGGTTACTGTTGGCGTCACTACTGCTCAACGGGGGCAACGCCGCCGCCGCAACGGCTCAAGCTCTACGGCGGCCACCCTCAGAGGTGCTGCTCCTACACAACGGGGGCAGTGTCGCCGCCACAATGACGCCAGGCCTATTGCAGGCGTCGCCAGCGTCGCCCCTGCTCAACGGGGGCAGCGCCATAGCCGCAAGGGTACAAAGCTTACAGCGGTGACATCTCGCTCCGGCAAAACCGTAATTGTTGGAGACATTCGCATCCGGCTCGATGGAGGCGAGCCGATCTACCACGAGACAGCCACGTCCCGACTATTCCCACCTCCAATCGCTTCGAACTCCTCCGGCAGGTCCGGGAAGACGGAGCGAAAAAGAAGCCCGCCATACCGGCGGCAAATCAGGGTCCAATACGACGGCCCAAACCACCCGCTCCCCGACCGTGGTCAGGGCGCAACCCAATTAAGGAGCGTCAACTCCACTTGAAGAAGATATGGGTCACCAAGGAGGAGGCCCGAATTATAAGGCGTGCAAGGGCGGAGGAACCCTTCCGCATGTCGGATCTGCAACGTGTGTGGAGTCCGACAAGCACTGAGGTCTCGGCCTCTCCGAGGTCTACAACTCAGCCCCTACGGGGGCAAAAGCGTCGAGGAACCGGTAAGAAGGTGCGGCTGACCTCCCCGTGGGCCAGTTTCGCGCACACGGAAGAGGATCGCTCCCCTCAAGCTTCTACATCCCGAGTTTCTGTCTTTGACAGACTAGGGATGCCGCCCAAGCTGGATCGACAACCACCCAAGAAGAAGCGGGTGGTTCAGGTGACCGATGACTCTGTCAAAGTGCTCACCTGCTACGCCACCTCCGCCGACAAACAACCGAAGGACACTTCGGGTGAGCTCAATCAGCCTCTTCAATATTCGAGGAGGCCGAGACCCGTGTCCCGGATCTTGGCCCAAACACAACAGGCACTGGCTGCTGGGACGTCTCAGCCGAGCCGGCACGGCAAGAAGAGTGTCAAGAGGACGTCCACAGCGTCGATGGGGACAGCCACCCCCGGCACGAGGAGGATTTGGGGGAAGAGGAGCAGACTCCCCGTGTTGGAAGAGCTCCGACGCGAAAACCAAGAACTCAAGAACCTCTTGCAAGTGCTATTGCGTGAAAAAGAGGTTCATGTCCCACCTCAAGTTGCGCCAACTGAAGTGGAACAACGGCCTACTCCCATTCCAGTCGCGGCCAATGCGCGATCGTCTGCCACTCCTATTGCAGAAAACCTTATGGCGCAGAGGCAGATGATCGAGCGCATTGTGGAGGCGAAGTTTGCTCAACATGGAGAGGGGGTGGCTACTGTTGATCTGTACAGCGTGCCATATCCCCTCCACCATCAATTCAAGAAACTTCCACCTGACTGCCCAAAGGCTCTGAAGCTTCAGAAGTTCAACGGGCAGGGCTCGCCACATGAACACATGGCCTACTACATGACGGACATGGGTGAATTGGCACTAGAGGAGGCATATTTGCTGCGGTACTTCGCCACGTCATTGACTGGCACCGCCTTCCAGTGGTACTCTAGGCTAAAGCCCAATTCTGTTGCTGATTGGGCGGATATGCAGAAGAAGTTCGTCGACCGTTTTCAGATGGTCAAACGCAAAATCTCCCTGGCGGAGCTCTGTGCCCTTCGGCAGAAGAAGGGTGAAACAGCGTTGGACTTCATCAAGCTATGGAGGGACGTCAACATGCGCTGCGATAATCCTCCGACGCCTGAAGACGCAATCACTATCTGCCGCAGGGGTCTCTCGACTGAGGTCAGTGAAAAGCTTATGGGCTCAAATATCAAAAGCTTTGACCAGCTCAACACGGTGGTGGCAGAGATTGAGATGTTCTTCGCTGATCACCCAGCACAAACCTCTACAAAAGGTAAATCCTCCAAAGACCGTCTGGCTAGCGGCAAAGAGGTAAATGCTGTCGACTTTTCCCCGACAAATGGAGAAAAGGGGGAAGGAAAATCCAAAGTCAATGGCAAAAAGCCTGATGCTAAGGCGAGCACGTCTCGGTTGGCAGAGAACATGAAGACGCCTTATTCTTTTAGGAAAGAGCATACCAAGATGCTCTTTGACCTATGCATGAAAGAGCAGCTCATCACCCTACCGGATCCGCGGAAGCCCTCAAAGGTGGATAAAACAGATGATCCTACCTATTGTGTGTATCACCGAAGGTTAGGTCATACCATCGGGGACTGCTATGTCTTCAAGAGTATAGCAGAAGAGCTCATTCAAAAGGGCTTGGTAAATATGTTGGGCCATGCAGTCGACCCACCACAGCCTCATGCTTGGAGTCGATCGAACCGGTCGGCTAATGTGGTCTACATGGCGGCGACGGCTTCGAGCTCCAATGCCTCCGAGGCCGGGCCTTCAAATCAGCAGTCCCACACTGGCCGCGGAGCCTCTCCTCCCTCACTCCCTGAATGTTTGGCATTACGGAGGACTATTCGGAAGATCCGAGGAGAAATCCGGCAATTGCAATTGGAACAAAGGCGCCTGCTGCAGTTCTTGGAAAGCATTGATGAGCAGTTGGCCACTTTCCCCTTTGGCCCATTTGCCAGGGGGTTAGCTCCAGCTTACATACGAGAGGCAGGGACGCCATCTACTGCCCGGGCTCCACTCAGGGGTTGGCTCTCTGAGGAATCCCCAGATTCATCTAAAGGCGAGGAGGACTCATCTGTAGGCGGGGAGGCTTCACCTCAAGGCGAGCAGCCAGAAAAGCTATACTCCTTCCCTCGCGAGAAGACCCTAAACATCTTCTTCGCGTGCCAGCGAGCGGGTTTGATCAGCCCATCACCCATGGAGCAGGCACCAGGTGCTACATTTCATCAAGGCTATTGCCCATACCATGAGGTGGTAGGCCACATCATCCACAACTGCCAGCCGTTCAAGGACCTCGCTGAGGACTTAATCAAGCGAGGGAAGGTCAATATGGGTGAATTCCTGGTCGATCCACCACAGCCGCATGTGCAGGAGAATTTTCATTTCTCCGTCAATGTCATACATGCTTCAGTCGCTTTCCAACTCCCGGAGCCACAGGAGGAGGGAGTCAGTTCCCAGCCACCAAAATCCACATTGTGATACCCAGGGTGGCGACCCTCTCATCAGTGTTCTTTCCCTAAGGAGGACACTGAGAAGATCTTTGACAAGCTCCTAAAAGATGGTCGGGTGATGACACATAATCCGCCGTCCTACTACAACGAGACGGTCAAGAGTCACCCCCACTATTGCAAGTACCATGCCAGGGTGTCTCATCCCACCCGGCAATGCCCAGAAGTGCAAGATTGCATTGAAGTCCTCATCCAAAGAGGGGAGATCGATGCGCAGGGGAACTCTATGACAATGCGGCGTCTTAAAGAGGCCGTCAAGAAGAGTCTCCAACAAGCTCAACGAGAGGCTAAAACTTTTTTCTCAATTAGCCCGACCGAGTAAGTCTATGGGCAGCGGAAAACCTCAACTAGACCCCAAAGGCAAGGCTACGAGGGGCCTAAGGCCCAGAGCCCAAGAAGCCAAGCCGTGGGAGAAGGCTCTAAACCCCTCTCTGGGGTAAGTCAACCCGGCATCGTCATAAGGGGAAATCCTCCGCCAGACGACAAAGGCAAGGCGAAGGTGAGGGAGCCTCCGGCCAAAGCTCCTGTCAAGCCAGCAAGGCCGCCAATTGCAGAAAGGGCTCAATATCTTGAGCTCGCGAAGACGCCAGTCAAAGCAAAGTCGGTGGAACTACAAAGCCCCCAAGGGCCCCACTGTGGACTGGCAGAGTTCCAGGAGTTGCCTCCCGAAATAATTGCTCAGGCAATCAATGCCACCTTCCAAGTTCAGCCGGAGGAGGCCAACTGGACTAAGGTCACCCCCAGAAAAAGTCGTGGCACTAAAGCTCCTAAGGAGCCAACCTGGAGTAAAAGGTAAAATTCTGGGGGCAAACAAGTCCCACCTCCAAAGCAAAGTCCTCTCTTCTCAAGAGGCGGCACGCCAAAAGAAGCAAGAGAAGAACCGTAGGAAGAATTTGAAGAGGAGGTTGAAGAAGCAAGCTGAGCAAACAGCTGCTATGGAGGCCCCTAAGGAGCCAACTCCTCTGCAAAGACTACAAAAGCTCATAGATGAGCTGGAGGAGTACACTCCCCCTCGTCCCACCAGGGTTGTCACTCTAGACAAATACATTCCCTGGACAAGTTTGGGCGTAAAGCCCGGCTTCTGCAGTGGCTCTGAGATATGGCTCACCGTCTTGAAGAGGGAGAGGAGTTCCCAATCCCGGAAGAGCTCTCCTTATTCTACAAAGATGAGGAGCTCACTGTCGAGATGCTCGAGGAAATGCTGCAAGAGCTCTCCTGCAACATGGTGGCGATTCCGCCGCCCGACAACATTAATTCTCCTGCAGCTGATAGCACTGGAGGCAAGGCTCCTATGGCAACATATCAACGTCGCTCGGCGAGAAATAGCCGAGGTCGTGGCCGAGGACGAGGACGTGGACGTGAAGGTCCCCTAACTCTTGACCGGGTCATAATATTCAGAGGGGAGAAGCCGGGTCCTGTCCCAGAAACCCAAGTTCGGGGAATCTCTTTTATCCTCCACCCCTCAGAAGGTTCAGGCCCCATCTCAGCGGCTAAATCGGGTGGCGTCCCTTTTATAATCGCCTCTTCCAATGAAGAAGAGTAGTCAGCCAAGTCGCCAGTGCGCGAGGAGACGTTGGAGCAGGCTGGCCCCTCCCGCAAGGTTGAGCCCGCGTGCCAGGCAAGTCCTTCTAATGAGGACTAGCATAACGAACCTTTGCCACTTCCGGAGGAGTCTTTGGCCCGGCTATTCCAAGAAAATGCGGAGGGCCAGAATGAGGAGCAGCGCCCTTCTAAACGGGAGAAGCCTTGCCAGACACTGAAGACTCTGGCGAAGATCATCCCGCCATTTGACAAGACCCGTGCTCGGGCGGATCGCAAGATCAATCATCATATGAAGCGGTTCCCAACAAATGTCACTATATGGGAAGCCATCGCTTGGAGCAAGGATCTCAGGGAGGCTCTTGTCAAGATACTTCAAGACCCAGAGGCCTATGAAGCCCATGTTGCAGAACTGCAAGCCCAAGCATATGAGACATTTGCAGCCAACATCTCCTTCACGGATAAAGACATGTTGTTGTCCTCTCCGTGCCACAATCGCCCTTTATATATGAGGGGGACGATCAATGGGCATAATGTGAATCGCATTTTAGTCGACGCTGGAGTGGCCATTAACATCATGCCTCTTAAGACTTTTAAGTCTCTATACTTGGCCCCTTACTTGCAGAAGGTGAACGCGGTCAAGATCTCGGGATTTAACCAGGATTCCGAGGAGGCGCTAGATCGGGTTGAAGTCAAGCTTGTTTTGGGCGATTTTGTCACCCAAGCGACATTCTATATCATCAACACCGACACATCATACAAGGCGCTGCTTGGGAGGCCCTGGCTCCATGAGAATTGGGTTGTCCCATCAACTCTGCACCAGTGCATTAAATGTGTCAAAGGAGGGGAGCAACATACTGTCTTCGCAGATCAGACTCCGTTCCACCCCAATGAGTGCCACCTAGCCGATGCTTCCCTATATTTTGGGGAGCCCACTCTTGCAATCCCTAAGCCTATAAAAGACAAAGGGAAGCAAAAGTGGACCACGAAGTCTAGGAAGGGCAGTTGTTCACTGTCAACCAAGACATGGTAAAACTGCACATGCTAAGCCTCCAGGCCGCCTCCAAGCCGACTCAGCCGGAGAGGCGAAGTGTTGACTTTGAAGCCAACCTCATCAGCCGGGTCATTGACGATAGTATCTCCTTACCGCCCAAGTGCCTTCAACTCTCGTCCCAATGGGAAGAGTATGAGGTGGAGCAGTTGAAGACCTTCACAGTCTCCTATCAACGAAGAGGAAGACATAACAAGGGCAAGGGGGACAAGCTGATCATCTTTTACAAAGGTGACTTAGTCCCACCGGGCCCTCCCGAAGATGATTTCGGTTAGGATACTCCCGCCGATGTGGCGCCAGAGCCAGTCCAGGAGATGGATGATATGTCGAAGCACATCATAGAAATGTGTAAAAAGCAACATATCCCACAAGCTCAGGACCCCACACGAGCGGCATATTTCCATCAGTTGTGGAACCCTCCGCAGGTCCGCGGGCAACCTCTCTTCTCCCACAAAGACACGCGGGGACTCGGCTACGACCAGGAGAGGGACTTCGAGGTCTATTATGCAGTCAATGCCATACGGTTGCTGCCTCTCCCTTACGGGCAAGCTGAAGTTGAGCCCAAGATTGATGACTCTGTAAGGGAGTCTGGTGAGACGTCAACCACACCATCACCTTCATCGGAAGTCAACAACGACCACCCCTCAGAGGGAGGAGCAGCCCAGTCTTCTAACCATCAACAAGATGAAGCAATTCCTTCGACTTCAGGTCACGAGCAAGAGTGCTTCAAAGAATTTGAAGTCTATGAAGCAAAGACTGATGACGAGGGAGACTTCGTCGACCTCCAACCAGCTCCACCGGAGCTTGAAGACGGTGGTCAAGCAACTGTGGACGAGTTGATTGAGATCAATCTCGGAAGCAAAGAAGACTACCGCCCAACCTTCATAAGTGCTATCCTCAGCGAGAAAGAGAGGCAATCGTATCGGCAGCTCCTAGAATAGTTCAGGGATTGTTTCGCCGGGACTTATAAAGAAATGTCCGGGCTCGACCCTTCTGTGGCTGAACATGAGCTGGCAATACTTCCAACAGTCAAGCCAGTCAAGCAAGCACAAAGGCGTATGCGCCACGAGCTGGAATTGAAAGTCAATGTTGAGGTTAACAAGATGCTCGACGTGGACTTCATAGAGCCTTGCATGTACCCTGTCTGGCTCGCCAATATAGTCCCTGTGAAGAAGAACGGCCAAGTCCGAGTCTGCATCGACTTCAGGGATCTGAACAAAGCATGCCCGAAGGATGACTTCCCTGTCCTAATCACTGAGACAATGGTTGATATGACCACTGGTCATGAAGCTTTGTCTTTCATGGATGAGTTGTCGGGTTATAATTAAATCCGCATGGCCGTCAAAGACAAAGACCATACGGCTTTCCGGTCTCCTAAGAGGATCTTCAATTATAAAAGGATGCCGTTTGGCCTGAAGAATGCTGGCGCAACCTACCAAAGGGCGATGACCAAGATCTTCGACGAGATGCTACATGACCTCGTTGAATGCTATGTCGATGATCTGGTCGTCAAGACGAAAAGGCGGGAGGATCACTTGGCCGACCTGCGTCGAGTCTTCGATAGGCTTCGGTAATACCAACTCAAGATGAATCCCATGAAGTGCGCCTTCGGCGTCTCTAGTGGCAAGTTCCTTGGCTTCATTGTCAGGTATCGAGGCATAGAAATCGACCCCGACAAAATCAAGGCTATAAGAGGACTGTCTCCGCCCAAGAACTTGACAGAGCTCAGATCTCTACAAGGAAGACTCGCCTATATTAGGCGGTTCATTTCTAATCTCTCAAGAAGATGCCTACCTTTCGGCAAATTGATGAAGAAAGGAGCACCCTTCATATGGGACGAAGGCTGTCAGAAGGCCTTCGAACAAATCAAGGAGTACCTCTTGACTCCCCCAGTCCTAGGGGCACCTGTCAGAGGGAAGCCCCTTATTCTTTATATTCCTGCCATGGAGGCCTCTTTGGGGGCACTTTTAGCCCAGATCAATGATGAGGGCAAGGAGCAGTCGTTGTACTACCTCAGCCGGAAGCTGATCGGACCTGAGCATCGGTATGCTCCCATGGAAAAGGTGTGCCTGGCATTGGTATTTGCTGTCAAGAAGCTAAGACACTACCTTCTAGCTCACCGGGTGGAGCTCATCTCAAAATGTGATCCACTCAAGTTTCTGCTTAGTCAGCTTGTCCTCTCCGGTAGACTCGGCAAGTGGGCGCTTATTCTCATGGAATTCGACATCACCTTTATCCCGCGTAAGGCGATCAAGGGGCAAGGAATGACGGAGTTCTTAGCTGCGCACCCTGTGCTAGAAGATTCGCCGCTCAACTTCGAGCTGCCCGATGAAGAGGTGTTGGTACCTTCTCAAGAAACTTGGGAGCATTCTGAAAAAGTCCCACCGCAGATGGAGCCGGGCGTCCTCACTTTCGTCCTCCCACACTGGGAGTTGTATTTTGATGGTGCTTCCCGAACAATCAAAAGGGTCGGTGGCCTCACAGACTTTGTCTCGGGTGCGGGAATTGTTTTCGTATCTCCGCAAGGCGGCATTCTCCACAACTCTTGCGCTCTCATGAAGTCGCTAACAAACAATGAGACAGAGTATGAAGCATTAATTATTGGTATTCAGTGGCTAACTAAATTTTTTAATAAAATTTTAAAGGAACGGAGAATGCCAGAAGTTTAGAGAAAAAGTGTTGTAGTTCATTTCTATAAAAACAAAAGAGATATTCAAAGTTGTAATAATTATCGTGGAATTAAGCTTATGAGTCATACTATGAAACTTTGGGAAAGAGTAATTGAAAAACGCCTCCGTTGTATGACTACTGTATCGGAAAATCAGTTTGGTTTTATGCCAAATAGATCTACTACATAAGCTATTTTCTTACTACAGCAGCTAATGGAGAAGTATAGAGAGATGAGAAAAGATTTGTATATAGTTTTTCTTGATTTAGAGAAGGCGTACGATCGAGTACCGAGAGAATTGATTTGGTGGACATTAAGAAAGAAAGGAATCTCTCAAGGATATGTTGATTTGATTAAGGATATGTACGGTGGTGCTATTACTAGTGTTCGAACTATTGCTGGGGAGACTGGTGAATTTTCCGTTTCTATAGGTTTGCATCAAGGTTCTGCACTAAGTCCGTATCTCTTTGCCTTAGTTATGGATGAAGTAACTAAACAATTGCACGAGGATATCCCTTGGTGTATGCTATTTGCAGACGATATTGTTTTAATTGATGAGAGTATTGATGCTCTAAATGCTAAGTTAGAGTGTTGGAGACTTGCCTTGGAGTCTAAAGGTTTTAAAATTAGTAGGAGTAAGTCAGAGTTTATGCACTGTAATTTTAGTAATGGGAGAGTGGTTCAGGAAGACATGGTTCTAATTGATGGACATAGCATTCCGAAGAGTAGTAGCTTTCGATACTTAGGGTCTATCATACAAGAGAATGGGGAGATTTATGATGACGTTACACATAGGATTAAGGCAGGCTGGTTAAGATGGAGAAGTGCATCAGGTGTCCTTTGTGATCGTCGTATGCTTGTGAAACTCAAAGGGAGGTTTTATAGAACGGCTGTGAGACCTGCTTTGTTATATGGTACCGAGTGTTGGGCAGTACGAAAGGAACACATCCACAAAATGTGTGTAGCAGAGATGAGGATGTTGAGATGGATGTGTGGCAAGACTAAAAAAGACAAGATTAGGAATGAGCGCATCCGTAAGGACTTAGGGATAGCTCCAATTGATAGTAAAATGAGAGAAAATAGACTCAGGTGGTTTGGACATGTGTTTCGTCGCCCTAACTTAGCGCCGGTTAAAAGATGTGACCAAATCTTAGTGGATGCTAGTAAAAGAGCTCGAGGAAGGCCTAAAATGAGATGGTGCGATGTTATTAGGAAGGACATTAGTTCCTTGAGTTTAAATATGAATATTGCGCTTGATAGAAATCTTTGGCGGAACAGGATTCATGTAGCCGACCCCAATTAATTGGGATAAGGCTCTGATGATGATGATGAACTGGCACTGGAGATGGACATCAAGTGCATCAAAGTGTACGGGGATTCTCAGCTCGTCATCCGACAAGTCCTGGGCGTCTATGACGTCCGGAAGAAGGAGCTCAATCCCTACCATACAGCCGTCACGAGGCTCAAGGAAAAATTCTACCTATTTGAAATAGGCCATGTCCCCAGAGGCAGCAACTCCCAGGCTGGCGCTCTTGCAAAGTTAGCAGCAGCCTTAAAGCTCCCACCTGAGGGAGAATTGAATATCACTATCAGACACAGAAGGCTCATGCCAAGTGTGCTCGACGAAGAGTCTAGCCTCACTGTCTACGAGGTCGACAACATTCAAGAGGAGAATGCTCCAGAAAAAGAAGATTGGCGTGAGCCGATTATAAAAATAAAGAACGGTTGGCTTCCTCCTGATCGGGCTCAGAGAGTGCAACTGCTACGTAGGGCGACATCCAACCAGCTGATTGACGGCCTACTCTTCAGGCTCGTCCATGACGAGGACCGATCGGTCCTCCTACGCTGCCTTTCCTCCAAGGAAGCAAAGACTGTCATGCACTAGGTCCACTCCGGATTGTGCAGGGCCCACCAAGCATGAGTCAAGATGAAGAACAGCATCAAGTTCAAGGGGTTCCATTGGCCCACCATGTACGAAGATTGCAACCAATATGCTCGTACATGTCACCAATGCCAAGCATTCGGGCCGGTGTCTCGGAGGCCTCCCAACCCGCTCCATCCAACGGCGCCTACTTGGCCGTTCGCAGAGTGGGGTATGGACATTGTGGGACCATTCTCACCATCATCTCAAGGCCATAAGTTCATATTGGCCGCCACTGATTACTTCTCCAGATAGGCAGAAGCCGTTCCGCTACGAGAAGTTACCGGAGAGATAGTTGCCCGTTTTGTAAGGCACTACGTTATATATAGATTCGGCACCCCTAGTCGGATCATCTCGGATAATGGCACGCCATTCAAGAATAAGATTGTTTATGCTTTGGCGGCTAAGTTCCACATCGATTGGAGGACGTCGTCCGTCTACAACTCCCAAGCCAACGGGTTGGCCGAGGCCTTCAACAAAACCCTCTACAAGTTACTGTCCAAGATAGTAGGCGGCCGCAAACGGGATTGGGGCGAGAAGGTCCACGAAGCCCTATGGACATATCGGACTATCTACAAAACCCCTAAGGGATGTTCCCCATTCTCCCTGGTCTACGGAGCCGAGGTGGTGGTCCCTGTAGAGATCGAGCTGGCATCTTATCGTGTTGCTGTGCACGTTGGCCAAGACCAATCTGAAATAGAAACAAGGCTCGAGGAATTGTCCAACCTCGAAGGTGAAAGATTCAGAGCCTATAAACACTTACAAGTGTATCAAGCCCGTATGACACATGCTTATGATAAGCTGGCCAAGCAAAGGGCATTCAAGAAAGGCGACCTCGTCATGATCAAAGAAAAAGAGGTTCTGGCGGGAAGACCCAGCGGCAAACTCTAGCCCAATTGGCGGGGATCTTATGTCATCCAGAAGGTCTATGAAGGAGGGGCCTATACGGTCATCGACCATAAAGGAGATAATCCATTCCCTCCTCTCAATGGCAAGCACATGAAGCTCTATCATGTGCCACTGCAAGAGTTTCTACAGCAGTCCTCATAGGACATACCTATCCCCAATGAAGGTTCCAGTTAAAAAAAAAAAATGGGGTTACAAATATTGGTATCTCGGCGGACTTAGTCGACCTTCAAGGGTTGGCTAAGGGCAAAATGGCCATAGACCCGACTGAGGTGAAAACCCGAAAGGGCCCCTCAGGGCAAAAATGAGCAATCCCTCGGTGTGAAAACCCGCAAGGGCGCATTGGAAAAAGCTAAAGGGGGCCAGTCTCGGCGAAAATCCGAAAGGGCAGTAAAGTTGGTAATGTGGAAAAAAAAAAACAACAACAATCCTCTTTCAATATGCTTTATGGGTGGTTCTAAGTCAGTCACTCCACCCTATAATGGCGGAGGCATTATACTGATGCTTTGGCCGTATCTCCCACGTCGTCCTGCGACACCTAGTCCCACCAGGGCGTCCCGACATTGTCATACTCTATCCCATCGGGATTACCCATGTTTTGGACTTCCCAGGTTCGGACCCCGTGTCTCTCCGGGCTATCCAATCTGTCCTTCTAATCCCATCGGGTTCGGCCTGTGCATGCCCCTTTCGGGCTGCCGACCCATTTCGCCTATCGGCTTCCGAGTTTAGCTCATATGTCTCTCGGACAGTTAAACCCACTTACCCTTTTTCCCCACTGGGTTTGGCCTCAGTATGCCCTCTCGGGCTGCCAACCCATCATGCATTTCGGCTCATTTTACCTTTGCGGGATTGACCTCAGCCTGCCCTCTCGGGCTACCAACCCATCATGCCTTTCGGCTCATTTTACCTTTGCGGAATTGGCCTCAGTATGCCCTCTCTGACTGTCAACTCGTCTCGCCTCTTGGCCTTCAGACTTGACTCATCTATCCCACCGGGATTGTCAAGTTCATTCTTTTGTCTACACGGGCTTGGCCTATGTATGCCTCCTTAGGCTGCTAACCCTACTTGCCCATCGACTTACGGATTTGATTCATATGTCCCACTCGGGTTATCAAATCCCCTCTTTCATCCTATCGAGCTTAGCCTACGCATGTCCCCTTTCGGGTTGCCAACCCACCTCGCCTTTCGGCTTTCAGGCTTAACACGCATGTCCCTTTCGGACCGTTAAACCTGTTCATTCGGCTGTCCCAACTGGGTTTGGCCTATGCACACCCTCCTCGGGTTGCCATCCCGTTTGGCTTATCAGGTTTTGGATTTGACTAATCGCATCCCACTCGGGCTGTCGAATCCACCCGCTTGTCCCACCAGTACAGGCACACATGTCCCTCTGGGAGTGCCAAATCCTCTTCGCCTCTTAGTGCTATAGGTTCTTTATAATTAAAAAAATGGGGTTAAAAATATTGATATCCCAGCGGACTTGGTTGTTTTTGTTAGGGGAACAATCAAGGACAAAAAGGCTTTAACCCGGCTAAGGTGAGAACCCAAAAGGGCGTCTTAGGCAAAAATGGGTATCCCTCAGTGTGAAAACCCGTAAGGGCGCGCTGGAAAAAGTTAAAGGGGATCAGCCCTGGCGAAAACCCGAAAGGGCTGTAGGGCTGGTAAAGTGACAAAAAAGAGAAGAGGAAAAAAGAGAGAGCATACATGCAAGAGGATAGAAGCAAAAGCTGCTAAATTCTGTCCTTCATTTATCATGTCATCATGGAGCTCGAGACAACCCTCGGGGGTAACTCAAAAAAAAATGGGGCACAAAGGCCCTATCTACAAGAAGATGTCAAAGCCCTCAGGCATCAGACTCGCCCCTCCTCAAGATAGCAAGGCGAGTCTTACTGTGAAGAGTCTCCTCCTGGAGCTCCCCAAACCGACGACGGGACGCCTCTACCGCAGCCTGTGCGCTCTGGCGCTCCACCTCGGCAACTCGAAGATCCCGCTACAGCTCCTCAACTCGAAGGTAGGCCCTCCGACTGCACTCCTCGTCACTCTCAACCCGGAGGCCAGTCTCAACCTGGGCCGCCTGGAGCTCGCCAAGTCGCTCCTCCTCCTACTGGATCATCTGTTGAGTCTGTCGCCTCTGCTCCTGCGCAGCGTGAAGGCGGGGGAACTCACCCCACAAGGCCCCAGCCTCGCGGCCCACGTGCCTCGGGGGAGACCCATCATGTGATAGCCCCGGATGAAGTCTCCAGGCTGCTCCTCAAAGCCTCTGTTGTCGACAAAGGGTCGACCCGGATCAGCTGCTCTAGGCCCTCTAGAAGCCTGCTGGCCGTATTAGCATCCCCTAGCATCACCCCAAGCTGAGGGGCGTCAGGCCACTCAACCTCAAGGGCAGGGAAGTCCGCGGGCACCGTTGCTTCCCCTTCTGCTGATCCTGAATTGAGAAAAAGAGGAAATAAAAGTTTGTGAGTGTACCACCACAATGAAATCACCATGGTAGAGGTCCAAAGGTATAAGTCACAATGGCCTTACCTGAAACAGCCATGCCCGCCGGGTCAGGCCTATGAGAAGACCCCTCTTCCAAGACCGGAGGGGAGCTATTAACAGGTGCCAGTCCCTGTTCTGTGGGCGGTGCTGGAGTAGCCGATCTCTCTACAAACGAGGCAAAGCATGGAAAGTCTTAGCACTTCATCGGTACCAATAATCAAAATCAGCACTTCATAGTGATGAAAATATACCAGTCTCTACAAGCGTCTCCTCCTCAGTCACAGGCTCACAGCGGTGTCGACCTCTGTCATAGCTCCATGGAAGGAGAGACGGCTGAAAGAAGACACCAACATACAGAATGGTGGTCAATATCACAGAGAAAAGAAGCCTCGTCAGGCAGATGGCACAAGCTCTTAATTCAACAACAATATACCTGGAGCTGGGAGCCCAATGGAGGTCGCCGTCTGGCCAACGGTATCTTGCTCCTCCGAAGGTGTCCGGGACGAACCTGCCACCATGTCAACCCCTGGGAGTTGGGGGGAATGCCTCTCCTCTGGATGACCGTCAGCTGTTCAAGGCAGAGGCATCATACAATGTCGATATGCAGCAATATATGGCAGAAAGAATGTACAGAATATTTCCGTGCATACCGGAAGCTTGCACCCCGTTGGACTCCGCAACGCCGGCAATACCTGCCAATAGCCCCATGGCTAGGGGTGGTGGTCCCCCATCAGGTGCTCCGGCTCCGGTGATTGGAGCCCTCACATCCTCATCATAGTCCGACAAGTCGGCGGAGGACCCTGTCTTAATGAGCCTAGAGAGCTCGTCCAGGGAGGAAGTCGTCCGGGCGGCTGCATAATGAACAATAAAATAAGTCAGAGGGGCTCATGATATAACATAAGAAGAGAGTCTAGCCCTGAATTACCTGGGTTCGTCCTTATCTCTCCTTCAGAAGAGCTCGATGAAGAGGAAGAAGAACCCTCACTAGAGGAGGTGCTGGAAGTCCTTGTACTCGATGAGGTACTAGAGCTTCTCCCGCTCAAGGAACCTGATGACGAAGAAGTCCCCTCACTGCCAGGGGACTCCCCCCCTTCTTCAACGACGAGGAGAGTGGGCTGAGCTCTGGGAGCCTCTGCAACAGGCCATGCTATATTAGCCAAAGCATATACTTTCCTCAAGTATTGAAAGAGAGTGAAAGAAGGGTTAAGTATGAAAAGCACTTACCCGAATCCTGAGCGGCAGAGGTCCCTCCCGTGTATAAGTGCTGGAGAATCGCTGGTCACAAGTGTATAATCGTCGGCGAGAGGGTCCAATCCCTCAATGTCCACACTAATATCAGGAAGGGACTCATCCACCTCCATGCCCGCCTCTGTGAATACATTCCTGGGACGGGGAGAAAAGCTTGCAGCAGCCCGAGTCTCAGAAGGAGCTGTAGCAAGAAAGGGAGAAAACAGTCAGGTCACAACATTGCATAAACATGTTGTAATCCTGATTTGAAATAAAACTCCTTGCCCTTACTGGAAGCTTCTGTCGGAGTGGGAGATGCCTCCTCGGAACGCAAGCGGGTAGCGGACCGCGGATCATCCTCTTGGCCTTCGGCCCAAGGCCTCTTCCCAGAAGCATGAGTCTCCTGGCCACTGATATGCTCTGCAAACGATAAAAGATTGCATGAAGTAAGCATCTTAAATTGCAAAACAAAAAGGGACAGGGCTTAATAATTTAGCATATACCTGGCTCCCCGATGATCCTCTCGGGCTTCAGAATGATCTGCTCGGATTTCAGACCGAGGGCCCGTGCAACCTTGTTGACAATAGCCAAGATGGCATTGGGGGTGGTAGCCACCTCCAAATCTGAAACATACTCCACATGGCCCGCACAGCCCACGGCATTGATGATGTGGGCCCTCCAGTCGGTGAAGGCACTACCTGTGAACGCCCCCTTTAGAACCGCCTCGGACAGCTGAGATTTGGTCTTCAGACCGTAGGAGGCTTTCAAATCCTCCCACCAGGAGTAGGGTGTAGAAGGTCCAGGGGCCGCTCCCCGGCGAGCAGACCCAGAAGTAGAAGCTGCAGCGGGCGTGCTCCTCAAGGGTTTCAAAGCCCCAGTATACTGGCTTCTGTCAATGGGAATAGGGAGTCCCTCCTCCCTCCAGCGGGCCTCTATCTCACGGATAGCTCTGGCAGCTCCAGAAAAGTGAGATCTAACAAACTCAGGATCCAGTGATAAGGGAGGCAGGTCCTCCTTCTTCAGATGCCGCTCCTCAACAGCTCGAATAGTGTCAGCCTGTTGCCTAAAGACAACCACTAGCGCGCATAGTGTATGTCAAAAAAGCCTTTGTGCGTCTGCTCTAGAACGGGATACTCCTTCATGTCACGGAGGAGGAAACTGTGCCACGAAGCTGCTACCAGATGAACATCTCTCTGCCGATACTGCCGAAGCGTCAAAGGGAAGTCCGCATTCGGGGGTATGGCCTGATCATATTCGAAGTTCCTGGCGAACTGGTGTGGATAGTATGGCTGAAGAACTGCTGTGCTGGAACGGCGATAGACTAGAACTCCGGGCCGTATGCAGACAACCCAATCTGCCAGTGCATATAGCGAAGGCAGAGCCCATGAAGATAACCTGCAGACGACTGTGTCACCCTGCCGCTCCGAATAAGGACGGTACAAGTGGGAGCTACGATCGAAATCCAGGCTCTCACCCCTCCTAGTATGGAGGAAAGGCAAGGCGTGGCGAACACTAGCAAGCTGTAAAACTGCATCCTAGTCCGAGTGACCAGCAAAAGCAAAGATAAGCGGGGCAGCTGGATTATCCACTAGCGTCCTCTGTGATATCTCTGGTAATAGCAAGCCAGCCCACGCACTCAGATAATGGGTGGACATCAAAATGTGCTTATCTCTCGGCGATGAATGTGAAGTCAGGGCTCCGAAGGAATGATAAATGTTCGCCAGCGCGGCCGGAGCAATAGCAATCTTACGACCACATGCCATCAAACACGCCGGGTAGATTACCTCTGCTCGCAGAACTCCCTCCTCTCCGTGAGGGATCACGAAACTAGCCAGCCAATAAGCCAGGTAAGCCACCAGGTACGTCAACGGCAGCAGCTCCCTCGAGTTCCACCCCTGCACTGGGGCAGGTAAGTGACGAGGGTGTGAAGCAAATCGGAGCTCTACCTCCCGGCACTGCTCCCAAGTCATGTCCGAGGAAGCAAACTCCTCGTAGAAATAGTAGGGACCGTTGTAAAAGTGTGTAACCCAAGCATTCAGGGTCACCCTCGGCGTCCATGCAGCTCTCTCTTTGCCCACAAGGGCTAAGTCCCTCCAGGTCTTCATCAGATACCTAAAGCAATAGGGTAGGAGATGTCGGCCCGCTCCATCCGAAGCACTCAAGTGCACATCATCCAGGGACAACTCCTCGTACGGCTGTCCACAAACGGGAAGGCCAGAAATCCTGTGGAAGGCCCACAGGTCCAGTGAAATCTCTCCCTCAGCAGTCATAAATGTGTTCCAGCGCCGATTGAACCTTTCAGCTAAGGCCTGGATCAATCCTGTATGACAAGGATAAAAATACAAAGCTGTTGTAACCGCATGGCGAATGCCTGCCCGGTAAACTGTCAGCACGCCCCACAGCCACTCTGTGGCACCACGACGGTAGCAGTGGGAAGGGATGACGGCCCACCTCACGTACCAGCTGGGGACTTTTTGTGCCAAAATCCTCTCCAGCAAGCAGTCGTGATCATAGTCATCATGCGCAAAAGCTGCGCCAGAGGGAGTCAGAAACATCCCATCAATGGCAACGTCGCGGCCTTGTGATGTCCAGACAGATGCCAAACAACTGGTGAAGACGGCACAGCTCGAACAGTGAAACTGTCAAACTCCCTGAAGAAACCCAGACTCCTCTGGTCAGGGTACTGCTGCTGCCGCACAAAACCCTCTGGGAAGTTCGGATAGGAGAAAGTGCAAGTGCCCTGCATGCTATCCCTCCCCAGTAATATGGCCCGTTCAAGACGGCGCCTCTCTCCCGACAGGCGGGAGTCATCGGCCTCTGCTCCAGGAGGCACAAAACTCTGAACAAAAGGCAGAAGATGTCGGTCCAGTGGGAAGTGCGATGGATAGCCGCCCGAGCGATCATAAACATAGCACCCCTGCCTCCTCGTAATCCGGGAGACGTCAACAGTGCCCTCAGAGGTAGCAGCCTCTCCTGTCGGGCCCTCAGCAACCCAAGTGAATCTGTGGTCAACTGCATCAAAATTCTCCGAGGTAATGCTGCGAGGAGGGAATGGTGGCATAGGTTTGTCCGTGCTCCACACATAATGGTCATCAGAACCTCCAACTCGGGGCCTTCGAGAGGTCTCTCTGCTCCGGCTAGGGCGAGCCATGTCTGCAAGAGCTGTAAAGCAAAGACCGGGAAGAGAAGACAAAGATGGGTGACAAGGCTCAGTCAAAGGCTAAATTAGCCAAGGGACAGCAATAAAATTATTAAGCAGTCCTGCAAGACCCCTTGTTCTGTCAGGGAACTCGGGGATAAGTAAAATCCATGAAAGACACGGGCCACCCGCCCCCCGCCTCCGGCGCTGACGGATGTCCTGTGGGGGGCATTTGTTGCACCCATGATTTATTCCAACAAAAATCAGCATGTTACCATATTACCTTCGCCTTGGTCGAGGTCCACAACTATATTCGGTGTATCGCCACTTTATGGAATATCTCCACGCACGGGTTCAATACATGGCGTATCGCCACCCCGTGGAGTATCCCACACGTTTAGGGCTGTATAGCCCACGTGTTGCTACAATCATAGACCCCTCGCAGCAAACGAGGTGGTCGAGAACCGGATTAACCCACCACGATTGTTAGGATCACGTGGTTCCGGAAAAATCTCTACGGGATAAAACATTCCTCCTTTGGACGTGCAACGACGGATAAAGGAAGCTTCTACAAGAAGAGAGAAGATACAAACAAAGGTCTACGCACTAAGAACGAAGTCCCTCGCACGTGTACCACGCGACGCGGATAGCAACAAGTCTTCCCTTCGCAGCCTACGGCACGAGGAAAACGACAAACGAACAAGGAGGCGCGTCCTCTCCCTTCTCCACGTGGCACGGCGAGCAAATGAAGCCCCAAAGCCCTCCTTTTATTGAAGCCACAAGAGGGGAAAACCCGTCCGGGGTCGCCCGCCCCCGGGTGGGTCCACGCGGAGGCGAGCAGGCCCGCGTGGGGCCGCGGGGGGCGTGCAGACCCGGGCGGGGCCTGCCCGGGGTCAAATGACCTAGAAATAGCCTAGTCGCCCCTAAAACCTTCCAGAAAGAATCTCAAACACCTTGGGAAGTCAGGAACCCGGTTTTACTTCCGTTCCGGCCCCGAAATTTCAGAAATGCCACGGCCTGAGAAAATTATCAAAATACCCCTAGGTTAATAAAATTACCAAAATACTCTCGGGGTCCATAAATTCCCCCCCCCCACTTCAAAAATACCTACGACTTTTGCATCTTTGCATTCATACTCCTAAATCTTGAGGCTTTGCCTGAACTTAAGGCCTTTGATGAAGCCCTAACCCTATCAAATGTTGGTGGTAAATGAGTGGTCATGGAGAATCTCTCGAATGAATCTGTCCTCCACATCAGAACCTAAGGAGAGGACTTTGAGATTTCTTTGACAGTTAAATAAAGGTGTTCGGACGTTAGGCCGATGTAAATCAACACTGACTACGGTCAGTGGGGAGAGGTCCAGCAAACCCAAATCGTCTGATATTATGCGCGCCCACGGAATAACCCTCTACACAAAGGAAATGTCTCTTTTCAAAAAGAATATTTTATTGTTTATTTTTCTATGAAAAATTCCGTGGTCTACAGGTCGAAACCGATACGTTTCGGCCGATACTGCCATCCTTGGTTCAGCTGAAATCTGGGATCTGATTAGGAATCCAGATTGAATCTTTGTCTATTGCAGAAGCTGGTTTTGGGAGATGCTTGATGTGAAGCTTCCAATTACAATAATGGAGCACCCTATGGTAGGGTGGGTAAAATGCAGGTCACACTGGATGGAGGGAGAGAGTGGACAATCTTTCTAGATGCAATATGGTGGGGTATTTGCCGGAGATACATGCTGGAGTCTTTAGGTTTCAAGCCCATTATGAGGATCTGAAGAGACGCATAGGTTGATCTTCGTCTGGGAAGGTGGTCCTTGATGGGACACATCAAAACATGCCAGTACAGCTAGTTTATAGTGTACATGTAGGAAGGTGGGCCGGTGGAGATTTCATGGCTGTCAAGGCGTCCAAGGCGATATTTTTTTTTCTGATTTCCATTTTGAGAAATACGCATGGCAGGGGGTATATGTGTGATTTCTGATTCTTGATTGCATGGCAGGGTCATATTCACAATTTCTGATTTTTCTGGTCACACTGCACATGGACAAGGGGTATATATATATAATTTCCGATTTCTGACCACACACTGCACAAGATCAGGGGTATATTCACAATTGCTGATCTTTCTGATTTACATCCTGCAAATGTGCTGGGGCATATATGTAATTTCTGAACATTGTACATGGGCAGGGGCATATTCACAATTTCTGATATCTGATTTACATCCTGCACCTGGATAGGGGGCATATTCATAATTCCTGATTTTTGAATACACTACACATGGGCAGGAGCATATTGACAATTCTGATTTCTGATTTACGTCCTGCACCTGGACAGGGGCATATTCATGATTCCTGATTTTTCTGGTCACACTTGATGAAGGGACTGATACACAATTTCTGATTTTCTTGGAAACAAATACGCAGTTTTCTGTTTTCTCATAATTACACAATGCACAGAGGCAGGGGTATTTACACAATACCTCTTCTCCTGCTTAAAAAAACACAAGTCTTCAGCCCCCGACAGTCTCAACGCAATCTCCAAAATCCGTGTGTGCGTGTTCTTCTACCCAAGCCTTTCTATTTATAGGGTTTGAGGGGGCTTAATTGGAGGGGATTAGGGCCATGATCCGATCGGTTAAGCTTAATTACCCCCTACGAGAGAGAGAGAGAGCTGTGCACCCCCTTCTAGTCTGATCAGGTAAGAAGAGAGAGTGGGTGGCTTCAGCTTTCCCCCCAGTTCGGTCAGATAAGGAGAGAATGGGAGTGGGGCCCACGGACCCTCTTACCCCAGTCGGTTAAGGGAGAAGAGAGAAGGCTGGCCCCACTCTTCACCCCGATCAGTTAAGAGGAGAGGAGAGAGGGCCGATCCGGTTGGTAATGATGGGGTTTTTTCTTTCTTCCCTCCTTTTTCTTTATGTTTTTGTTTTCACACCGTGAAAAATTTTGGGGTTCAACGGGCAACAAGGCGAGGTGCCTAAGCAAAGCCTAGTTTAGATAACTAAGTGCGTCTCAAGAGAACTACTATCATATATTTTCTACATCTAAGTTCTATCTTTAGTTGATAGAAAATCTGATATTCACATATCTTCAACATATACTTATATTTTAAAAAGCAAAAACAGAATAAATGATAAACCATAACAAATTAATAAGGAGAAAATCAATAAGAATTTGTGAATACCTATCAATCAATTTGAATAATTTAATCTAAAGTTTGGTATTCGAATAGTTATGCTCTATATTAAAGGAAACATAAATATGACACATTTTTAGTTAAATTATAAGCACATCAACATAATAATTTCATAATTTTTCACTCGTCAATTATCAAAAAAAGTCACAAAAATGACACTAGCTTCAAAAAGTGCACCATGCAAATATGGATCAATGTCTGTAAGAGGAGGGAAGAGAAGCCAACAGGGAGAATAATCTGAGAGAAAGGGGAAAGGGAAATAGAAGTCCTATCTTCTCTTTCTAATCTTGACATATCATTTGCCAATTTTTCAAAATTGCCCCTGAACTTTCGCCCAAATATTAAAACAGACCTCAAAATGAGGAGTGGGATGCCTTGCCAATGCAGGCTAGGTGGGCCCAAAGTGGCCTATGTGCACTAAGGCAGGCAGGTGAATGCCTTAATGGGTTGCTCGCCTAGGTGCCTAGTCATCTTGGGCATTATGGAGCGCTTTGTCGCCTAGGCGAGGCAACGTCTTAAAAACAGTGGACAATTTTTGTGTATTTTGCATACCGGAGAATTTTACCTTAAATGTTATTATTTTCTTTGGCCTGGTATTTTTTTATTATTATTATTATTGCATTTGCAGGGAGAGAGAGAGAGAGAGCATTCACTCTTTGATGCATTACCTAACGAGCTGGATCTGATATTTGTGTTAGTAATGGATCCATTCTTGGACCTTTTCTTGAACCAAAGCTTTGTTTTTCTTTTTGAAAGTGATTTTGATAATTGTAAGAGGGGATACATGATATCTGAGAGAATTCCTCTCTCATTGCTACATCAAAGGAAACAAAGAGAAAGAAAGGATGGAAAAAAACACATCCAATCTTGAAAAAATACATGATTGTGAGAACATTGATCTGATTCGCCATGTGCATTTCCGGGTGTGTGTGTGGATTTCGATGTGTGGTTTATGAGGCTTTCCATGTTTATGATCATCTCCCCTTTGTGGAATTCCTTCTGCTCCAGGATCATGTGTTGGCATATTATGGCTTGTTTGATGACCTCTTGTGTAAGCTCCACTAGATTCTTTTTTTTTTCAGTTTATGCGTGATAGGTGGGGGACTGAGTCCTGCTGCTGGTTAACCTTGACAACAAGAAGACTGATAACATGAGGACATCGTGCAGTCAACTTATGGACTAGGTCCTTAGAAGGGAGAAATTCCTATAGTTTATGTGGTAGAGACTAAACGCCCTTGTTGGACTGGCACCTGACATTCTATTGGCAAGAGCTTTAAGCAAGTGCGATGGTGGCAGTAAAATGGATTTGTTAACTGTTACCCCTTGTTGGCATTGTTCCAGTCATGATGATTCAGGCGGCTTAATATTGGACAGGGTGGAGATGTTCTCTATGGAAATTTATAAAAAATGTTTGTTTTCTGCATTTTGTGTGGCATCTTGAAGTTCTTTGTGTTTATACCACTTAAATTCTAAAAGTGGAAGTCATTCAGTCATTATTTGCTCCTGATCTTCCCATTTCCTGCTCTTCTGGTGCCCAGGGGGACCAAAATGGTGAATGGGGGGAGTGCATTTCTTCCCCTTCTGTGGATCTCTCCTCAATCAATTTCTCTTTCAAGGTAACTATAGTGTCGTGAACCAACTTTGCCTGCAGCTGAGAATTATATTCCTTACTCTCTCATATCCTGAAGGATGTGACTTGACAGGCAGCATTTGCCTCTGAATGTAAGCATGCTAATGAACTGTTACGACTATTGCCTGCTGATAAAGGGTTGTCTTGCAGAATCTATCACAGCTGGCAACTATGAATTATGACGTCCTCTTGCAAAGTGGAAGGATATCAAAATCTTCATCTCCATCAAAAGGCCCACGGTCATAGGTCCCTAAGCTCTCAGCTTCGCTGCTCGGCTCCACGATTCAGCCACTGCTGCAATTCTTTCATTGGCTGCATTATACCATGTACAGAATAATACTACACCCGATTCGTACACTGGCTTCAATGCTAGAAATGAGGAAGCAGGTATATCATCTGCTTGAAAGAGTAGGGATGTAAATTATACACAGATTTTGCCTTATGTAAAGATAGCATTCTATATCAATGGTGTTGATAGCTGCAGTTCTTGTAGACTCGTTGAAAGAAGTTTGGCACCAGCTCAGCCTAGTCATGTCCATTCTTTTCTTCTCTCTTCCTTTTTGAACACTGTTGATTGTTCTTTTGCAATTTTAAGCTCATTATTGCATTGTGAAACTTGGGAACGGATGTTGACCTCTATCCCGTTCACCGGCTTTACGACGTGACGATGTCTGGACGTTGCATCCATATTTGTTCCCCAATCACTTGTCTGGCCTCCGTTCACATATATGGTGTTAATAATAATATTACTATATGTTGTCTGTGTTTACTCAGAAGTCTCACATACAGTCAATGGGGAGATAGAAAATATATATATATTTCTTATGTTCCCAAACGCCCTTCCCACCTTCCCACTTTTGTTCTCAAACGCGGCTAAAGGTAGGTATGTGTTTTGATACGTTCAGAGGCAGACAAAAACTTAGGCCTGAACAAATCGGCAACGTGGAAAACATTTATAGCTACTAACATTTGACAATTCCATGAATTAGAAATAATACATCGCTGGGATAACATTCACGTATCTGTAAATTTTACATTAAATTAACAGCATCAGATTTTTTATTCAGATAATTCAACAAATATATTGAATAACAATTATCATTTAATCGACACCGATATTCAAGAAGTTCTCATAACTATGGTTTAACAAATGTCAATGCTAAAAATTGTACAATGAGAGGCAACACCTACAAAATGGAATTACGGAGTTACAAGAAAATCAAAAGATTAATTCATTTTCGACAATGAGTATAATATACAAATCTACTTCAATATTCCACCAAATGGGGGAACCTAATACCTAAGTAAGTCTACGACATCTTGCAACATGCATTGGTGAAATCCATATGTAGTTGCTCTGATCGTGCCCTTGCTTCAGATGGATATCTGGGTGGCCATGACAGCTGAGGTGCAAGAAAGAAAATAGTATGCAGCATCAAACAAACTGTGTTTACTTCTTCATATTTTTATCCAGCTCAAAGATACCCGCCACCTCACCCCCAACAGCGGTAGATAGTATATTCTATGAAATATTTACCTTTCGTCGACGACGTTAAATTACAGTGGTATAGCAACAACATTTATATATGTATGGAGAGTATTCATAATAATATGTTTAAATGACAGATATTTTTGACAAAAGAAAACTTTAGAGGAGTATATATATGTAAAAAACTCTATTAATAAATACTATTCAATCATACCACTCATGATCTGACATCGTCGAGGTTAACAGACTATTCCGTTAAACATGTAGGGCCTCTTTGTTTTTTGGTTTAGAATAACGTGTTCAACCCGGAGGGTCGAACAAGTCGCCCGAGGTCGAACAACGTGTATGTGTGTGAGGGGAGGTGTTAGCCCCACCCCCATTTCTCTCTCGTCGTATAATATATTTCCCGACAATTCTATTATCAAATCGGCCCGTAGAATATAAGGTTTTAAAAAGATATACAATATAATTTGAAAGATTGAAGGAATATATAGGTGAGAAGATTAAACCAAGGTAGATTAGTCTTTTTTTTAAATCTTAACCTACCTAAAATTAAATTACACAAACATTAGATAATGGTAGGGGTATGCGTGATGACGTTCGGTTGTTGTGGGGGTATTTACGACAATACGAAGAATTTAAGAGTATAGAGTAGAATATGCAAGATTATAAGAGAATACATGTAATTATCCCTTCATCAAACTATAGTTTTGTTTGTACGATACTAGGCTCTCGTTTATGCTCCGTAATAGACCACCAGCTGACATCTGCATTTTATATAGCAAAGCTCTGTGAGTGTGACTCACTCTTGTTCTACAACATGACCCTCAGGTTAACCGTCCTCTCTCTGTGTGCGCGCGCGCGCGCGCACTACGGATGGGGTGAGGGGTGGGCGATGCAGCATGAAGGTGGGTTCGGCGCCGAGGGCTCTCTCTCTCTCTATCTAAGGATGAGAGGTGCGAGAACGAAGCAATAGGGAGGGGGTGGGTCACCAGTGGTGGGAGGGAGTCTCCTGTAGGGAGGTCTCTCTCTCTCTCTCTTGGTTAGAATATTTTAGATATTTTACATACCTTAACAATATTAGATGACATATTTCATATAATATTTACCTTCCGTCAACGGCATTAAACTGCAATGACATAACAGCAACATCTATGCATATTTGGTGGATATTCACGATAATTTGTCTAATGACAGATATATTTGACAAAAGGAAATTTTAGAGGGATATATATACAAAAAACCCTATTAATAAATATTATTCAATCATGCCACTCATGTTCTAACATCGTCAAGGTTAAAAGAATATTCCGTTAAACAGGTAAAATAAAAGGTTTTAAAGGGGTATACAATATAATATGAAAGATTGAAGGGATATGTATGTGAGAAGATTAAACAAAGGTAGATTAGTCTTTTTTTATCATCTTAATCTACCTAAAATTAAACTACACAAACATTAGGTAATGGCAGGGGTATATGTGATGACATACAATTGTTATGGGGGTATTCACGACAATACGAAGCATATAGGGGTATAGAGTAGAATATGCAAGATTATAAGGGAATACATGTAATTATCCCTTCATCCAACTATAGTTCGTGTTTGTACGATACTAGGCTCTCGTTTATGCTCCGTAAAAGGCCACCATCTGGCATTCGCATTTTATAGCAAAGCTCTGTGAGTGTGACTCACTCTTGTAACATGACTGACGAACTATCCTGTCCCACTGAGATCCAGACACCCCACAAGCACATGCACAAAATAGGGTGAAAATGGCAAATGCAAGGTAGAAGAGCAAAACTTGTTAAGTGATCGTTCATTTTGCTCCTGTGTGGGCCTTTCTAGGAGTCATTTTCTTCCCATTGCCACTGTTGATCATTTATCCTCCATAAACTAATTGAGCATTGTCAAATGCCTTGTTTCCTGTTTCTGTGGAGCCAAAGAGACTTCAACAGATTGTGTTGTAACCATTACGCTGACTCAAAGGCAGTCTATCCCTTTTATGGTACAACAGTGCTCCGTAAATAGACCACTAGCTGGCATCTGCATTTTATATAGCAAAGCTCTGTGAGTGTGACTCACTCTTGCTCGATAACATGACCGACGAACTATCCTGTTCACTGAGATCCAGACAACCCACAAGCACATGCACAAGATAGGGTGATAATGCTAAATGCAAGGTACAGGAGCAAAAATTGTATAAGTGACCATTCATTTTGCTCCTATGTGGGCCTTTGTAGGAGTCATTTTCTTCCCATTGCCACTGATGATCATTAATGCTCCATAAACTAAACTAATTGAGCATTGTCAATACCTTGTTTCCTATTTCTATGGTGTTAGGCCAAAGAGATTTCGACAGATTGTGTTGTCACCATTACGCTGACTCACAGCATTATCCAATGCCTGACCAGTCTAAGATATGGATAATGATATGGATAATGCACGTATCTTGATCAACAACCCATATCTAGAAGCAAAAATCATGCACTGAAGGGTTATAAGAAGGCAACATGGTCTAAGATACTTTCTTTTGGGGAGAATGTAAGCAAACAACATTAGTTCCATTTCCAAGCTTTACGATGCACAGGAATTGCATTTCTCATTGCAACTCTCTACGGTAAATGGTGATTTTTCTTCACAAAGTGTAATATGTGGGGCTACATCTGGAGAGTGGAATGGAGAGATTTCCTTCGGGCTGATAGGATACAGGTGAAGATGGATGTGTGGGCCTTCACATATGATGGTAGTACCAGTTCATGTGACGACCAACAGACATTTTATGGAATCACCACAAAGCCACAATGAAAATGACTATGGCAATTCGTACTTCGGTGCATATAAGCAAACTTTTCAGAAGCAGGGGCTCATGGTTTTGCATCCTGATGCATCACAGCAAACTTTCTGAAAGCAAGATTATCATCTAACGGCGCTGCTCAAACTGCATGATGTATGGCGAATTGCTAGACATGTGGCTCCAGAAATAAGAGAAGAAACCTTTCTGCTCTGTGACCAGGTACTCTGTTTTGGTTTTTGAATGTGCGTAGTCCCACATATCCATCAAAGGTTAAAAGAAAAATTTTGGAGACAGATATTTCATCGACATGCCCATAAAACCATCTATGCGGAAAAAATGATGTTACATACCAAGTTGATGTGGTCAATCCTAACTTCCCAATTTATGGAAATATAAGAGTTTTAGGCTACTCCACCCTATTAGTAATTATAAGCCACTTGGTAACAAGATCACAAGTTGGTGTAGCTGAATGCACAAGCATTATTATTCAAACATCAACAAGATAGCATAAAGCACAGAATCATGTAGTTCCATGAATGTGTGCTGATAGAGTCCCAAAAAGGGAAAATGGACCCAGTGCAAAAACCAAATGCCATTGATAAGCATGCAGAGAACGCATATATTTGAATATAAAATCAATATCCGGAAAGATATTGTTATGAGAAGACAAGACAATGTTCCAGAATTATGCACGAGTCTAAAACCTAGTTCTTGGTTGGCTCACCAAATGTGTGAGTGGCATTTAAGCCAATGTCTAATAGGTGAAACTAAGATCAAAGAGCACGATTACCATTACATAACAAGCAAGGATGCCTAAATGTTACAAAACATTCAAATGAAGCCTGGGAACCTATAATATACTCAACCTCATGGTTGTCCTCACATGTAAAGCCCTCCCTCTCCTTGCCGCACATCAGTTGTCTTCAATTAGACCTATGCAAAATAGTAGAGTCATCAGATCTATTGAATTCCTATAGCTTCCTCCAGATAGATAGAAGCCCGTAAATCCCAGAAGTAGAACTCCAGCATCAGAATTGGACTTCATATATGATAAAACACAAACCGAATGGCTTGGTCCGGCAACAACCCAAAACAACACACCACGATCTCAAAAGCGTTAAGGCATTGTATCAAGAAGTAAACTTTCTATGAGATGAAACTGCCCTAATTAGGAAAGGAACGAAAAACATTGCCCGTCGTCGCACAGGAAACCTGTTTTGTGATGGGAGAAAAAGCAGCGAGTACCCCGAGAGAGCCAGCTCCAGCGTGAGGAACCCTCGGCGATGAACGACTTGAGCCTGGCGGCGGCAGTGGCACTGTGAAGAGGCATCAGCGACTGGGCGGCTCCCAGCGCTGCACATATAGGCCTGGGGAGAGAGCAGGGCCAGACGAAGAAGGATCCAAGTTAGAACCCCAGAGCAGGGGGAGAGAGGCAAGGAGAAGCGTATCGGAGAAGAGCTAGAGTCCTAAAGGAGATGCCTCACCTTGACATGAGAGTAGAACATCGCCTCAGAGGAAGGGGCTTCGGCAGTGCAGCTCTGGAGCGCGCCGCGGCAGTCCTCGCGGCGGCCATGGCGGCGGCCCTGCACAGAGAGGCCATGAACACTCTTTCTCGCGGGACACACCAGAGAAGGGGGATCCCAAAAATCCTTGGGTCGACTCGGATCCGGGTCGAAAAAATCGGGCCAGATGCTTAAACAGTCAGACGAGTCAGACATCCAGGATTCGGACTCGCCGATTGGGAGTCTTCTACTACCCGTTAATGACTGTGCCGATGACTGTGATGCCAATTGAATTGGCCAGGACTAGGGATGAGATGTTCTTGATGGATGTAGATCATCTACGTCTTCCTCTAAGAATTCGTTTGTTGTATGTGTAAATGATATAAAACCTAATTTTCAAATTGTTGATTTTAAAATTTATAAAACAAAATTCTTGGTCTTAAAATCACCTATTTTAAATTTTCTAATTTTGACCTTTGGTGGCCTTAGACTAAGGGCTTATTTGTTCCATTATAAAACAATATAAAACTCTATATTTTTTATTTTACAACATTTTTGGGTTATTTGTTTGATTATAAAATAATGTAAATGAGATTTCCATGGACCCATTGAACATTAATATTCTGTTATTTAAATTTACTATGCTTATCTAGAGGAAACTAAAACTGAAAAAAATAAGTTGACATCACAACAAACCAACAAAACATCTTATGCTATTTTACAGTCATCAAAACAAAATACAAACAAAGATGGTGCACAAGGATAATTAATTCGGCTTTAAAACACAACTATATATGGTGCTGCAAACATATAAAAATTACTTTAAAATAATATTTTATGAGAAGTTTTTTAATAGGAAAATATCCCTCTAGTCCAACTATTTAAGTCCCCAAAATCTTCTCAATTACATGAAAAAGCATCTACTGCCGATTTTCTCTATAATACTTAACCTAATTATGACTAAAACTTAACGTGATGCGATGAAATGACCACAAGAATCCCTCTAACTCCTATCAAGAGAGAGAGAGAGAGAACATAAGGTGGGGAAGGGAAGAGAGGAGTCTGGCTGTCCCCTCTTGCTGTCGATGGTCTTCTGGCCTGTTAATGGGTTGTGCCCATTTTGGGCCCACCACGGTGGCAGCCCAAGCACACGCAGGGGTGTGCCCCCCTATGCCCGCCCACGAGCGTGCAAGCATAGGCACGATGTCCCATGGCACGCTTGTGGGGTGCCATCGGGGGAGCTGCGAATGTTCGCATCCTCCCCCCACTTGTCTACCTCATCTTCGTGTCACCTCTCTCTCATGTTCACTCTCTCCCTCTCCCACGTAATCTCTCTCTCCCTCATGTTCTCACTTTTTCCCTCTTCTCCTCCCCCTCTACTCGCCCTCCCTCTCATCTCCCTCTATAAATACCCCCAAAGGGGGTTGATTATGAAGGTAATATGGCTAGTATCAATGGACGGCGTCATGCTAGCGAGATAGTCAATTGGAGGTTCGAGTACGAGGATGCTAGGAGATGCACCACATCGGGGGGTCCGTCCCCGTAGGCTAAGATATGTGAGTGAGATGGCATAGAAGAGAGAGAGTGAGCGAGTGTATCATGTGACGACTCGAGAATCCGATTACCGGGAAGGCCCGATAACCCGAGACTCGAACCGCCGCCCACGAGTCGGGAGGGCTCGGAAGTGCTAAAAATGAGTGTGGAGGTACAAAGAAATAGGAAATAAAGCAGGACAATTCAATAATTAACAGAAATAAATAAACAACTACAACAGAGTCTAGTCCAACAGAAAGTACAGTCTAAGACAGAGAACGCACCCAACACCGAGTGAACACTTGGCCCGGCGAGCTGGCGACCAAGAACCTCAACACAGCACCCTCGAACCTCGAGAAAGAACTGCCGCACCTGAAAAGTAGGGGTGAGCCTCCTGTCACTGGCCCAGTAGGATCCAGCGGAACCCCAACTGAGAACAACGGTGGCACGGAAAGCAGCTACAGCAAGAACAACAGTAACAGCAGGAACAGCAAAACCGGTGGCCGGTAAAAACTCGGCGCCACAGCTACTCCTACTGTACACGAAAACACGCACTGGTCTCCCAATCGGGGGACAACCAAGCCACGAACCCGACATCCTGATCCCACGGTCGGGAGACAACCAGAACACGAACCACCCTAGCCACGCTACTCGAAAACGCCACGACGCCTCCGTCGCGGAGGCACGGTCTGAGAACACGGTCACGACCTCACGTTCGTGAACACAACGATGTTTGGGGAAAGGCCCTCGGTGACGCTCACCAAAAACCCCAGACCTCGACTCCGGGAACACTCCCGAAACCACTCACGAAGTCCCATCTCACGAACGGAAACAGAACTCGGGACACGACAACTCACGTCACGTGACGGGAGCACCGCCCACCAGAAGAACGACCGGATGTGTCCCCTGACGTCTGACACCGCGCCACAAGTGTCTAGCTACAACGCCCCAGGCGGAGACTCAGACACACACAGTAACCAGTAGTACCACAAAATAAGGACTAGTTGGGGTCGTGCCTGCCGGCGCCATCCGACGCCCCCAACCTCGTGTGCACACTCAGACCATACGCCCTAGGCCTGTCCTCTAGCTGGTAATTCCCCCTAAGCCCGGACTCGACTGTATGTGGGGGCCCTACGGTAACCAGCCTACTCACCGTCTCTCTCGGGTCAGCCGCTCCACCACTCCCGGGTGGGTCAGCAGACTAGTGGACGTGTCACAGAACGTGGACACTGAAAACCACGCACGCACCCGTTGCGAGTAACACGGAGTAACAGGTGGCACGATGCCACTAGACTCTGGACAGTCCACTAGACCTACTAATCACAACGGTCCTTGAGTCACGAGACTCGAGGTCAAGACCGTTGTACGCAACAGCATAATGCCGTCAATCTAGCCTAGTCCCTAGGTCTAAAACCATAGTAGCACAACAATCGAGGCAGCTCACGAGCCGCCGAGACCATTCCCCATCCCAGGGAAAAGCGGGAAACCTTTAGCCCCAGGCTAAATGGTCGGACTCGCAGTCCAAGGCCAAACACACGGCCCACCTGGAGACCACCTTCCGGAGAAACCTACGGCGTGCGGGGTAGCCCCACCGCACTCACATCGATACACGGTAGCTCAATCTAGCGAGAACAGGGAAGCCCAGAACACGCGGGGTCACTCGGACCCACCAAACCCGCGGGCACGCTAAACGAGGTAACATGGTACCTCCAGACACCCCAAAAGTACGGTCACAGAACCCACGGGGTGTCCGGGACACTCACGAGGCCAAGGGTCGACCACTGGGTCACAACCGGTTCGACCGGAGACCAACACAACACAATCGGAATGGTAGAAGGTCACCCGGACCCTTAAACCCACGGGCACACTAATCGATGTAAATGGAACCTCCGGACACCCAAAGACACGGTCACGGAACTCTACGGGGTGTCCGGGACACACACGGCCCAAGAAGAGCACGATCAGCCGTAGACTGCCCGCCCTGGGCAGCCCAGCAGGCCACCCCAAGAACACGCTACCCTTGCATGGCGCGTTCAAACAGAATGCGCCATCCAAGCATAGCGCGTTCAAACTGAACGCGCTACAGGTCCATAGCGCGACCAGACCAGGTTGCGCTATGATCCTATAGCGCAACAATTCAGAACGCGCTGGGACCCTATAGTGCGATAAGAATCGCCTAACTGTTCATCTTCCCCGATGAATGCGCACTATCGGGGCGGCGCGACCCTCAAGAACGCGCTTCCTGAGACTAGCGCGTTCTCAGTCCGGAACCGGAAGAACGGGAAAACGGCAGGAAATCCATTCCACGCCCCATCCACCCCCAGGTGAAGGGGAAACAAATGGGAAAATATTCCCCAACCTCTCTAGCACCGAGAGGACCCATTTAAACCCCAAAAATATGATCAAAACGCAAGAATCGGCTCACACCCCAAAAACATGCATTTTCCCCAAATCCCTCGAATAAGCCCGCTCGGCTCACCACGGCCTACAAAACTCGCGAGAAATGAAGTACGCGAGTCGAGGGTCCATCTCCCTACCTCCACCGAAGATTTCGCGCCTCGCGGGAGTCGATCCACGAAGAAAACGCCGTGGCGCCCACACCGGTCCACGATCCCGCGAACCGTCTCCACCATTGCGATCCTCGTCCCGTGCCCGTCGCTCCATGCCCCATGTGCCACGCCGCCCCACCCTCGCCGCCTCCGTCGGCCGCCCAGAGTGAGAGGGGGAGAGGAGAGTGCGTGAGAGAAGAGAGAGAGTGAGGGAGAGAAAATGAGAGATGGGGAGAGAGAAAAAGGAGGTTAATATATAAAATCTGAAAATTCCCGAAAATATCAAAAAATAGAAAAATATACCCCCGCGATCCTCGGAACACACTGATCACCGTGGTAACGTCCCGGCGTCGAAGAACGCAACAGTTCACCCTGTACGGGGTTCCGAAGGTCCGACAGGTGGAAAACATGCGTAAAACCCAAAACGCAACCCGGGACCCACAACGGTGCTCTGAAAATTCCAGAAAATTACCGGCGTGCTCCTCACAACGCCACGGACCCAAGGAAATTCACGGGCACACCACCAATGAGTCGACAATCCGGTATAAAAAGTCTGAAGCTCACTCGGACACGATCCGCAACCCGCGAAAAGACGATCCGAAACCCATGGATCATGATCCGAAAAATATCTGAAAAAATCAGGGGCATTACATATCATGTGCATGTGTGTGCAGAGAGAGAGAGAGAGAGAACCTCAAGAGTATAGCGCCCATGATAGCTACGGCAGTCCCGTCTCCCAATCTCTCTCTATCACTTCTCTCTCCTCACCTTTCTCCTTTATGTGTTAGATGGAACAACGAGGATAGTTCGTCGGTGAGCCGACTACACTGTATATGATGGTAGTCATTGGTTGTCCTAGTCCCATGATGTTTATGGTATGCAACTCCAGGGGATCACCACCATAGTCCCTGGATTTGGAGCATGGACCTTGGAGCCTATTCTAATAGCCAACTATGTGACTCTATAATGATTCACAGGTGGGGGTCGACTCTGGTAGCCGACCTTATACCCAGATGACGAAGGTACCCACACATTTATGTTTTCACTTCTGCTAGTACGTGTGTATGTCCCATTTCACTACGAGATATGTCCTATGACTTTGAGGTCGTTTTGTTAGATATATTTGTCATATATATATTTATGAGGTTATCTAACAAATGGTACCAGAGTGGAAGGCTTGTCGCGATTTAGTATGTTTAATTCACAGTGGATTTGTCAGCGGTCCCATTGTCCTCCCATCCTCGAGTTAACGCACGTAACATAGCGTCTACCCATCAGACTCATAATATAAGAGGATGCCATAAGAGAGGTCATGAGCCATGACAACAACGACGATGGACAATGGTCCTTGTTTCCACGAGAACGACTCCTTCCGAATATGCAGGTTCTGGATCTCGAGGGAGACCGTTAACTCCACAGTGTCGGATTTGACTATTGAAATGGCGTGTATAGCAGGCGCAGCAATTGCCGACGCTTTGCCTCTACTATGGTGATCGATTTCACCTACACTATCATTGCATGGGTAGTCATGACAGTGACCAGTCAGCAATAGGGGAGTTACACGTAGGCTACCGTCGACCAACTAGCGACACCGAAGATGCGCCAGATTAATGGCTACCTATTGTGATAGTGTTGGACGCACTCGAAATTTCTCTTTTCATTGCATATGAATTGTCTTCATCTTAACTTGGCATCGTTTATCGGTTTATTGAGTGCGTGGGCGTGCCAGTCACTGAAGTGACATTTATTCGGGCTTCGAGACTGGGATGGTCTGAAGCCACGGGTGCGCTCCGTCTAACTAACTAGACGATTGTGGGTATCGGGTCGGGACTAAGAACCCGCCGCGCCATAAAGGTCATGGCGTTAATTATATATCCTCAGAGAGGATAAAACCTTTGATTAAATGCTAGGAGAAGGGGCCCTCAGGACCTTGAATTGATATTAATTAAAGAAATGAATGAGAATTCCGAACTTCAATAAAACAGCCCCCATTGAGGAGTAAATAGTTGAACAAAGCCGGTCATTAATTGACCCATTCATATCTGGACCAGAGTCCCAATTTGTAAATATGTCTGCCAGATATGGCAAGTTTGATATCCGGAAGTAGATCCCAATAGACATTCACTTCAATATAGCGGGCTTTGGCCCAGAGCGGGGTCAAGCTATGACCATGATGGGATGATCCCAAGGTTCAAGCACGATCCGCAAAGGGCTTGTCAATATCCCCATGCACGGGGTCTAAGGGAGGTGGAAGCTTTAGCATCGCTTCTTTTATTTTGTTGTATATCTTATAGTTAATTTTTTTTTTATTCTCTATGCATTATCACAACCCCCTTTTTATCAATGGTTTATGCCATCAATATTATTATATTCTTATCTTGTTTGTAATTTATTATTTATATGTTATTATTGTTATTGTTATTATTACTTTTATTATTATTATTATTATTATCGCTTCTTTCTTCTTCTTTTTATTCCTCTTGAAATGCAGAAAAGGCCAAAGGCCTCTGCGTCGGCGCAGGCTTCTCATAGCGACAAAATAAGAGTGACAAATAGCTTCTAGCGGTAACAAATAGGTCCTTAAGGGTGTAACATGCCTTGTAAGGGTGAAAAATAGGTGACAGGGCTGAAGTCGTTGAAAACATGAAGAAGTGATGTTGATAGAGTCGACGCCATGGTGTTTGGAGTCAACGTAGCAAGTCTTCTTGGGAGCCAACTGTTGGTGATATCTTTAAGGGTGAAAAATGAAGAGTTAGTGGTGACAAATAACTAGTTAGTGGTGAAAAGTGGCTGTTACCAGTAACAAATAGATCAAAGTTGCTTCAAGTCAAGGGAAACAAAGCCAGCTCAATCCATACCAAGAAGATAAGAAGAAGGGTTGACTCCAGTCAGCATCACGATAGTCAAAGCTGACTTTAGTCAAAGTCAACATCAGTTGAAGAGAGCCCAGCCAAGTTCAAATTCATAATGACTCAAGTCATACTGCCACAAGTCAAAGTCAACTTGCTATAGTGGTCTAGTCAAAGTATACTTCAGTCAACTTCGTCTCAAGCAAGAGCTCTTCAGAAGGATCTGCCACATGAAAAAAAAACTTAAGGGTGAAAACTATCCAAGCAACGGTGACAAATGCGCAATATGGGTGAAAAATAGCCCACTAGTGGTGACAAATGGACCGCTAGTGGTGACAAATAACTTAGCGCGACGGATCAAGCTCAAAGGCAGAAGAACGAAGGCGACGGCTATTCAACGTAAGGGTGACAAATAGCCGATATGTATGACAAATAGCCGATAAGGGTATAAAATAGGTTCCTAAGGGTGAAAATGGCTAAGGGGCGTGGAGAACTCAAGGGAGTCACGTGCCCTCGATCCCCAATCATTGGCACATGATCCCAGGCACTTGACATGCTCCGTACGAGGCTGAAATGTCATAACATTCCCTCCAAAGGTCTTGGACAAACAACAATTCAAATTAAAACAAGGTCAAATCGAAGATTCAAATGCTTAGCCATATATATATACACCAGTGTTCAAAAGGAAGAAGAAGAGAAGCTGCAACGAAGGCAGGAGAATTAATATCTGAGTTTGCTGAGAAGTGAGAGGCTGTTCTTCGAAAGATATAGAGAGCTAATCCGAGAGAAAGAGAGCCAGTTCGTGAGCTAGAGAAAGAGAAAGAGATAGAGATAGAGAAAGAAGAAAAGAGAGATTGAGCAGCTCGAGAAGGTTTCCAGTGAAAACTCTTGAACCAAGTTCAGAGCTACATTCAATTTATCTACTGCTATATTTTGCCTTTTGTTCGTTGCATTTTTCATTTGTCTTTGATTCATTTCAAATTGTAGTTCTCTAATAGTGCATTGGCGCACTAATCATAGGTGTGATCGTGGGTTACTGATCACAGTCTGGTTTGTTTACCATGGTGCGAGGGTGTTCCTCGTGGGCTGCCGTAGCACACTGTTTCTAGCTCTATTAAGTAGAGTTACGGGTGTGTTCAGTGGGTTGTTGAACACGGTTTTTCCCTCTGGGTTGTCAGAGGAAGGGAGAGGTTGTTCCTCTGGTGTCAAGCTGTGTATTAGCTGGTGTAACGGACTTGGTCCGTGCCTGCTAGTGCAAGGAAGCCTCACTTGAATTGGGTGAGGGGTGGACGTAGATTGCTAGAAGCAATCGAACCACCTAAAAAAGCTCTGTGCAGTGTGCTTGATTTCCATATCTTCCTACTCGCTGTCTATCTGGACTTGGTATATGAAAAGGTGATTCACTTTGCGTGAGGAAATCTTTAGGATAGTCCTCCGCCTCGTACCAGCCTTGTCTTATTATATCGTTGTGGGTGCGCCTAAGGTGTTCGTGAGTGCGTCTGTTTGTTAGCTCGAACTGTGATTGCTACTGCCTCATAGTTGGTCTTTATCGAAACTAAGCGTGGATTGAAGATTCTTAGCTAAATTATTTTTAAAGGGGGCTGATCTATTCAACCCCCCCTCTAGATCCGCCTTCCCAGTTTCAACATCTTGTTCCGCTGGCGGAGGTGGGGGTTGCAAAGGACCACCTGCCCCACTCCCGATGATATGGCCTCCCTAAAGAATAAAGCGACCTCCAATTGTTAGTCGGGAGGATTCTACACGGGAACACTGGGAGCGTTCCTCCGTAGTTACTTGAGCCCTCATCAAATCGCAAGGATGTCCAATTTAGCATTGAGCGAACAGAAGGCATTTGGGTCCACCGTGGTAGGCTGTCCCCCCATGGGTAGCGGTGGGGGTGGCGCATTGACATGATCATTAGGAAGGGGGCCGGTCAGCGAGTGTGACGGCACGGGCCCTTCGTTTGCGGCCGTCGGCGCCTTCCCCTTGTCGCCAGTAACTCTCATGCTATTGCTTCGTCGCACCATACTGGCTTCTTACTCGTTTCTCACAGACGGTGCCAGATGAAGAGGCAAGATCTCGTGTTGAGCCTTGAGCCGTCCGATTCACGGTTTACACAAGGTGTAGCCACTCCCGCACAAGATTCTGCAAAGAGGGAAGAAAACGATCAGGGGGCCTAGGGTTGTAACCCCTGGGGAAAACTCTATGATGCCTAAGTCAGCAAAGGGTTGGAGCAAGATGCGAACGGGGGCAGGAGAGAAGAGAGGCACGAGATAGCTCTCCACCAGTTGAAGTGACTGTGGGCTTACCTTTCCGGAGGGGTTCTTTGGGTTTATATAGCTGCGGGCTCCCTCCCCAGGGTAGGGGAGACACAGGGGCCTGGGGGAAGTCTTCGTCCACAAGTGGAACTTGACGCGGCGGTGACGTGGAAATGGATCGACGACACTCCGATATCACGAACATGACGGATAACTTGCTACCTCGCGCAGCTCGGCCTCACGCCGGACGGTCTCACACCGGGCAACACACTCAAACTCACAAGTGAGAAAGAGGGAAGGGAAATGCAAGAGGGAATAGCTCTCACACAAACAAACTTTCATTCATATAATAACATTCATTCATGTCTCGTAACACACCCTTGGCCTCCTATTTATAAGAAAGGCCCATTACACACATACCTTCCTTATTTCCCTTATTTGCATATCTATCCTAGCCTAATAAAACAAAACCCACCCACCTTACTTTGACTTGTGGGTTTTAATCAAATAAAATACAAAAATTTACACACATTTTATTTGACTATGACTAGCCTAATAAGACGAAAGGAAAAATACATGCATGTAGGAATACATGTATACATACACACACAAATACATATACTCAATACGCAATATACTACTATAGCCATAAGTCGAGTCTTCAGGAAGGATCTCCAAGCCATAAGCTCGGTGCAGTCGGGGCGGTGCGGCGTCGGCTTCGAGTAGTGGGCCCGGTAGTGGACCCGGTGGTGTCACCACCAACCCTCCCGGGGCGGCTGGAACTCGACTCCGTCGAGTAAGGGGGAACACTGCTGTGGTAGAGCTCCAGCAGATCTGGATCGAGGCGCTGGAGATCTTCCCTGCTGATCCAGGAATCATCAGAAGGTGGACGGTCCCGCCAGCGGACAAGGTAGCGCTGGTACACCCTGCTCCGTGTAGTGGTCACCTGCTCATCCAGTATCCTCTCAATGTGCTCGCGCGGAACTCTCGAGGTTGTGGGACGCACAGGGGTGGGCTCACTCTCAATGGGAGGAGAAGGCTCGAAAGGGTCACTAGGAATCGATGTGGGTTCCTTGTAGGCCACTAGATCTGCTACATTAAAAGTCGAGCTAATCCCGTATTCGGGAGGTAAATCCACAACATAGGCATTGGCGCCAATCTTCCGCAGGATTGGGAAGGGACCATCACTACATGCTTGTAACTTTTTAATGACTCCCGAGGGGAGTCGTTCGGGCCGGGCCCGTACCATAACTAAGTCACCTTCTTGAGATTCATGGTGACGCCTATGCGAATCAGCTGACTCATGCAGACTAATGACGTGTTGTGCAAATTTTTCGGCTGACTTGGACAGTCTAGACTCGAGGGGAAGGTTGGGTAGGGTGGACCCAGGGGCAAGCTCAATAGCATGTTGTACATCACGCATGGGAGGGAGTTGAGAAGGCAAGTCCTCGGGGACGATGCCTTGGAAGTCCGGCAGTATGGCCGGGTCTTCAGTTGGGACTGAGACTCGAGACTCCTCGGGTGTGATGGTGACGTCAACAGCCAAAACAGGAGCACCCTCAGCAACCCTTTTGTTTAGCTCACCGACATTTATGGAGTCATGGCACCTAACTAGGTCATGACTAACCGTAGGGGCCTCAGAAACGGGTGTGATAGAGGCAGGAGAAGAGGGAAGGGGAGGTTTCCCTTCAGTGGGAGTTTGGGGATTCTCCTGAATTTTGGAGTTCCGGTGGGGGTGGAGGTGGAACTCTTTCCCGGGGTCACCTTTGGGGGTGCCGGGTACAACTGAATCTTCTTCCCGTTGTGAGAGAAGGAACACTGATTGAACCGACCAAAGGTAGCGAGGTCTACATCATAGATCCATGGTCGTCCTAAGATGACGCTCCCGGCCTTCATAGGCATTACGTCACATAAGATTTATCCTTGGTAGGACTGGAATTGGATGGGAATGACACATGTGGTGGTCACTGGGATAGAAGTATCATCGACCCAAGCCACGTTGTATGGCCTTGGATGAGGGTGCATAGGTAGACCTAAACGGGAGACAAAGTCTAAAGAGACTGCATTGATACAGCTCCCGTTGTCAAGGATTACCTTGCAGGGATGAGAGTTCACCATGATGTAGGTTTGGAAGATAGAGGTTCTACGCCAATCGTCCTCCTGGGGTGTTGAGATATAGCGAACTACACCCAATCTTTTCTGGCTAGAACTCTCGGTAATGTCTCCAACCTGCATGTACTCGACATGCGTGTCATCAAATATTGCATCCATTTCCTCAAATTGGGTGATGAGGTCATGATCGGCCATATATCTTTCATGTTCCATGGGTGTTTGTAGAGTTGAAATGCGCTCTAGACGGCCTGATGAATTCCTAGACCAACGTGGCATGCACGAGCTTGGACCTAGGTGATGCAATCCTGAGACCGAAAATTAACAAGTTGTGGACCCAGCTGATATACAAAGGGTCAATGTGAAGAGATCGGTCAGGGAAAAGTTACTCGCCCGTAGGCGAAGTAGTCATGGAATTACCTCCTAACAATTAGGGGGCCCTAATGCGGCAGTCTAGGGCCTAAGGATGGGTGCAAGCAAGCTCTCTCCCGCCGTCAACAGCGATGCACTCAGGAGACTGGCTGCATGGATCGGGCTCTCTCTCACTTCGTCGCGCGAAAATTGAAAAGATATTAAATGAGCAAATGATTGGAGCACGTACCTAGCTAGACTGAAAAGTCTAACTTCGACCGGAGACGAAGGCGAGCGGGGACGTGCGGGCCCGCACGGTCGTCGACGAAGCTTCACGGTTACAATGAATTCACTCCGCGCAGGGAGGATATAATTTATTACAAACCACTCAATTCTGAAAATTTCCCTCGCAGGGGAACAAATCAATCTTATTTCTCCGCACAGGGAGACTCTCGGGTATGCACGTTCCGTAATCTACGGATCTTATGTCGGCTATCCGGCGACTCGGGCACCGGGCAATCGTTGTTGCGGACTTTGGGTGCCACGATATATAAGTTAAAAGATATAAATATATATATATATATATATATATATATATTAAGATTATATATATCCCAAATATATATATTATATATATACTTGATTTTTTTTTTCAAATCCCTTTTTTTCAAACTCCACCTACTCTTTTTTTTGACTGTTTTCACCAGGGTTTGCCGACCCGCCCGACCCGGCCGACCCGGTCTCGGTGCGGGACGGGTCGGGTCGGGCGGGTCGCAAAGCGACCCGGTCCGCCCTTTGGCTCTCCACGCGATTTTTTTGGAATTTTTTTTTAAAATTTTTAAGAAATTTATTTTGAAAGATTAAATGGTATATATATATTTAAAAATATTAGAATGTATAATTTATTTATGATAATAGATCCATACTACATTATACATATTAAATTATATAAAAATTACATATTACACTGCTTAATTAAACATCCTATTATATATAATACATAAAAATTTATTTTAATTACTAAATATGTAAAAGTAAACAGTGACATAATAATGACATTCATTCATGAAGTATAAAATACAAAAACTCACTAATCCGTGTCCATCTGTGAAGTCCGAATCCCAAAACTCACTCATCCTCCTCATGTGTGTAATCCGAAACCCAAAACTCACTAATCCTCATCATCAGTGAAGCCCGAATCCCAAAACTCATCATCAGATACATGAGACTGATCACCCGTATAATCTAACTCTATCCTAGTGGGTGGAGGTACATATGGGTGAGACTGAAAATATGTAACCATCTGCACAAATGATGGGTCGTGTGCTGCGGTGGAGGGTACATGAAAATCTGTAAAAAAAGTCCTCACTACATCTATAGCTTCAATTCTATCATGTGCGACTGGTGCTGGTGCTGGTGCTGCTCGAACTCTGGACGTGGAGGAAGATCCTGCTCCGCCATGTGCTCGTGGTGGAGGTACCCGGGACGTAGAAGAAGATGTCCTCGGTGTGCTACGAGAACCGTATCTATCATGTAACTGTGTCCGAAAGGAATGTCGAACATCTCCCGGAACTCGGTCGCATGCACGAACATCGCGTCCCACTCCCGCAAGGTGCTCCGCAAACCTGTGTATGCCGGTGACGCGATGTTCGCAGTATCTACAGTGCACATGTCCATCACCCTCAACAGAATATCCATGCTCCCACGCAGGGTGACGCCGTCCGTCCATGATGACCTGCAAATGATGTAAAAGTTTACATTAGTGATTTCGATGACAAGTACAAAACTCTATATATGAAGAAATGTACAATTAATTATTAGTTAGTTCTAAATGTAACCAAATGATACATACTAATAAAGCCTATGGACCCAAACTGGGCCAGTGCCCATCTCCAAACAATCTGACATTAAATGTGGTCCGCAGATAGGACAGATAGTCTTCATAGCGCATTGAACCTGAATAGTTCTCCCAGTACATGCGTACGTAGTATTCATACTCATGCGAACCTTGTGCGTACACGACCTCTACTGACGTAGCTGCGGCATAAGGATATGGATACGATGGGAAAAATGAACTACTGTTATCTGAGTCGCCATGATACATCGGCTGCTGCGGCCATGACCGTCCATACGAGCTTCCAGATCCCTGGGAGTCATGTGTGCTCATCCTCTCAAAATCAGACAACATGCCTTGATAGCTGGTACTGTCTGCAACCGAACTTCCATAGTAGGGATCCCAATGATCAGCTGCCCGTCTCGTCCCTGGCAGTGGAACACCGTGGTCCTCATCTTGCGTGGCATGTGTGAAGTGCTGCTCCTCTGTCCATGCGCCATGTTGACGGCCCCCACGACCTCTACTATGACCACTGCTGTACTCTCTGCCACCAGCACTCGTATTCTCACGAGGACTCCGTTGGTCACCTTGAGAACCACCACCTCCATGGGATGAAGACCCTGTCGGTGTACTCTCAGCATCGGAGTCATGACTCCCACTAATGCGGGGCTCAACAGAAGGCTCGGTAGTGTCGTCATCTGCATTGGGATCTAATGTCTCCATGTCTGCAAAATCTATCGGATTTAATGGTGGTCCCTTGTCCTTCTTGCTGGTGAATAATGTGGTCCATGATGATTTTTTCTTCTGTGGAGCAGGGGGCGGCTTACATGCTGCATGTTGTGTCCCTATAGATGCCTGAGAAGCAGAAGCCTGTTTAGATAATTTTTCAATTTACTTTCTATTGTGTAAGTCTGTACGTATACCTGAGAAGACTGATTGGGTGCCTTAGTCTTAGATGTTGAGCGTCGGGGCGCAGCAGACTGAGATGGTTGTTTCGATGCTCCCGAAGACTACACAATTGAAAGAAGAATATATTCAATTACCAATGAATTATATATTAACAAATGTAGAAATGACAATATAATTTCACCTCTCTAAATGAGGAACTCCCCCTAGCCTCTCTTGAAGTGGATAACCTTCTTGGTTCCGCAGATATTGAATGCCGCGGTACAGCAACTCGAGACCACTGTTCTCCCGCAATGTTATCATTTGTCGGACTGACCTGCAATATATTGCTATCATACATAAATATATGACTATGCTATCTAATGAAATTTGCGATTCGATTTTCATGTATTAATTCACCTGAGGTGGCTCTTGACGCTCAATTAATGGGGGTTGGATCAATCGCTCCCATGCTGTATCATCATACGCATACGATGTGTCTCCACCCCCAATGACGAGGTCTTCATCTAAATTAATTTCATCATCACGTCCCGTTGCAGAGTCGTCACCACCCAAATGCACATGGGTGTCATCTCCCTCCCCGACTGCCTCTTGTACAGCTGATACGAGAAAAGTATTAGGCCGTGGTGTCTCGCCAGGTTCTTCAGCCTCCTCGTCTAATTCTGCCTCACCACGCTCGGTTGTGGCTCTTGCAACCCATGCTACCATAGGGTCGTCATCGTCTCGCAAGTACACAGCATCCGTTGGGTCGTAATCTCCCTCTCCTCTCCTTGTATCCATTTGTACATGCCGGACCTTTAGCCTCATGTTGTAATGAACATACACCATTTTGTCTAGCCTGCGGTGTGTTAGCCTATTCCTCAGCTTAGTATGCAAGAAGGAGAACGTCGACCAATTCCGCTCACACCCACTCGACGAGGATGTTTGCGATAGAACTCTCATTGCGATCTTCCTTAATACGGGTGCACTTGTGCCGTAATTTAGCCACCACTCAGCTGTGTTTAAGACAGATCATGTACAATATAATAATTAGATGTAAAAATTCTTTCTCGAGATATAGAAGGTACATTGTGAAGACACATTACCTGGGTCGAGTCTATCACGACTGGCCACGGCATTAGGTGTCGCAAATGAACCAATTCCCTCTCTAAATATTTTCATCTGCATTATCAAAAAATATGAAGTGTATATTTCATTTAATATTGTCAATGTTAAAATATCCAAGTATACCTCATTCAACGCATCAGCGGCATCTGTTGGGGTGAAAGACAATCGGTCTACCACAATGTTGACCGATTCTATCAACGTATCGTCATAAGCAAGGGCCCGAGCATATTGGAAGGCCGGATGTAGATAGTACGCTGCAATCGTAAGACAATGAATTACATATTAGTATCAACTGAAAATCACAGCTCATTGATTGGACGAGAATGTAAGTGTTTACCTGCCATGTGAAGATCACGGCTCATTTGTCTGTCCCATCTGTCCCCCACAATCTCCAGAATAGTGGGTCCATATTTTTTGGACGTTGTAAGGATCTTCCGCTTGGCTGCTTCTATTTTGCTGTACACCAACCCCATGGTTGGTACTCTATCCCCATCCACGCATCGTAGAACCTCATACAGTGGCTCTATCAATGACACTAATATCTTCACTCTATCCCAAAAATTCGAGGTGTTGACAATCCCCTCGACCTCCGCCCCTTCACGTGAAGCAGCAAAAGAGGAACTCAGCCAGGTCTCACCTCTAAACATTTGCTTCAATCCATCCTTGTGCTTCAATAGGCTCTGCAATGCGATGTAGTTGGTGGCAAATCGTGTGATGCCAGGCCTCAACAGTTCGCCGCCACAGTGCTCCCTCATCCATGCCAATACAAGTGTGTGGTTGTAGATATATTTCGTGATTTTTTGTGCCACCTCGACCACAGATTTTACCATACGAAGCTGCCCAATCTCCTTCAGCATCAGATCTACACAATGTGCTGCACAAGGGGTCCAGAAAATGTGCCGTTTTTTCTTCATTAGCTCCTCCCCAGCCTTCTTATAGTTCGACCCATTATCAGTCACCACTTGTACAATGTACTCCTCCCCAATCTCAGTCACCACTTGCTCCATCAATGATAAAATATATTGGTGACTGTGAATTTGACCAGACGCATCCACTGATTTGTGAAAGAATACCTGTCTGTCACAATAAACAAGGAAGTTAATCAGGCTAGATTTTGTGGTACCTGACCATCCATCACACATCAGTGTGACTCCGTACTTTGTCCATTTCTGCTTGAATGAGTCAATGTAACTCTTGATCTCAGCAACTTGTTCATCAAGGTATACGCCAGCCAATTCTCTCGCTGTAGGTGGCTGCACGTGTAGCCCAAGGATCTGTGCTTCCTGAAACATTGGCTTGTAGTAAGGGCTATTGGCTGCATTGAAAGGCAGACCCGCGTGGTGCCACCATTTTGCAACAGCTTGACCAAGTTTCCATTTAGGTCCCTTCTGGCCATACGCATCGTCCATCCTCGTTTGCTTACCATGCTCTCGGGATAGTGCACCGGGCTCCACATCTTCGATGTTGATCGATTGTGTCCTTTTCCTTTGTGTCCCCGAGTCACCAGTCAATAAACTCCTTATGCCTCGTGATTGTCGAGTCGTAGATGAACCACCACTCCCTGATGCTCCGGTCCTCGCGGCCTCGCGACTACGGACTATAGTCTCCTCGGGATGTCTTGACTCTTCCCTGCTCTGACGTACTGCCTCACGAAGCTCTGCTTCGTATGGATCGTTCACAGTGACATACACATTAGCCTGCTCAGTACATGCTTGTTCGTCTTCGTCACTGGGTGTCCATGCACATTCCTCCTCGTTGCTGCCACTTGGGCGCCCGCTCACTGCCGCTTGATCCCTTTTCTTCTTTTTTTCCTTTTCTTTCATCTCAGCTCTCTTCTCACGCAGGTGTCTAGCCATTGCAAGTTTCACATCTCTAGGCACATGGGTACACCCAGCAACCTCAGAGTATCCTGCCCCGGCTCCTCCGGCCAAATGCTTCTTCAACCGAGACACCCCTCCTCCCCGGTGTTCTATTTTACAATAGTTACAACGCCAGCACCTACGGTTGCCATCCAACAAAACTCCGTGTGACCACCCAATATCATTTGTTCGTTCCTTAGGAGCCATATTAAGTACTTAACTGTATCTCCTAAATGTAAAAATTACAAATCATATTAAGTACATTATTTTAAACAGAGACTAACAATGAAAATAATATCATTATTTCTACAATATGCAAGACTAAATTCAATATTTACTACATGTCAATATAATTTAGTTCAAAATAATATCATTATTTCTAAAACATGCATATAATGCTAATTTTTTATTTAATAGACCTACATTTAGTTTAAATTAATTTGTAACATATTTATCACTAATTATATATTTATAATTATAAACATGTCTAATTAAATTAAATTATATTAAATTATTTATCAGTAATTATTTATATTATATTAAATTATTTTACGTCTACAACTAATAATGAAAATAATATCATTAATTCTATAAAATTAAATTTAAATTTTAATACATCTCAATTAAATCTAATATTTAAACATTAATTAAATAATATATCAAACATAAATATATTTCTACAACATGAATTAAACGATCTTTATATTATTTCTACAACCAGAATTAAATAATATATCAATATATTAAATTCTACAAGATGAATTAAATAAAAATTATATTTTTCTTACAACATAAATTCAACCTGACATCAAAAATAATATTAAACAATGACAATCTAACAAATTTTATTCATATATTTTTAAATTAAAAAAAGATATTACATTTTTAAAAATTAAAATTTTTTCCTCCCCCCCCCCACCCCCACGGTCGCACACCCCCCCCCTCATCCCCCCACCGCCTGCCGGTGGCAGACGCCCAGCACGGCAGCACCCCCACCCCCCCCCCCCGTCCCCCCACGGCGGCCCCCGTCCCCCCCTGTCCCCCCCCCGTCCCCCCACGGACGCACAGCAACACCCCCCCCCCCCGTCCCCCCACGGCGGCCCCCGTCCCCCCCCTGTCCCCCCCCCGTCCCCCCACGGACGCACAGCAACACCCCCCCCGTCCCCCCACGGCGGCCCCCGTCCCCCCACGGACGCACAGCAACCCCCCCCGTCCCCCCACGGCGGCCCCCGTCCCCCCACGGCGGCAGACGCCGGCCCCCGTCCCCCCACGGACGCACAGCAACCCCCCCCGTCCCCCCACGGCGGCCCCCGTCCCCCCACGGACGCACAACAACCCCCCCGTCCCCCCACGGCGGCCCCCGTCCCCCCCCGTCCCCCCACGGCGGCCATGACGCCCAGCACCCCCCCCCCCCCCGGCGGCAGACGCCCCACCCCCGACCATTTTAAAAAAATTTAACTTACCTACCTCCGATCGCCGCCCAACGCCGCCGTCGGCCGCTCAGATCGCCGTCCGAAGATCCTGCTCGCCGTCCGCCGCCGCTGCACCGCCGTTCGTCGGTGGGAGGGGTGGAGCTCTTCCTCCCCCTTCGGCCCGTTAAATGGGCGAACCGCCCCCGACCCGCCGTACCGAGCCGGGTCCCGCCTCGCACCGGAGCGGGACGTGGCGGGACGCACGGGACCTTGCGGTCCAGTGCGACCCGTCCACGACCCCCAGCCCGCGCGACCCGGTGCCCGCCTGGGTCGAGTCGGGTCGTGCGGGTCGGTGCGGGTCGGGGCGGGACGGCAAACCGTGGTTTTCACACTCTTTTTTTGTCAACTTTCAAATCTCTTTTCCTTTTTTTTCAAACCCCTTTTTAAACTTTCACACGTTTTTTTCTTCCAATCATTTTCTTTTTTTTTCACACGTGTTTTTTTTCCTTCAAATTCTTTTCAAGCCTTTCGGCTGCGTGGTCAAACAACGGGGCGGTCCACGTGGGCGGGCGACCAGGGCGCGGGCGCGGCAGGCGCGTGCGCAGGCAAGGCCGGAGCGCCGAGGCGGGCGTGCGGGGTGTCGCAATGGGCGGGCGCACCATGCAAGCACTGCGCGCGGGCACGGGAGGCCGGGCGCTGCGCACGGGACAGAGCGCTGGGGTGCGCGCGCGTGGCGTCGCAGCGGGCGGGCACGCCGGGCGCGCAGGGACGCGGGGACGGGCGCGGGGTCGAGGGCGCAGGGGCGCGGGGCGGGAGCGGGGCGCGCGCCGGGGGGGCGCGGGGCGCGTGACGGGCTGGCGCGGTGTGGGCGGGGTCGGACGCCGGGAGCGGCGGCCGGGAGGGGGAGGAGTTGGCCGTTGCGGCCGCTCCCCCCTTTTGAACCCGGCACGGGCGACGAGGCCCCGTGCCGCGAATTGAGACCCCTTTTTTTCCTTCTGTTTTCCTTCAACCGAGAGAGAGAGAAGGAGAGAGAGAGAGAGAAGGAGAGAGAGAACAGAGAGGGAAAAAGAGAGAAAGATAGAAAGAACACGTCAAAATTTTTTTTTCTTTTGCTTAAAATTTTTTTCCCTCTATTTTTTTCTCTCAATCACAGATCCTTCTGCTACTCTTCTTCCTTTTTTTTTTTTCCTTTTTTTTTCACTCTAGCAAACTAGAGAGAGAAAGAGAGAGACGTCGGGGACGTCAGAGTCGTCGGAGACGTCGTTGTTGTGCTCTCATACCAATTTTGATAGGATGCAAGGCCCGGATATAGAGGGGGGGTGAATGTATCCCTCTTCAAATATTGCCTAATTAAAACTCTAAAGCTCAGATATGCGAAATTAAAAACTGTTGCAAAAATATGCTGAGAATACTTAGAAGGATCAAAGCAAGACTAGCCCTCACACGATCCTAAGCAAGCATCTAATGAGCGCAGCAATGAAAAGAATACATAAGGAAAATCAGACCACAAGTGAACACCAGGATTTTTTAGGTGGTTCGGTCCACAGACCTACGTCCACCCCTCACTCCAAACCGGAGTGAGGCTTCCACTAGCAAGGCTAGAACAGCAGACTCAGTCTGTAACAATTGCTGCCAAACAGCTTGACCAGGGGAACATCCTCCCCTCTTCCTCCCAACCGGAGGGAAACACTAGTGACACCCAGTCACTAGCAAACCAGAGACCGAGGTCTCTCTTCCTCCACCCAGGAGGGAACCCACAAACGACACCCAGCCGCTTGCAACCGGAGGACCAATCCTCCCTTCCTCCAAACCGGAGGGGAACCCAGAGACCCAAGTCTCTCTTCCTCTGAAACCCAGAGGGAAACCGCTAGTAACACCAGTCACTAGCAACCGGAGACTCCAAGTCTCCCTTCTCCTGAATCAACAGGAGGAACACCGACCTCACTAGAGAATCGGAAGAAACACAATGGAAGTGTAAACAAAAACAAGAAAGGAAAAATACAGCAATCAGAAAGCTGGAGATGTAGTCCACAACGATGTAGCTCGCCAAGGAGCAATCTGGCATGAATTTGATCCAAATGCTAGAAGAACGAAATCTTCTTCTTCTCTTCCTCTTCGACTCTCTGTCTCTCTCTTCCTGCAAGCTCTCTTTTCTCTTTTTCTTCTTAAGCTGGATCTCTCGATCTCTCTTCTGCTCTCTGGCTCACTCTTCTTCTTTCTTCTGCTCTCTGCCTCTCTGCAGCTCTTTCCTTCTTATCTCGATCACTCTTTTTATCTATTTTTATCCGTCTTCTCCAGATGGAGGAAGCTTCGTATTTATAGCAGCAGTAATTAGGGTGTGTGCAGGGCTTGTGCCCTCTTTATCCTCGGATCACGTGCCAGGTGCCAACCTCGGATCACGTGCCCTTCATAAGCTTCACGAATAGTACATGTCAGACAGAGAGAAACTTATCAGTTTAATGTCGACACCTTGTACATACTTTATAGTATGTAATGTGCAGACGTTGTATAGACTTGAAGGCTTGATAACGAGTGTATAGACTTGAAGGGTGATAACGAGTGCATAGACTTGAAGGCTTGATAACGAGTGTATAGACTTGAAGTCTTAGAAAGGATTGCATAGACTTCGTCTGAAGGAGATGAACAATAGAATGAAAGTATGCACATTGAATGCATGAGATGCTCAGACAAGCTGTCATCGAATGTACAGACTTGTCTTAGTGTTTATGCATGAGTCTGTCAACGAATGTACAGACTTTCTATGTTGCATGCACAAGACGCTAAGAGAGACGCTGTAGAGACTTGACAATGCATGGACTATGCACATAGACGTAGCAAGACTCTGTGAGCGCCAGGACCATGTACATACTTAATGCAAACGGGATGTGCAGACTTTGTAGCATGCAATGAAGCAAAGTATAGACTTACGTTGAAGCAACCAGAATGTACAGACTTGCGTTGAAGCAACCAGGATGTACAGACTTTGAAATCAAGGGATGCACAGCCATTGGAATGTATAGACTTTGATAAACAAATGTATAGACTTCAAGTGTGGATGACCAGACAATGTATAGACTTGCTCATATGCATGAACAAGTGGCGATGTACAGACTTGCGTTGAAGCAACCAGAATGTACAGACTTGCGTTGAAGCAACCAGAATGTACAGACTTTGAAATCAAGGGATGCACAGCCATTGGAATGTATAGACTTTGATAAACGAATGTATAGACTTCAAGTGTGGATGACCAGACAATGTATAGACTTGCTCATATGCATGAACAAGTGGCGATGTACAGACTTGGCCAATGTGCAGACTTGAAGCAAGGAGGCGATGTGTAGACTTGGCCAATGTACAGACTTGACTTCGTGCAAGCTACAGGATAGTGTATAGACTTGTGTGTGCAGGGCAGACAAAATGGATGTACAGACTTTGGCTGTACAGACTTTATGTGTGTGCTACAGGACAGTGTATAGACTTGATAAATGATGTGTGCACATGGAGAGACGATGCATGAGACGATCGGATGTACAGACTTAGAGAGACACGATGCATGCACAGAGACGCTGAATGAGACGGTGGTTGTACAGACTTTGCCAATGAACAGACTTGAGCTAAGCAAGCTACAGGGCCGATGTATGGACTTGATGAACGATGCAAAAGACTTTGTACAGACTTGGCAAATGTATGGACTTAGCAGTAGCATGATGGCGGGTGCTGTACAGACTTCACATGAGACAATGCAATGTGTAGACTTGATGAACATGCAAGTGAGCGATGTACAGACTTGCTAAACGATGCATGCACAATGTGGCGATGTATAGACTTAGGCAAACGCTGTACAGAAGGAGACAATGCATGCTGTACAGACTTTGGATGCTTGTGTATGCATGTGGGAAATGTATGGACTTTGAACGCGTGCAACACATGATGCAACGAAACCCTGTACAGACTTAGTGTGTGCTAGCATGCGGATGTATAGACTTAGTGTTATGCAGCCAGACAAATGAATGCACAGATGCATATAAGGAAGTCTACACATTGAACCATGGATGTTCGGACATGCACCACTGTATAGACTTAAGCAATGTACTGACTATGCCATGCTCACAGTTAATGCATGTAACAAGTACTGAATGAAATAAACACATATGACATCAAACATATGAGTCATAGTGTTTGTCAACATCAAAACATAGAATTGTCATCAACAAAACACACTATCCAACAATCATCAAAACACAATATTGTCGTCATCAAAACACAATATCCAACAATCTCCCCCTTTTTGATGATGGCAACACTATAAGTCTCATGAATGAAAGAGACAGTCATCAAAACACACTATCCAACAATCATCAAAACACAATATTGTCATCATCAAAACACAATATCTAACAATCTCCCCCTTTTTAATGATGGCAACACTATGAGTCTCATGAATGAAAGAGATGGAATATTCAGACTAGACTCATCAAAGTATTCTCCCCCTTTGACTTCATCAAAAAGAGAACAATGCTTTCATAATCTAGTGATGGCATATGAGACACCCAAAATAGTTCAGCAGATGAGGGCAACATAATATCATAAGCAATTAAAACAATTCTCCCCCTTAGGCAAACAACTTATGCAGACATGCATATGCAACAAATACTCCCCATTTGACATGGCAGAAGGTAGAGAGCTAATGCAGACAAACAACATAATCAGACACACTTGACAAGAGAATTCTTCCCTTAAGATCCATGATGTAAGAGTAATCTACAAGGATGAACTCTGGTTATCCAAAGGCAGCAAGTAAACAGGTTATACTGAGAGTTGTGCCTCACATTAAATGAGAACCAATGTCAATCAAAACACAGTGATAGAGAGCAATAGGATGAACAAATTCAGCAAATAGTGAAAATTGAGATATAGAACTTTTCAGCATGATACCAACTTCATAAAACAGAATTTAAGTTTTAGATTCCTCCATTATAAAAGCTTATGAATCCTTGATTGTCAGATATGATTTAAGAATGAAGCAAACCGAATTTTTTCAAAAAGAAATGGTACTCATATCTGAACCAACACTTAATAAAAAAGGAACTACAAGCTCATATAAAATTCTAGTTCAACCAACTTCCATCTTGCTTAGTTTACTTTCCATGACTGCTTTAAGAGATACATAAGTGAATGCATCTGAATTTTGATTGTTCTTTCAGAATTTGATTTACACTTGTTCATATTTTTCCTCTTTTTTTTAATGAACAATTTTGGTTTATCAACACCTTTTGACGTGGGGAGACACCTTGATCAGAGGTCAGAATCCCCAGTTACTCAGTGTGACAACCGTATTGCTTCTCCCATTTTAGAGAACAGATGTAGCATTAAAAGTATCTTTGACATGAGGATACACCTTGATCAGAGCCCAGAATCCCCATTTACTCAATACACCTATGCCATTGCTCTGCCATATTCTCACAGTAGTTTCCAATCATCTCTTTAAACAGAGTTAACCATTGTACTTCATGACACAATCCTTTGGACAGGTTTCTCAGTAACCACAGTCATTGCTCTGTCCATACTTTTTCTCAGAATGGATTCAGAACAAGTTAGGTGTTTAAGAACAACTACATACACTATATATCTCAGTCAACGTAGACATGGACTTCAACTTTTCAGATTTCAGATAGTCTTACATGAATTTACATGAAGCATACAGTTAAAGTTTATTAAGAAGTTGAATCAGATATTTTCAAGTTCTTTGAGTCCAAACAAGAGTACATAAGACTTAAATCAATTCCAGTTAACAAATGTTCTTAAGCATGTATAATGGAAGGTTCCTCAATAAAGATGTTTTAACTTTTATGAAATAGTATTCAGGCTGAAGGTTTACTTCATATCTCGGCACATTAATTCAAGTGAGCTGACTGATATTTCAACAACCAGCATGGATTCTGAAAAATTGCAGCAGGGAAACTGCTCTTGAGCAAAGTAGTTCAGAGTTGACAGATGAGGTATAAATTCAGGTTATGAATGCTTCAGAATCAGTCAAGAGAGATCTTTTGATGATGGAATCACTGACACTACAGATATGACAAGATGAATCAGATAGATGGACAGGAGGAGTTCAGACAAAGACACAACTGAAAAGATTAAGCATGCTCCCCCTGTCTATATGCAGTGAGTCACTTCCTTTTTTTTTGAGTTTTCAAAATAAGAGATATGCTATGCAATGACTCCCCCTAACTAAAAGCACTGAATCATCCTATATGTCATGAAGATAATGCATGAGACTAGACATACTCCCCCTCATATTGTGCAATGTTTGCAATGAAGGTTGAACATATGATTTTGTGACTCAAGCTCATTCAGACTGCCCTATTAAGTGAAATGACCCATGGTACTAGGCGGAGGACTTGGTCTAAAGATCACCTCTCACATAGCAAGCACTTCCAGACAGATTTCACATGCCTTTTAGTAGCTTACCATTTAATATACCATAGTGGTCATGCATGACAATGCAATACCAAAAGTTCTAAGTGCATCAGATTATCAATGATTGTATGTCAAATGCATGTATATGCAATCCACATATATGCACACAGCTCAAAGTACAAGCAAGAAAGCCCACAAAGCTCAATGGAAGTGTCAAAACAAATAAAGAAGCATGTATGCATGAAACTATGACTCATCGGATCAAGCATAAATTTCATTTGAACAGATGTGAAGAATTTACCTGAATGGGGTTTTATCACCTTGGGTGCCTTGGTTTATTTGCCCCTCTTTACTCCTCAGCCCCAAGGCACACCTGCAATAAACACATCATTTTGATGCAACAGGTACCCAAGAAGTCTTGGGTCCTGGATTAGCAGTGACACCTTTGGCAGGTGTTCTAAACAACTTTTTAGCATGAAGGTCATCAGATCTCATCAAGTAACAATTATTCATTGAATGACCTAATGTACCACAATAATAGCAAGATGCAGCAGATTTTAGATTTGATTTATGCACATTCTTATTAGCATGAATTCTATGTGCATATGCATGAAAATTTTTGTTAACAGAATTAAAATTCTGTTTACCAAAATGAGCCAGCCAATAGTCAGCAGCTCTATGGCCTGGCTTCCCACATTCAAAACATGCAAGAGTTTTCCTTTCAAAAACAAATCCATTTTTATCAGAAGTGTTTCTATTGACAGGGAATTTACCAGATTTATAGTTAGACTTCCTTCCCTGAGCATGCCAACATTGGGCTGCAATGTGGCCCATCTTGCCACAGTGAAAGCATGAATTAGAATTTCTCCCACCAGCATTCAGCCAACATTCAAATCTCTTATGACCCAATTTTCCACAATTAAAGCATGGCATATGCTGGTTTATTGGATCAAATTTGTTCTTGTTAACAGCATGACTGTTTGCATGAAATTTAGTATGATATGAATATGATTTTTTCTTATCATTAACAAACCAGCATTGTGTAATCTTGTGTCCTAATTTACCACAGTGAAAACATTCAATTTTCTTTTTCTGAGATGAAGGATTTTTATCATGAATTTTCCTAGCATTCATATCATCCTTCTCCATCAATTTACACTCATGCATCAGATGACCAAATTTATGACAATAGTGGCATGACATTTTCTTTTTGTGTGCATGTGTGTGTGTGTGTTTAGGTTATGTGTCACATGCACAGCATCAACATGATTGTCTCTTTGCTTGTTCTTCACATGAACATACCTTTTCACTTTTTCAGCTTGTTTCTGAATGTTAGTTTGTTTCTGTATTTTCTGAACAATGGGCTATTTATCTTTTGATGTTGTGGCTACATTTGAAGCATTTACAAAAGATGTCATTACTTTGTTCTGAAAAGTCTTTTTATTTAGATTATTGTAGCCCAACCCTTCCTTCCTGACATTGACTCTTACACCTAGTAGCTTGTCTAGGTTTTCTTGCCCACTCACAAACTTTGACAGAGAATTGTTCAGATCATTTATTTCAGATTGAAGGGAAGAGATCTGATGTTCATAGTTGACTATATCTTCTTCACATACCAGAATTTGTTGATGCATCACATCATTCAAATTTTTAAGAGTTTCAATTTCTTGTTTCAGTTTGAGCTCATTTTGATTTTCATCAACAGCAGATTTTCCTTTTTCAAATGTCAGCAATCTCTCTGACATGGTGGTGTTCAACTGTTTTAGTTTCTCAATTTCTTCCTTTATACTAGTGTTCTCCTGCTCAAGTTTATCATCATCATACAAAACATCAGTTAGGAAACTCTGGTTTTCTGGTTCATATTTTTCAAAGTTTTCCTGAAACTTTAAATTCACAGCACTAACAGCCTCGAACTTTTCATTGATCAATTTATTTTCACTTTCAAGATTGATTAATCTTTGTTCAGATTTCTGACATTATTTTATGAGTTTTCCGTTTTCAGATTTAACATGATCAAGATCAAATTGGATTTCATCTAGTTTCGATAGTTGTCTTCTGAAAATTTCATTTTTAATTTTCATGACTTCAGGATTTTCAGGATTTTCTCCTCCAGAAATAGGATCCCCTATATTTTTTAGCTTCTTTATCAGACTTTTATACTTCTTCCCTAGTTTTTCATAGGAGTGTAACAGATTGGCATAGGCATCTTCCCAGTCATCTAAAGTGTAACTAGAGAAAGGATTGATTACCTCTTCAGCATCTTCGAATTCATCTTGATCACTGCTATGGTTGCTCTTGTTAGCCATCATGCAGCTGTCCTCATTCATCTTGTGAGCTAGCTCCAGCTTATCCAGGATGTCTTTAGCGGACCTGCAACCATGAAAGCAAGAATGTAAGGCTTTGTTAGTAGCTGCTTTCATCAGATTCCAAGCTTTCTGATTTTCTCCATCCTTTGATCTATGACTGTCGGTCCATTTGGACACTTTCTTTGGTAATCTGTGAGGACCGTGTGAAATTAACTTCCACAGATCAGGATTAACAGATATAGCATAGTTGCGTAGATTGACAAACCACACATTAAAATTAGAGCCGTTGAAAACCGGTGGATCACCCATGGAAACAGATCAAATGAATGCAATAGGAATAATGATGCACCGAAAGCGAGATAGCACCGAAGACTGCAAGATCGGATCTGCAGGTCGCTGGACCTTCTATGCAGACACCGCTCTGATACCAATTGATAGGATGCAAGGCCCGGATACAGAGGGGGGGGTGAATGTATCCCTCTTCAAATATTGCCTAATTAAAACTCTAAAGCTCAGATATGCGGAATTAAAAACTGTTGCAAAAATATGCTGAGAATACTTAGAAGGATCAAAGCAAGACTAGCCCTCACACAATCCTAAGCAAGCATCTAATGAGCACATCAATGAAAAGAATACATAAGGAAAATCAGACCACAAGTGAACACCAGGATTTTTTAGGTGGTTCGGTCCACAGACCTACGTTCACCCCTCACTCCAAACCGGAGTGAGGCTTCCACTAGCAAGGCTAGAACAGCAGACTCAGTCTGCAACAATTGCTGCCAAACAGCTTGACCAGGGGAACAACCTCCCCTCTTCCTCCCAACCGGAGGGAACCACTAGTGACACCCAGTCACTAGCAAACCGGAGACCGAGGTCTCTCTTCCTCCACCCAGGAGGGAACCCACAAACGACACCCAGCCGCTTGCAACCGGAGGACCAATCCTCCCTTCCTCCAAACTGGAGGGGAACCCAGAGACCCAAGTCTCTCTTCCTCTGAACCCCAGAGGGAAACCGCTAGTAACACCAGTCACTAGCAACTGGAGACTCCAAGTCTCCCTTCTCCTGAATCAACAGGAGGAACACCGACCTCACTAGAGAATCGGAAGAAACACAATGGAAGTGTAAACAAAAACAAGAAAGGAAAAATACAGCAATCAGAAAGCTGGAGATGTAGTCCACAACGATGTAGCTCGCCAAGGAGCAATCTGGCATGGATTTGATACAAATGCCAGAAGAACGAAATCTTCTTCTTCTCTTCCTCTTCGACTCTCTACCTCTCTCTTCCTGCAAGCTCTCTTTTCTCTTTTTCTTCTTAAGCTGGATCTCTCGATCTCTCTTCTGCTCTCTGGCTCACTCTTCTTCTTTCTTCTGCTCTCTGCCTCTCTGCAACTCTTTCCTTCTTATCTCGATCACTCTTTTTGTCTATTTTTATCAGTCTTCTCCAGATGGAGAAGCTTCGTATTTATAGCAGCAGTAATTAGGGCGTGTGCAGGGCTTGTGCCCTCTTTGTCCTCGGATCACGTGCCAGGTGCCAACCTCGGATCACGTGCCATTCATAAGCTTCACGAATCGTACCTGTCAGACAGAGAGAAACTTATCAGTTTAATGTCGACACCTTGTACAGACTTTATAGTATGTAATGTGCAGACGTTGTATAGACTTGAAGGCTTGATAACGAGTGTATAGAGTTGAAGGGTGATAACGAGTGTATAGACTTGAAGGCTTGATAACGAGTGTATAGACTTGAAGGGTAATAATGAGTGTATAGACTTGAAGGCTTGATAACGAGTGTATAGACTTGAAGGCTTAAAAAGGATTGTATAGACTTCGTCTGAAGGAAATGCACAATAGAATGAAAGTATGCACATTGAATGCATGAGATGCTCAGACAAGCTGTCGCCGAATGTACAGACTTGTCTTAGTGTTTATGCATGAGTCTGTCAACGAATGTACAGACTTTCTATGTTGCATGCACAAGACGCTAAGAGAGACGCTGTAGAGACTTGACAATGCATGGACTATGCACATAGACGTAGCAAGACTCTGTGAGCGCCAGGACCATGTACAGACTTAATGCAAACGGGATGTGCAGACTTTGTAGCATGCAATGAAGCAAAGTATAGACTTACGTTGAAGCAACCAGAATGTACAGACTTACGTTGAAGCAACCAGAATGTACAGACTTGTGTTGAAGCAACCAGAATGTACATACTTTGAAATCCAGGGATGCACAGCCATTGGAATGTATAGACTTTGATAAACAAATGTATAGACTTCAAGTGTGGATGACCAGACAATGTATAGACTTGCTCATATGCATGAACAAGTGGCGATGTACAGACTTGCGTTGAAGCAACCAGAATGTACAGACTTTGAAATCAAGGGATGCACAGCCATTGGAATGTATAGACTTTGATAAACGAATGTATAGACTTCAAGTGTGGATGACCAGACAATGTATAGACTTGCTCATATGCATGAACAAGTGGCGATGTACAGACTTGGCCAATGTGCAGACTTGAAGCAAGGAGGCGATGTGTAGACTTGGCCAATGTACAGACTTGACTTCGTGCAAGCTACAGGATAGTGTATAGACTTGTGTGTGCAGGGCAGACAAAATGGATGTACAGACTTTGGCTGTACAGACTTCATGTGTGTGCTACAGGACAGTGTATAGACTTGATAAATGATGTGTGCACATGGAGAGACGATGCATGAGACGATCGGATGTACATACTTAGAGAGACACGATGCATGCACAGAGACGCTGAATGAGACGGTGGTTGTACAGACTTTGCCAATGAACAGACTTGAGCTAAGCAAGCTACAGGGCCGATGTATGGACTTGATGAACGATGCAAAAGACTCTGTACAGACTTGGCCAATGTATGGATTTAGCAGTAGCATGATGGCGAGTGCTGTACAGACTTCACATGAGACAATGCAATGTGTAGACTTGATGAACATGCAAGTGAGCGATGTACAGACTTGCTAAACGATGCATGCATAATGTGGCGATGTATAGACTTAGGCAAACGCTGTACAGAAGGAGACGATGCATGCTGTACATACTTTGGATGCTTGTGTATGCATGTGGGCAATGTATGGACTTTGAACGCGTGCAACACATGATGAAACGAAACCCTGTACAGACTTAGTGTGTGCTAGCATGCGGATGTATAGACTTAGTGTTATGTAGCCAGACAAATGAATGCACAGATGCATATAGGGAAGTCTACACATTGAACCATGGATGTTCGGACATGCACCACTGTACAGACTTAAGCAATGTACTGATTATGCCATGCTCACAGTTAATGCAAGTAACAAGTATTGAATGAAATAAACACATATGACATCAAACATATGAGTCATAGTGTTTGTCAACATCAAAACACAGAATTGTCATCAACAAAACATAATATCCAACAATCATCAAAACACACTATCCAACAATCATCAAAACACAATATTGTCATCATCAAAACATAATATCCTACAAATTTGACGCGGCGGCGACGTGGAAATGGATCGACGGCACTCCGATATCACGAATAGGACGGATAACTTGCTACCTGGCGCAGCTCGGCCTCACGCCGGACGGTCTCACACCGGGCGACACACTCAAACTCACAAGTGAGAAAGAGGGAAGGGAAATGCAAGAGAGAATAGCTCTCACACAAACAAACTTTCATTCATATAACAACATTCATTCATGTCTCGTAACACACCATTGGCCTCCTATTTATAGGAAAGGCCCATTACACACATACCTTCCTTATTTCCCTTATTTGCATATCTATCCTAGCCTAATAAAATAAAACCCACACACCTCACTTTGACTTGTGGGTTTTAATCAAATAAAATATAAAAATTTACGCACATTTTATTTGACTATGACTAGCCTAATAAGACGAAAGAAAAAATACATGCATGTAGGAATACATGTATACATACACACACAAATATATATACTCAATACGCAATATACTACCGTAGCCATAAGCCGAGTCTTCAGGAAGGATCTCCGAGCCATAAGCTCGGTGCAGTCGGGGCGGTGCGGCGTCGGCTCCGAGTAGTGGGCCCGGTAGTGGACCTGGTGGTGTCCCCACCAGAACTCTTCTCGGTCAAGGACTCGAAGCTCCTCCTTATCCCCTTAGGGTTCCTTCTTCTAGATAACAACGTAACCTCCGCTTGGATAGGCACCAGCAGTGAGGACTTCGCCCTAGCCCGCCCGGGTGTCATGATACCGAGCTAATACACAAAGGATAAAAGGGGGGGGCACCCTTCTCCTAAGCCGGGGGCTCAGCAACATGAGCATCTACCTGGGGCATTCCCCTGACCTTGGGGTGGCTCGGTAAAACTGTTTGTAGGCATCTCGCGGAAACGGAGAGACATGTCGGTCGGGTGACTGAGCTAAGGCTCGATGGGTTACGCGAGCCTTGGGCGAGTGGGGCCTTATGGTAAGTGGGCCATGTAAGGGCTGTCACTTGTTGGGCCTAGTAGACCTCGATGGGCTATTTGGGCCTGGTAAATAGTGGGCCGCGAATCTTCCCCTCTCCAACATGTTTTACTGAAAAAATATTGTAAGAAGAAAGACCATGGGCCAATAAGCAAATATCCGCCTTAAACGGTGGATCATGGTAACTATCTATAAGTATCGAGATATTATAATTAGTTAACTACAAAATTTATTTTGTATTAAAATATGCATGAAATTGGACAATTGATCGGGTCTCAGCGCTGCACTCACGGTGCTAAATGACCCAAACCCATTGCAAATATGATACAAATTAGGTTTTTTAACATACAAATTATTGTTAAAATAAAAATAAAGATTATCATTCCTCAAAATATATTATTACTCGTATCAATAATTTTGACCAAATGATACAAAAATGTCGCCACGGTTAATTTCCATCGACAAGAAGATGAACATTTTACAAAGATTTAAATATTCCCTTTATTTTGTCATTGAATGATGAGTATATTTTTGTGACAAACCAAATTCTTAACCCGCACAAGAGAGAGACAAAAGAGAGATACCTACTGAAGGTCGAGAAGACCGCCGATGACTTGTAGGGTTGTTGCCATGACGAGGGCGTCGAGGGATACTCTTGGCACTAGGGTGATTGTGGTGTCGCATAGGAGAAGGATTGGTGCTAGGGGAGGAAAAGAGAAGGAGAGAGAAAGAGAGAGGTGTGGAGGGAGAGGAGAAGTAGATAGAGACAATGAGAGAGAAGAGGGAGAGAGGTGTCAGAGGGGACTTTCCCCTCCTCCGTCGACAACCCACCCCTCAAGAGAGACACATAGAGGTGCAGATGAAGAGAGATAGTAGGGAGAGAGGAGAGAGAAAGAGAGGGGAGGGAGGTATTGGAGAGGGCTTTCTTGTTAGGATATCATCGGACATGTAACACCCGAATCCGTTCGAAACCTAAAAATAACTAAACACTTTACTTCTGGAACCTATACAGATTTCAGATTCTCTAAATCAAACCCCAATGCCTTGAACTGTATAGAAAATATGGGTTTAACGGATGTTAGTATGCAAATTAAATAGACATCTTCTTTTATTAATATGTAACTCCTCATAGGAATGTCAGAATAGGTCAATAATAGACTCGTTGAAAAGAGAACTGAAAGATCTACAAGTTTTATGTTGAACATGTTTTCAAATTTTGACGTTTGGTAGATCAAAAATACGATAGAGTGAGTTTTAGGAGTTTTTATATAAAGATTTTTTTAAAAATATATAATAAAACAAAAAAATCCCCAAAGAATCTTTCCCCCACCCCCACGTGGCTCCCCTCCCTCAATCCCACCTCCCCCACTTCCCTCTCCCCCCTATACCACCCCCCTTTTACCACCTCCCCCCTTTTTCCTCCCTATAAATACACCCCCTCCCTCTCAATTCTTCTCACTCCCCTCCCCACTCTCTCTCTCTCTCTCTCTCTCTCTCACACACACACACACACTCTCTCTCTCTCTCTCCTATCTCTCTCTCTTTCTATTTTTATTTTCTCTTTTCTTCTCTCTCTACTCTTTTTACTTTCTCTCTCTACTTTCTCTTTTTAAATCTCTCTTCTACTTTCTTTCTCTACTCTCTCTTTACTTTCTCTCTCTATTTTCTCTCTCTACTTTCTCTCTCTATTTTCTCTCTACTTTCTCTCTTTAAATCTCTCTTCTACCTTCTTTCTCTACTCTCTTTACGTTCTCTCTCTATTTCCTCTCTCTCTATTTTCTCTCTCTACTTTATCTCTTTAATCTCTCTTCTACTTTCTTTCTCTATTCTCTCTTTACTTTCTCTCTCTAATTTCTCTCTCATCTCTCTTCCCACTCTCATTCTCTTATTAATAAACGGAAAAGATAATAGAACATCAGAATAATATAAATATTTGATAAAAACTTGGACGGAGGATTTAAAGCTATTTTGGGCAATTTTACCATTCTTTACGCATCTGGGACTAGAAAATTATCTTTTCCTATGCAAGTACTTTTACGGGAGCTCGGGTGAGATACTAAAGTCAATTCGGAAGTCCATTCTAAAGGTAGGCATGACAAACCGAGTGCATGTTATTTGTTATTTACATTTTTTGATTTGATTTTGTTTGAAATGTAATTTAAGTCGTTGATTTATTTAACCCAATGATCTATGTTTAGAATCAGTTATTTATTTACCATTTTATAAAAATATTATTTCTCTCTCAAATCTCTCTCTAATTTCTCTCTAATCTCTTTCTACTTTCTCCCTCTACTTTCTCTCTACTATCTCTCTACTCTAATCTCTTCGAATGTTATATAATAGTAATTTATTTAGTTAATAAATTTGACCCACTACCCTATGATTAAAATCTAATTCTGATATTAAAATACGATCTAGTTATTTTGTAAAGTTCAATGGCAAGTTTTAAGTGTTGAGACAACTATGTAATAAGCATCATAATAAGAATAAAAATTTGATTAAGCATATAGACTGTGTCACTTTAAGGAGGTGTGGGGCGACAAACCGTAGTTAGCTTCCGCTGCGGGATTATGCCCATTTCCGAGGACAAACGGACTTCTGAAAAATCTGGAACCCAGAATAAGAAAATTATCTGGGGAATGGTGGAGTATTAACTCCCGATCCTGCGTGGTTGATCAAGGCCGACAGGCTCTAGCGTTTAGACCATTTATCTTTATGTCGACGTATGGATGTCTAGGTATGTGTTTGCTACTACTTTTAGTGACGGGATGCCTGTCCAATATATGCTGCCAAATAATATGAAGTTCAGATTTGATATATGACTTTGATATGATCTGAAAATAAGTTCATCTGTATAAACTCTGATTTAGCTAAGATATGTACTATGCCATATATATATAAGTCAGATAAGATTTGTTATACGCATTTGCTTATAAGAAGAAAAATTATTCTGCTCTACTAGTTTTCCTTCGCATTCATAGTATATGTACAATCCAATGAAATTGTGATTAGCTGTATCTATATATCATGAATTTGCACAGTTTAGTATATGATAAGCATGTGATTGGTTTTAATATCTACTGAGTCTTTGGACTCATATCTGTTGCCTAACCATTTCAGGAAACTGACAAGTGAGTACCTCAACTTCAACAAACAGCAGGTCGAAGGGTGATCTCGGGCGTAATTTGAATTTTCGCTGTGTAGAATAAGTAGATTTGGTTTGCTTTTGAATAATGAATGTAAATATGACTTTTGGGTAGCAATATGTAGTACTCTATATACGATGTAAATTATGAGTGTTTAAACTTATGGAAATGGTATGGTCATATTTTTAGAATACATGATGGTTTGGCCTTTAGCGCCATGCAAATATCTCGGCCCACAACACTTCTGTTTATACGATGTGACGTCCCTGGACAGGATACGGGATCGCGGGAAGGGGGCGTCACAGAGAGTGGTATCAGAGCAAAGTTGTGAGGCTTGAAATCATTACAACCATCAGATTTGTATACCATACCACAAGATCTTAAGAATTTATTTTAGAACTTGATATTGAACCTAGAATCATATTAATTCAGATTAGTTCTCCCTCGCAAGAGATGGCAGAAACTGATAGGGCTGAGGTTAATACTTCTCCCGAGGAGTCTGCACCCTCAAATGGAACATCACAAGGGGTTGTCGGGGAAACAATTCATGGCGAGCTTGCTCCCGGTGGGCAAGGTGCGTTACCTATTCAGGGTGTGCCAGATTTAGGAGGGTTCACACAAACTTTTCAAGGGTTATTGCAGACTATACAGTTACAGGCCCAAACTCAGGCAATGATGCAAGCCCAATTATAAACCCGTGTGCAAGAACAACCGAATATGGCAGCAGGCGCTACCCTGATGGAGAAATTCAGACATATGAGTCCTCCTTCTTTTAAGGGGGAGAGTCACCCGGAGATTGTGGAAAACTGTGTGAGAGAAATTGAGAAGATTTTCACGGCCATTAGATGTGCAGAGCAGGATAAGGTGATATTAGGTACATTTATGTTGAAGGACCGTGCAGACGAGTGGTGGAGGTCTGCACTTAGAACCACTTTTAGAGATAGAGAGATTGAGATTGGCTGGAACGAATTTCTTGATGTCTTCCATGCAAAATTTCTCCCTCAGCATGTGAAGGACAAGAAAGAAGTTGAATTTTTAAATCTGACTCAAGGGGATATGCCAATTGTCGATTATGAAGTAAAATTTACTGAATTGGAAAAGTATGCCCCTCATATTTGTTCATATGAGCTTAGAAGGGTGAAGAAATTTGTTAGAGGTTTGAGAAGTAACATTAGAAGTAGAATTGCAATCCTTGAGCCTCGGACTATGGCAGCAGCTTTGAGGACTGCTTTTATTGCAGAAACTGAATATGAGGAATTCTTAGTAGAAAGACAAAGGGATAATGCAAAAAGGGGTAATCTTGGTTCAATTGTGAGGAAAGATAAGAAGCCGAAGATGACTTTTCCAGAGAGAGTTCAACCAGTTAAGAGAGATAATATGCCCGCTTGTCAACAGTGCGGGATGCAGCATAGAGGCAATGAATGTTGGCGGGCTACAGGTAAATATTTTTCAGGTGATCAGACAGGGCATATGATAAGGGATTGTCCCAAAAGGCCAAGGCAAGATCAGCAACCACAACAGCAGCGGAGAGTTCAAGCTAGAGTATATGCACTAACAAGGGAAGACACCCGAGATGCCAATGCAGTAGCTGAAGGCATTCTTCTTATCGATGATATGCATGTAAAGGTTTTATTTGATCCTGGTGCTACGCATTCCTTTATTTTCTTGAGATTTACTGGATTAATGAAAGATAAAAAAATTGTGAACACTGATGAGATGTCCATTAACACACCAAATGGGGAGATAGCTAGAACGACTTCTGTTATTCCTAGCATTGATGTGGTGATTCATGGGAGGATTATGCTAACATGTGTGTATCTGCTGGAAATGACTGGTTTTGATGTCATCTTGGGAATGGATTGGTTATATATAAATTTTGCCCTTCTAGATTGTCATAGAAAGAAAGTAATTTTTCAAAAACTTGGGGAGCAGACATTTCATTATCAATGTCCAAGGCACCATTCTAGTAAAACATTAGTTTCAGCACTTAAAGCTTTGAAATTGCTTAGAAGTGGATGTCAAGGTTATTTGGCTAGTGTAATGGCTATTCCTTCTAATGAAAATAAGAAAACCCCCTCAGATATTGATGTTGTCAGAGAATTCCTAGATATATTCCCCGATGAACTTCCGGGTTTACCACCACACCGAGAGGTGGAGTTCACTATTGAACTCTCACCGGGTACTTTACCCAATTTCATCCCTCCCTACAGAATGGCACCAGCCAAATTGGTAGAATTGAAGAAATAATTGCAAGAACTGCTAGATAAGGGGTTTATTCGACCGAGTGTATCCCCTTGGGGTGCATCCTGTTCTATTTGTTAGGAAGAAAGATGGGTCGCTTAGACTATGCATTGACTATAGGAAGTTGAATCAAGTGACCATTAAGAATAAGTACCATTTGCCAAGAATTGATGATTTATTTGATCAGCTACGAGCTGTCATAGTATTTTCAAAGATTGATCTCAGATCTGGATACCACCAATTAAGGATAAGGAAAGAAGATATTTCAAACACTACTTTCAGAACACGATATGGGCATTATGAATTTTTGGTTATACCATTTGGGTTAACTAATGCACCAGTAGCATTTATGGATTTGATAAACAGAGTTTTTCAACCATATCTGAGTACATTTGTAGTGGTGTTTATCAATGATGTGTTAATCTATTCTCCTACTGTTGAAACCCATCAAGAACATTTGAGGATTGTGTTGAAACTTTAAGGAAACATCAACTCTATGCAAAATTCAGTAAATGCGGATTTTGGTTAGACCGTGTTCAATTTTTAGGGCATATCATTTTTGGAGATGGAGTGTCTGTTGACCCAGCTAAGGTTGAGGCAGTTTTATATTGGGAAAGGCCGAAGAATGTCAGTGAGATTAGGAGCTTTTTGGGTCTTGCGGGTTACTATCGCAGGTTTATTGAAGGTTTTTCTTCTATTGCAGCTCCTATGACCAAATTGACTAGGAAAGGAGTTCCTTTTGAATGGTCAGATAAATGTGAAATGAGTTTTCAGGAATTAAAAATAAGGTTAACTACAGCCCCAGTACTTACTTTACCTTGTGGGTCAGGAGGATTTGTGATATATACAGATGCCTCTAGAAAAGGACTAGGATGTGTCCTGGTGCAGAATGGCAAAGTAGTAGCTTATGCATCCAGACAATTAAAGACCCATGAGATGAATTATCCAACACATGATTTGAAGTTGGCAGCGGTGGTACATGCTCTACAAATTTGGCGACATTATTTGTATAGTGAGCAATTTGAAGTGTTTACAGACCATCAGAGTTTAAAATACATTTTCTCTAAGAAAGAATTAAATTTAAGCAAAGACGGTGGATTGAATTTTTGAAGGATTATGATTTCACCTTGAATTACCACCCAGGAAAAGTAAATGTGGTAGCAGATGCACTCAGCAAGAAGAGGCTAATGGCAATCCAGTTGCGCCAAACTTGGAGAATGACATCTGATGTAGTGGAGTATTCTCCGATATGCAAAGAGAGAAACTTATTTCTGGCCCAACTAACTATTCAATCTGCAATGGTTGAGCGAATTATGCAAGCACAACTGAATGATCAGCAGTTACAAAAATTGATTGGCACACCGAGATTTACTCAAAGTGCAGACGGGGCAATCAGATTTCAGGGAAGATTATGTGTACCTCGGAATGAAGAAATAAAGAAAGACATATTAACTGAGGCACATAAATCACTATATTCTATTCACCCAGGCAGTACAAAAATGTACAAAAACATGAAAAGACAATTCTGGTGGATTGGCATGAAGAAAGATATAGCAGACTTTGTCAACAAATGTCTTACTTGTCAACAAGTAAAAGTCGAGCATCAAAGACCAGCAGGACCATTACAGTTGATGGAAATTCCACAGTGGAAATGGGAGCATATCACTATGGAATTTGTGATGGGATTACCAATGACCAGGAGAAAATATGATTCTATTTGGGTAATTGTTGACAGACTTACTAAGTCAGCCCATTTTCTGGCAATCGCAAAAATACAATCGTTAGAGGATTTAGCCCATTTGTATATCAGAGAAATTGTGAGACTTCATGGTGTGCATGTGTCTATTATTTCAGATAGGGATGCAAGATTTACATCAAAATTTTGGAGGAGTTTACAGATAGCATTGGGTACACTATTGAAATTTAACTCAGCTTTTCACCCTCAAACAGATGGACAATCAGAGAGAACCATTCAAACATTAGAAGATATGTTGAGGGCAGCAGTTTAGACTGGAAAGGCAGTTGGGATGAACATTTACATTTGATTGAGTTTGCATATAACAACAGCCATCATGCAAGCATAGGAATGGCACCATATGAAGCATTATATGGTAGACCGTGTAGATCACCTGTTTGTTGGGATGAGGTTGGTGAGCGGAGGTTGATTGGGCCACATATTGTACATGATTGTATAGAAAAGGTTGATTTGATTAGAAAGAGATTACTTACAGCTCAGAGTAGGCAGAAAAGTTATGCTGACCATAGAAGGAGAGATCTACAATTTACTATCGGGGATCACGTATTTCTGAAAGTTTCTCCTACTAAAGGAGTAATGAGATTTGGAAAGAAAGGCAAGCTCAGTCCAAGGTACGTTGGACCATTTGAAATCTTAAGAAGGATTGGTGAGGTGGCATATCAACTGGCTTTACTACCATCATTGTCAGGAGTTCATGATGTATTCCATGTGTCCATGTTAAGAAAATACATGCCAGACTCATCACACGTTATAGATCATGAACAGTTAGAAATTCAGCCAGATCTTACATATGAGGAGAAGCCAGTTCACATTCTCGATCGAAAAGAACAAGTGTTGAGAACGAAGACAATTCCACTGGTGAATGTATTGTGGAAAAGCGTCTCAGCAGAAGAAGCTACTTGGGAGATGAAAGATGAAATGCGGAAGAGATATCCACAACTATTCGGTACGTATTGAGTAAATCTTTAAATTTCGATGACGAAATTTATTTAAGGGGGAGAGATTTGTAACACCCGAATCCATTCGAAACCTAAAAATAACTAAGCACTTTACTTCTGGAACCTATACAGATTTCAGATTCTCTAAATCAAACCCCAATGCCTTGAACTGTATAGAAATACGGGTTTAACGGATGTTAGTATGCAAATTAAATAGACATATTCTTTTATTAATACGTAACTCCTCATAGGAATGTCAGAATAGGTCAATATTAGACTCGTTGAAAAGAGAACTGAAAGATCTACAAGTTTCATGTTGAACATATTTTCAAATTTTGACGTTTGGTAGGTCAAAAATAAGATAGAGTGAGCTTTAAGAGTTTTTATATAAAGATTTTTTTTAAAAAAATATAATAAAATAAAAAAAATCCCAAAGAATCTTCCCCCCACCCCCACGTGGCTCCCCTCCCTCAATCCCACCTCCCCCACTTCCCTCTCCCCCCTTTACCACCTCCCCCCTTTTTCCTCCCTATAAATACACCCCCCTCCCTCTCAATTCTTCTCACTCCCCTCCCCACTCTCTCTCTCTCTCTCTCCCATCTCTCTCTTTTTCTATTTTTATTTTATCTTTTCTACTCTCTCTCTACTCTCTCTAATCTCTCTCTAATCTCTCTCTACTCTTTTTTACTTTCTCTATTTACTTTCTCTCTATTTTCTCTCTTTAAATCTCTCTTCTACTTTCTTTCTCTACTCTCTCTATATCTACTTTCTCTCTCTATTTTCTCTCTCTACTTTCTCTCTCTATTTTCTATCTACTTTCTCTCTTTAAATCTCTCGTCTACCTTCTTTCTCTACTCTCTCTTTACTTTCTCTCTCTATTTCCTCTCTCTATTTTCACTCTCTACTTTCTCTCTCTACTTTCTCTCTTTAATATATATTCTACTTTCTTTCTCTACTCTCTCTTTACTTTCTCTCTCTATTTTCTCACTCTCTCTACTTTCTCTCTCTAATTTCTCTCTCATCTCTCTTCCCACTCTCATTCTCTTATTAATAAACGGAGAAGATAATAGAACATCATAATAATATAAAAATTTGATAAAAATTTGGACGGAGGATTTGAAGCTATTTTGGACAATTTCATCATTCTTTACACATCTGGGACTGAAAAATTATCTTTTCCTACGCAAGTACTTTTACGCGAGCTCGGGTGAGATACTAAAGTCAATTCGGAAGTCCATTCTAAAGTAGGCATGACAAACCGAGTGCATCTTATTTGTTATTTACATTTTTTTGATTTGATTTTGTTTGAAATGTAATTTAAGCCATTGATTTATTTAACACAATGATCTATGTTTAGAATCAGTTATTTATTTACCATTCTGTAAAAACATTATTTCTCTATCAAATCTCTCTAATTTCTCTCTAACATCTTTCTACTTTCTCCCTCTATTTTCTCTCTCTACTCTCTCTACTTTCTCTCTACTCTAGTCTCTTCGAATGTTATATAATTGTAATTTATTTAGTTAATAGATTTGACCCACTACCCTATGATTAAAATCTAATTTCTGATATTAAAATACGATCTAGTTATTTTGTAAAGTTCAATGACAAGTTTTAAGTATTGAGACGACTATGTAATAAGCATCATAATAAGAATAAAAATTTGATTAAGCATATGGACTATGTCACTTTAAGGAGGTGTGGGGCGACAAACCGTTGTTAGCTTCCGCTACGGGATTAGGCCCATTTCCGAGGACAAACGGACTTCTAAAAAATCCGGAACCCAGAATAAGAAAATTATCTGGGGAATGGTGGAGTATTAACTCCCGATCCTGCGTGGTTGATCAAGGTCGACATGCTCCAGCGTTTAGACCATTTGTCTCTATGTCGACGTATGGATGCCTAAGTATGTGTTTGCTACTGCTTTTAGTGACGGGATGCATGTCCAATATATGCTGCCAAATAATATGAAGTTCAGATTTGATATATGACTTTGATATGATCTGAAAATAAGTTCATCTGTATAAGCTCAGATTTAGCTAAGATATGTACTATGCCATATATATATAAGTTAGATAAGATTTGTTATACGCATTTGCTTATAAGAAGAAAAATTATTATGCTCTACTATTTTTCCTTCGCATTCATAGTATATGTACAATCCAATGAAATTGTGATTAACTGTATCTGTATATCATGGATTTGCACAGTTTAGTATATGATAATCATGTGATTGGTTTTAATGACTACTGAGTCTTTGGACTCATATCTGTTGCCTAACTATTTCAGGAAACTGACAAGTGAGTACCTCGACTTCAACGAACAGCAGGTCGAAGGGTGATCTCGGGCGTAATTTGAATTTTCGCTGCGTAGAATAAGTAGATTTGGTTTACTTTTGAATAATGAATGTAAATATGACTTTTGGGTAGCAATATGTAGTACTCTGTATACGATGTAAATTATGAGTGTTTAAACTTATGGAAATGGTATGGTTATATTTTTAGAATACATGATGGTTTGGCCTTTAGCGCCATGTAAATATTTCGGCCCACAACACTTCCGTCTATACGATGTGACATCCTCGGACACGATACGGGATCGCGGGAAGGGGGCGTCACAAGACAGCTCCCCCTTGTACACCACCCCAAAGCGCCCTTGCCTAATGGCGTTGCTAGACTTGCAAGTGGCCGCCTTCAGCTCTGTATAAGAGAAACACTTGGGCCGCTTGTAGAGAGGCACTCCAACCCCAGCACCCGCGCCATGTCCCTGTACTTGGAGTACCTCCTTAGGAAGTCCCAAAAGGAGAGCACCCATGTCATCAACTGTAGCGTGAATATTGTTCGGATGATGCCCAAGTACCTTGTCGTGGTCTTGAACTCTTTCAGTAGGATGGGCGGGCTTATCTGGATAGGGCACATCGTGTCCATCGTAGTCACCATGTCGGTGAAGTTATTGATGGCATTCTTAGACACCACAACCCAGAGGAACAATGCTGTGTCCTCCATTGAAGATTAGACCCCATTCACTAGGATCCCGCTGTAGATGACACAATCCTACCACCCATTGAACTTCTAAGAGAAGCCGATGTAGGTGGCATTGTCGAGACATTGGGACTCGCAATTCGTCAAGGTAAGTGACAAAGATGGGGAGGCACCCTCGGACAAGGAGAGAGCGGTGAGAAGGGAGAGAGGGAACCCACCCACCAGAGGACGGAGATAGTTGGGTTTGAAAAATAATCGAGGTTATTCCAATCTTTTCTTTGATCTAGTTAAAGATAATCAGGGTTAACTTCACGTGCGATAATTAGGGTGGGGGGATTAAGGTGATAGTATTTTTGTAACATTTCATTAAAAGTAATGTTACATGTTAATATGTTTCTAGAAATGATTTGTTTGTCATTTTATTTTTAACAATGATTTATATGTAAAAAACAATAGAAATTATCAAATTAAAACTTAACATGTTCGTTTTGGGGCTACTGCATTTTTCAAACAAATAAAGGTTGGGAAAGCTCGGACATAGTTTTTTTCAAAATCAAATTATCTAAATACAATAAACTAACCGTTCACATTTATATAACATGAAAGAAGATGACTACTGAAAATCCAAAAGATTATTAGCGGGTCCACGGATACGTTAAACGGGTAAATACCGAACGCGGGAACATCAGTACGACACAGTATTGATCCGTTCCCGTTTAGACAGCAGTCACAGACTCACAGTCTTGGAGGCCGGATAAGTATTCAAAACAGGAGGTGTCGGATGTGAATACCAGTCTATTTATTCGGATAAAAGTCGGATAAATCATCGTTTTTATGCGTCCGGTTACCCCCCGAGCGGGCCTATAAAAGGCCCGGGCGGCGGGGGGATGGGAGGGGGCGGTGAGTCCTCTGGCAGCGGTGAGTCCTCTGGTTTGCCTACGCCGCAAGACCTAGACGCCTGGAAACCGTGTTCCTGGAAACCCCTGCTTCGAAGGAAGCAAGCTAGCAACGCGAAGCGCAGAGAGGGGGATATGGCTGAGTATGAGGGCAGATACGAAGGCAACGGCTATGGCGACTCCAAATCCCAGGTTTGGTTCTCCCTTTCTCACGACTTCTTTATCTTTTTTCCCCTCTCCCTGGGAAGGAGGGCTTGAGAGAATGGTGTTAATTTATGATCTTTCTCTCTTCCACTGGAGAGAAAAAGGATGTGGTTGTGTGTGATTTTAGGCATTTTGGATTCCATTTTGGGACGCTGCTTAGTTTCTCCGTGATCTCCGATTTTGTAGTTCTGCCGTTTGAGGCAGTTTTATTGTGGATTTCTACCCATAATTTGAATTAGGGTTTACTCTGGCATGTATCGACCCTTTTTGCTACAATGGAACTATACGTGACTGAGCATATCTCTGGGTTTCTTTGTTGCTGATGGGATTTTTTAATATGGAAGTTTTTTTTATCATGTGATCGCAAATTGCTAGCTTTTAGAGTTTATTTTGGAGGGGCACTTGTATGGTATTTGGTTAATCCTTTTTGTATATGTGTTTTTCAGTTAATTTTTCTTTCTAAAGCTCCAATAACCTGATCTAGCAATTGCAGCATGAATTCCATGAAAATGATCGTGGATCCTCGAGAAGCAGAGATAAGGAAAAGGTGAGGAGAGGGAGAAAGACAGGGCCAGATCGAGGGACCGTGATAGGGATCGAGATAGGGATCGTGAAAGGGACAGGGACAGGGACAGGGAAAAGGATAGGGACAGAGACAAGGAACGAGACAGGCATGGGGATCACAGGGACAGAGGTGATCGAAGGGAGCATCGAAGAGGCAGGTCTAATGACAATGAGCATCACCGCAGCCGTGATGGTGAGAGGTACTAATTTTGTGTCCTTGGCATCTTAATTATTTTTCAGCATATCATCTGCGAATTCTACAGAGGTGGTGAGATTATTTCTTGTGTTATCTGTGAATGAATAAATGTTAGGGTTGATATTAGTGTTTTGCTCGCTGGGTCTCTGTGAAAAATGAATGCATAACTGTCTGGCTTGCTATTACTGTTCTGTTTAGTAGATTTCCATGCAAAATTTTACAATATTTTACCATCTACCTTTTGAATGGATTTTGTTATATTTTGCTGAATTAAATTCTATTTTGAGCTTGCACTAGGATACCAAGAGTTTCCTGAACCATGTGTGTATGACACTCTAAATATGCAATGGTTATGCAGTTAGTTTTGGATCCCTGTTTCAATGGCTATATATCTTATCCCCCTTATGCTGAAAACATATAGCACATCGTATCTGTTTGCATCATACACCTGATATCTTTTATTGCAGACATAGAGACTATGAAAGGGAAAGGGGACGACATAGGTCCCATTCTCACTCAAGGAGTAGGTCTAAGGGCAGATCAAGATCTCGTTCAAGGTCAAAGAGGTTAGTTGCAGTATTTGTTTCTTAGAATTTCTTTTAGCAATGTTACATTTAGATTGATTCTAATTCTTATACCATACTATACTACAAAATTGCAAAATATGTCGGCGCTTTTCCAGTCCCTTTATTTCTTATTGATATTGTTGATACCTTTTGATACATTGTGTAAGACAAAGGCTAAATGATATCAATCTTCATTATACAGTCTCTAAGATAGCTGTGACTTTTTGTTTTCATAAAGAGCTATTCAGAAGCGTCCCTGCATTATGTGGTAAAAGTTTTATTTAATTTCTTATCTGGCTATGTTTGATGAATTGTAGTGTGACATTTCTGAGTCCAACAATATTGTTGGACTTTCTCTGGATGGTGGTCAACATTGTTACACCCTAAAACATTTTTCACCCACATTGGTTATCAGAATGAAGTTTCTGAATTTCTCTAAGGTGTTTTGGTCATGGTGTCTCTTTGCCCTTGTTCCTATCCAAACTTTTTTTTTTTCACCCACTTGGTCTGCGTTCCCTCCACCCCCTTCCCCATCATACACACACAAAAAAGACATCCAAAGAGGCACAATCTCTGTTTCTCCAGTTACCTTAAGGCTTTGTGTCGTTATTAAAGTCAAAAAATGGAAAGTTTCTCAATTACAAGGTATGTATGAAATGTTATAGGTATAGCATCCAAAGTATCATCCTCCTGGGATGCCAACAAGAATACTTCATCAAATAAACATACGGCCTATTGGAGTCAGGTTGAAGCTTCCTTACCACTGATCCACGTTTGAACCCATAGACAATACTGAGAGATATGGATAAGACTTCATGGGTACATTTGGCACAACACCATTTTTTATTTTTTTCTTTGGGATGTCCAGAGGAAGCTGATCCTTGTGCCCTGTCTAGCTATTGCTGATGTGCATAACACTTCATGATTATTCATTTGTCTCAAGGACATTTTTCATTTTTCTTTGGGATGTCCACAGGCAGCTGATCCCCATGCCCTGTTTAGCTTTTGCTGGCTGTGATGGGCACAGGTCTGGTAAAACCCCTGGGGGATGTTCTACCCTGGGCAAGTTGACCGAGTTTTAATCTTGACTTCTGTGTCTAGGCACATAGTAGGTGTTGATCAGTTGATGGGTGGGGTAAAACCTGTAACCTTGTGGATCACCATGACCACTTTGAGCAGCTTGCTGACTGCAGTTGGATCTTTTTGTTTTTGGCTTGGAAACAGCACGTTATGTCTTATCAGTAACATTGATTAACACTCAAATCAAAGACAAGGACTCCTTTTTGTTCAAGGTCCCGAGAGATCACTAATTCCTATCAAGCCTGATGTTCTTATCAAAGTCTGTCCTCTGCACATTTTTTAAGTGATATCTGTGATCGGTATGTTTTTTTTTGAAGTGGATAGTACCACAATTGTTTTAAGTGAAAAGAAGGGATATGCATGTATAGAAAAGTATGCCCTAGAGATCCCTGTACAAAAGCTCCACACTAAGATAGTATGGCACTCACTAGCCCCTCAACAAAACAAGAGAGGAACAGTTCTGTGAGTGTATGTTACAAAGGTGGGTGGCCCACTGTCTTACTCTCACAAATGAAAGAGACCACTTTATCTGCAACTTTTGGTTCCCTTTTGAAAATTTTGTTGTTACTCTCTCCCCACAAGGCCCATAGGGTGGCATGTAGAATAAGCCACTAGATGACTTTGTCTCCCTTAGGCATCCATCTTCCGTGCCAATCCTCAAGAAGCTATCGCACACTCTCATGAGCATTTGGTGCACACTGGATCCTTGTTGTAATCTGCTTTGAATCCCACACCGGACCGGGCGAACGCTCTAGGAGGGGATCCCACATCCCCGACATGCTTCCGATGCGGGTCTGTAGGGCATCTACGGTGGGACTACCTCGCGAGCTGGTCGGATGGGGTTCGCGGGGTGAAGAGGTTCCGGTGGTCATATGCGGATGCCCTCAAGAGTGCCTTGGCGGGCGACAGAGCAGAAGAGACGGGTAGGGGTTGTATCGATGCAGCACCCTTGTCGTCAGACCTCCTGCAAACCCGGCTAGAGTGGTTGAATAGGTGTGTGAAGAGAGTGGTCAAGCAGATGTTGGAAGGGGGAGGGGGTATGTCAGAGCAAAGGCAACGGTGAAGGCCAGATTCATTCTGGCCGATGGCATCCTTCTTCGGTTGGCTAGATGGGGCGTGAACAGGGAAACCCATCTAGACCCCAAGGGCTGCTAGCTCACCATCCACTTATCCGGAGTACCATTGGTGTTGTGCAATGAGGTCGGAATCTCGTTGCTCATTGGATGTTTTGGCGCGGTGGAACCGCGCTTCGTCAGGGTGTTGTCAGTGGGGGAGGTGAACGTCATGGATGTGGAGGTTTGGGTTGATAGTCCGAAGGTAGTGTCGGTGGTCATCATCGCTGATGTCGGTAACCAACGGCTATAGATCCAAGTTCTTTCGCGATCGGCTGGGAGTTGTAGTGCACCGGCGAGGCTAGGGGTTGAAGACGGGTACGGACCCTATCGAGGGATTGGTTTTGAATTTCAAACCCTCGGTTGGCAGATCCCCCCACGGGCAACTATCCGGGTCGGACTCAAGGGAAGCGGGCCTAGTGATGATCCGAAACTCAAGATTGTTGGGTAGTAGTCCAGGTCCTGCAGGGACTTGTGAATTACTCGATACCATCAACTGTGGGACTATCGGGCCCTTGAGACCCAGGACTGTGCATCCCTTTCGCCCGACTGCAAACACGGAAGGCTCCCTCTTGTAGTGTTTGCCCGGTTCGGTCATCGGCAGTTGACGCTTCACCGGTGACACCACATGCACCGGAGGCAAGGTGGGGGAGATGTTGAGCATCGGCATAGCAGTAGGTGGTATCCTCCTGGACGGTGGCAGAGTTGGGGTGGCAACAAGCCAGTTCGACTGGTCTGCGGTGGCAGACAAGGGCCATTTGGCCTCCTTAGTGCGGCTGGAGGAGGTGGTACACCCGGTGGATGGTGAAGCTTCAAGTGACGGTTCCCAAGCAATTGGGGATCTCGTGGGAGCCCGATTTCTGTGCGCGACATCATATGGCATACAGACCTTGGCAGTCACATCTTTGGCTGGCCAGTGGCCACTAAGCTCGATCCACCGCCCCCAGTCGGCAGCTCGACAGGAGAAGAGGATATCATCGCCTTCCCTAGAGGCAACTGTGTTAGAAGCTGGGGTTTCCTTTGTCCCCTTGACTGCGACCTGTGGTTAGCTGCGCTTGATGACTTGCGACGAACCTGACTGTCCAACCATGGCCTTCCTAGACGGGGGAGCTACTCCTTCCAGCTAGCGGACCCTGGTGGCACATGACTGAGAGATAGAGACTGGTCCAGGAGGGGCTGACCGGGGTGTTCAAGCTCAAGAAAGGGAGGAGTTGTCATCTGAAGGTGAGGAGGTGCTTTTGGAGACACTGGCAAGGGGTGGTGTGGGGTTAGGTGTGCAACCTAAAGTGGAGGCCCTGATCGATAGGGGAAGCCTGGGGAGGGAGGAGGTGACGGAATTGATGGGAGTGGTAGAAAGAATTATGGCAACGTAGGTGAGAGAATTAGTGGACAAAGTAGGTGTTTCTTTTGAAGGGGCAGATAGGGATTTGAAGGCGGCTTTCAACAAAATTCAGAAGACGTGGTGTATGATCACGATGAGGGAGGCTAAAGGGAGGGAGGCCACAATGGAGAGGGGAGAGGGAGAGATGGGGGAAGGGTGTAGGGGGAATTCCATTGTCATTAGGAAGATTGTCTCGTGGAATGTGAGGGGGATGGGGCGAGGGGAGAAGAGAAGGGCTGTGAAGGAGCTGGTAAGGAGATGTGAGATATCTTGTGCATTCAAGAGTACAAGTGTGAAGGGGATGGGGAGTCTATCATGAGGAACATTGGTGGAACAAGACTAAGTAAGGGGTGGCCTCCCTAGCGGAAGGGAGGCCTGGGGGGATCATGATTCTATGGAATCAGTATGAAGTAGAAGAGGTGAAACAAGACAGGCAGGTCAATAGATGGGCTATCTTCCTACATGCCCAAGATGTAAGGGATGGCTTCTCTTGAGACTTCACGAGAGTTTATGGCCCTCAAAGTAGGGAGGAGAAGTGGCTCCTGTGGGAAGACTTGGCACGGTATCATCACACCTCTGACTGGCCATGGTGTGTAGGCGAGGACTTCAATGCGGTGGCAACACCTTGGGAGAGAACGGGAGACTATATCCGCACAGGGGAGATGGACGACTTCACTGACTTTATTAAAGAGGTGGCACTAATTGACATCGGCATGGCAAATGGACAGTTCACTTGATCCAACCTACGAGTTGACCCCTCCTGCTTAAGGCTAGATGGGTATTTGGTATTAGTCGATTGGGAGGATTACTATCCTTGTGTGCAGGTGTTGTCTTTGGCGAGGCTAGTATCGGACCATAAACCACTTCTTCGGAAGACCAACCATTCATGTGAGAGGAGGAAGGTTTTAGACTAGAAAGACTTTGGTTCGGAGAGGCAGACTTAATGGAGACAGTTAGGAGAGCATGGGATGAATATGCATGGGATGGATCTACTATGGCTAGACTGGTTAGAAAGTTGAAGCATGTGACACAAGTTCTCAAGACTTTGGGTCAGAGAAAACCCTTCCTGGCAGGGCAGCTTAAGACAAGATACTCTAACAGATTGAGGGCCTAGACTGTTTGGAGGAGACATGGCTACTAGATGATTATAACAGAAGGCTCTGGGACACTCTAACGGGTGAGTTTTATGAGATCCTCACAAGGGAAGAGATTTTTTGGAAGCAGAGATCGAGAGACAGATGGATTAAAGGAGACGAGCACTTCATTCTTCCAGCGCATTGCTTCGGGGAGAAGAAGGGTCAACACCATCACATGCATCTGTGTGGGTGATCACTCCTCTAGGGATGAGGATATCAGGGAACATGCGAGGGACTTTTACTCCAGATTGTTCATAGAGGATGAGTTCAACAGATTGAAGATTACATATGATCTTCTTCCATGTCTCCTACTGATGACAAGGAAGCCATCTCACAGAGCTTCTCAGGGGAGGAGGTCCACCAGGCAGTCTGTTCTCTTGCAGGAGACAGGATGGATTCCCGCTGGCTTTCTTCCAGAAGCGCTCAGACATAATTAAGGGGGATTTATGGCAACAATGAGGGAATTTCAATAGGGAAGGGCTCATTTGGGGGACATCAACAAAGCCTTCTTCGTCCTTATCTTTCCAAAAACAAGGAGTACAATGCTTTTAGGATTTTAAACTTATTAGTCTATTGAATGACACTTATAAGATCATCACCAAGATGCTTGTAGGGAGGTTGGATAGAGTAATGGACAAGATTGTTAGTAGCTTCTAAGGAGCTTTTCTTAGGGGGAGGCACATTCAAGAATTTTTTTTGGTAGTTCATGAGTGTTTATTTGTTATGGAGACTCTGAGGAGAAAGGGGTGGTGTTGAACTAGACTTTGAGTAGGCATATGATAGGACCAACAAGCAATGCTTATTTGATGTGTTGGAGAAGACGAGCTTTGGAGAGAGATGGATAGGATGGGTATGTGCTTGTATTTCATCCGCCACTTTTGTTGTCCTTGTGAATGGGATGCCTACGCCGCTTTTTCATAGTGGTAGGAGGGGCTGTCAGGGAGACCCTATGTACCCCTTCCTCTTTGCTGGTAGCTCATATCTTGAGCAGGATGTGAGAGTGGAGTCCCTAAGTTTGATTAGAGACTTCTAGGTTGGGAGAGGCGGCCCATCTGTTGTAGACGGCACTATTCTATTCTTTGCAAAGGATGAGCAACATCTTTATATGGCTAGGCCATTGTTGAAACTACTAGAAGAAGTCAACGGTCTTAAGATCAACTTTGAAAAGAGTCTTGTGGTAGGTGTGAACACGGAGGAGAGGGCTTTTCATAGGGCGGCCTTCAGTTTAGGATGTTGGATAGGAACCTTTCCTATCTCCTATTTGGGCCTCTCGCTGCCACTAGGTGCCCTACGTATTTCAATTTGGCAGCCCATGGTACAAAAAAATGAGTCCAGATTGGTAGGATGGAAGGCAAGGTTACTCTCGTATAGGGGGAAGGCTGGTTTTATGTAAGTTAGTTTGAGATAGCCTACTTATTTATTGTCTCTCTATGTATCGGATTACGAAGATAGTGGCGAAGAAAGTTGAATCTATTTAGGCGAAATTCTTTTGGCACGGCAGTGAGGGGAGGTGCAAGGGTTGACATGACATCTCTTGGGACAGAGTGACTAAAAGTAAGGATAAGGGAGGTGTAGGAATTAAGAATATTAGAGACTTCAATTTAACTCTTCTATGTAAGTGGCTGTGGAAGTTGGGGGTGAGAGAGGATGGCTTATGGGCGCAAGTCATTAGGCAAAGGTACTGTGGCGGAAGGAGAGTATGGGACATGGCACCAGCTTCATAGCATAATATTTTTCCCATTTGGCATGAAATCTTGACTTGCAGGGACATTCTTTTCTCTAGCATTAGGGTTTGTTTGGGAAAAGGTGACAAGTGCATTTTCTGGAAGGGAAGATGGTGCACCCTGAAGGCATCCTACTCGAGACTTTTTGCAGTTTCAGTTGCTTCACTAGGGTCTATCTCTCAGACCTTTGATCCTTAGGACCTCAGTTGTCAAGAGGTATCTGGTCACTGGCGTTTAGGAGCTTGAGGAGATGGAGCAGCTAGAGGACCTCTGCTTCCTCTTAGATTATGCTCCATAGTCAGATAGAGAGGACGAGTGGGCATGGAGGTGGGGGAAGGCGGATACTTTCTTAATAAGGTCAGCCTACACCTTTATCTCCGATGAAGGGATACACCACTGTCTTTCCCCCTCAGATTTGGCTTCCAAGGAGTCCGTTGAAGGTGAAGTTACTTACTTGAGGATCTCTCACGGGAGCATTATTTTCAAGGCACGTGGCGCTCCGAGGCGACTAGATGCCTAAGCGAGCAGTCCATTAGGTCACCTTGGGCCCGTCTAGTCTATCTTGGCAGGACATCCACTCCTTGTTTTAAGATTTGTTTTAGTATTTCGGCAAAAGTTCAGAGGTAATTTTGAAAAATTAACAAATGATATGTCAAGATTGGAAAGAGAAGATAAGATTTTCATTTATGTTTCCCCTTTCTCTCGAACTCTTCTCCCTATCGGTTTCTCTTCCCTCCTCTTAAGAATATTGATTCATATTTGTATGGTGCACTTTTTGGAGCTGGTGCCCTTTTTGTGTCTCTTTTTGATTATTGACAAGTGAAAAATTATGAAATTATTGTGTTGATGTGCTTATAATTTACCCATAAATGTGTCATATTTATGCTTCTTTTAATATAGAGAATAACTATTTGAATACTTAATTTTAGATTTTTTTTATTGATCGATAGGTTCACAAATTCTTATTAGTTTTTTATTAATTTCTTATTATTTGTCATTTATTATGTTTTTGCTTTTTAAAATATAAATATATGCTGAAGATTTGTGGATATCAAATTTCTATTAACTAAAGATAGAACTTATATGTAGAAAATGTATAATAGTAGTTCTCTTGCAATGTACTTGGTTATATAAACTAGGCTTCACATAGGCGCCTTGCCTTGTCGCCTAAGTAGTACGGCTGTGGGCCACCGCATTGGTCACCTTGGACGCCTTGACAATCATGCATAGAGGCTACCCCACCCGTGATAGACGAGGTCATTTTTTTCAGGGCATATCCCCTACTTGCTGTTTGTGTGGAGAGGAGGATGAGATCTTGGACCACCTGTTTGTAGGCTGCACCTACTCACATGGGGTGTGGGAGGAGCTCATTAGGACGACACAGTGCACTCCTGGCCGCCAGAGAGAGGTGTACCAACTCATTGGGGAATGCGGTGGAGCCTAAGAGGGGATAGAATCGTTTGGTGGTTGATTCTCCATGCTACTCCATGGGCTTTATGGGGGGAAAGGAACAACAAGATGTTCAGAGAGAGAGTTAGACCTGTGGAAAGTCTAGCCATGTTTATTTGTAATAGAGTGAGAGAGTGGGCGGAGCTCCTTTGTAATGTGAACTCTCACAACTCTTCCCTTTTTGTTTTGTTGGGGGGTTAGTGTGTGTCACATTGGCTTGGCGTGGGCCTTGATATATAGGGAGTTTTGGGGAACTTATTGACAATACTTGTACATTCATTTTTACTTTTAATAAAATAGTGGTACCACCCACGTTCAAAAACAAAAAAGATGATCCAAAGTCTCTTCCTCTACTCCACACAAGCAGCAAAGGGTGTTGATATTCGTGTAAAATGGAGCCAGTTTGTCACAGGTTGGCGGCCTCCCATGTGAGATAAGCAGCTTCACTTTAAGGGGACGTTTAGTGGTCCGGATGTGCAAGGCAAAATGTTGACACACTCCTCCATTTGAGATAAAATTATATGCTGACTTGACTGCAAAACAACCATTGCTCTCCCATTTCCACCACCATTGATCACTTTTGTTGTGCTCTGGGGCATACTCCAAAATTAGGAGAATGTTAAGTTCAAGAAACCTTTTTTCCCATTGCTCTCAATCTTATGAGATATTCTTCATGACATGTGAACCAAAATTCTCACCTTGTTTTAGAGTATGATTTAGTTTAATACTATCATTCTTATTTTATTTCTTGTTATTGTTATTTGCTTATCTGTTTTGAGTTTTTGTGCAGTAAAAGAATAAGTGGATTTGACATGGCGCCTCCTGTGACCGCAATGGTAGCTGCTGTTACTGCTGCAGGTATATACTTGTTCCCAAAGTACTGTATTGTGTTTTTTGGCTGAAGTTTTTTATTTCTTGTAGCTAGAGGAAGGTTCATATGAGTTGCGTAGGGTTTTTTTGGGTAAGCAACGTCATCCATTCTTTCACCGAGAATTATATGCTAGCTAGATAAAAGTTCATAATCTGGATGCCCTCAATTATTTTTTTACATTTTGATTAAATAGTTATTCTGAAACTGAAAGCCACTTTTGGTTGTTTTCTTGTCTTTGGTTGTTGTTTTTTTTGTCTGTGTCTTTATGTTGTTGTAAAGAAGGCAATCTTGGGCCACTTGTCCCACTGTGCTGCCAATGGGCCTGAGCCGGCTACTGTAGCTTATATGTAGAAGGAGGAATCAATGCACCAGTTTGATGGAACTTGTTCGTCTTCAACCGGCAACTAATACCTTTTTTGGTAGTCTTACAAATATTTCCTCCAGTACTTGAAAATAATCTATTCCTTTCTCTTTGATAAATTATACTACAAGAAATGAAGGTGCATTTTATATGTGCGAGGATAAACAAATAACATGAAAGTACATTTTTGTTTGCTCGTGCTGAAAAGTTCTAGATTTTATGCAATATATTAATTTGATGAATCTCTACAGGTCAGATGCCTGCGGTAACAGCTACTATTCCTGGGATGTTTTCTAACCTCATGTTGCCTACACAGGTATCTTTAGGTCATTGTGACATTGGCTTTGGAGCTTTGTGTAAAAAAATTTTTATTTGCTTTGACATGTATTTTCATTCTAGTTCCCGACGATTGCTGTGCCAGTCCAAGCAATGACACAACAGGTATGTTGATTGTGCATTATAATCTCTTGCCTGCGTGTGATCACACCCCTTGACTATGATGCTGGTGTATGTAGGCAACTCGACATGCACGGCGAGTATATGTTGGTGGCCTTTCCCCCACTGCTAATGAACAGGTTTGCCATGCAACACATTTTTATTGAGTTGTCTCAATTACCTGTTATTAGCTACATTCTCATCATCGTTTGTATTTTATCCCTTCTTGATAATGTTTCTTCTCTCTCTCTCTCTCTCTCTCTCTCTCCAGCATTTGCTGCAACAGACTAAGCCCCTGGTTGTCAAGTGTATTTTTGCCCCCTCCATTTTGAACTGAGACAGGAAATGAGGAAGGATTTGTTTTCTAGCAGTAAATCTGGGGGAACTGGCGATTGGCGAGGAGTGAAAAGACAACAATAACCATTTAAGCTTATGACATGATAACCTGGGTGACTTTAGGGCATTCTGGTTTTTTCCCCACTTTTTAGCTCTGTTCACATAGTTGTAGGGCTGTAAATGGGCCAGGTCTAGGTAGGTCCCCGCAATAGGTCTACACCAAAATCCCATACGCCTGATAATAGTAATAATAATGGGAAACTAAGTTTTGAGTTCTATTTTGGGGTTTGCTTATTTAATTGAGATTGAGATTGCACGTCAACCAGACCCAAAAGAGAGTCCTTTGTCTTAAAATTGCATGCAGTTGATAAGTGAAGCCAGATTCAGGCACAAGTAACAAAAGTTCAACTAAAGTTTCAATTCACGAAGAGAGGAATGGGTCTGCTTGTCCCCAGAGCCACCCTATATTAATGAGTCCAATGGGTTGGGCCCTAGATCTCAGACCCATTATGATGGCCCTAGAGTGGTTGTGACACTATTCACCTTGTAAGATTAAAAAAATTCTTGGTGAATTAGAAAATTCTAATAACTATGATGATAGAAGGGGTCAAGAGAATGGTTGTGGAAGAAATACTAAATGGGGGAGTGTCTTGGATTGGAAATGTAATTTTGTATGACACCATTTTCAGCACACTACTATTTGTATTCCTGTATGTGGTGGAAGGATTGTTGTTGCTTCCGATAGCATCTTGGAATTGTCAACAGATATTCTGGCAACATCTAAGATTTTAAAGGAAATATATGAAAAATAATATAAATCTAATTATGTAATAAAATATATATTAAAAAGTTTCATTATTGATAGAATATGTATCCGGTTATCAAATGAAAGATGAACTAGATATGAGATATGTTTTCATTTATGGTGGCTTTTGCAACCAGAAATACAATAAAAAACTTTATATCATCTTAGTTTTGTGGGGCATTTGAACATGGTAAGATCATAACCAGAGTTGGAATCCAAAAAAAAAATGTTGTAGGCCCTGACTCTAACCCATTTACATCCTTGCTTTGTCTCTATGGGTGTTGATCTAGTGAGCACCATCCCTTAGGCAAGTGGCTGTATATGGCAACCAATTGATCAAGCAGTAGGATCAATAATCATACGAAATCTCTTAGCTCAATGGGAGCTGTCCCAATTGTGCATGATGATTGATGCACCTCTTTCCTATGATGAAATTTCATTTGAGTTTTTCTGGGTAGAGATACATTGTTGGACGTGTATCCTATGGTTTTTTATCTAGAATACATGTGATGTTATAATGTAGTGTACATTTTATGGTGCCAAATGTTCTACATGGATTTTGCAGCTTCATGTTGTTGTCCTCATGTTGATGATGAAATTTTGTTCGACAAGCTTAGTAGACTTCAGGGTTTTTCCGGAGGGGCTTCACTTTTAGTGGCAGCAATTTGTGTCATCTTGTCGTGTTCAGTACATGACCATTTTTATTTACATGACTAAAGTATTTGAGGACAATTGTGAGCCTGATTCTTTTAGTAGTTCCTTTTTAGTCTTCTAATCCTAACCATACTACCCTTTTCTTTGGAAATTAAATCTTATCCCAACATCCTTAATAATATGGATTGATCTGTCTTGATCCATCTAACTTGCACAAGGTAGTAGATGGAGTTCATTGTACTACCTCTATATGCAATCAAATTGGTGGTGCAACCCACATATTGTTTCTTTTTTTAAAAAGTAGTGGATGGTGTTCAGGTTGCTATAACTTGACACAACTGGGCATTTTTAACCCCTTTTGTTGTTATTCAAATAAGAAAAACCTTAGTTATTTGTGGTCCTAAAGAGGGTAGACACGTTGGACCACTAACCCTTATATTTAAACATGTCATGTGGGTCATATTCACTGGACCCCTTTTCTCTTGGTTTTGCATGTGCCATCTCTGTTTTGTTTTGATGTGATGTTTTCTGTATAGGAGGATGTGTATAAGTTCATTTTCCAATGCCTCTATCTTATACCATGCAGCCTTTTTCTGGAATATCCTACCAAGGGTTTTTGGAGGGTGTGGCTAAAACTGTCCAATGTGCCTCTATCTTGTATCATCCAGCCTTTTCAAGGAATAATCTTCCAAGGGTTTTTGTATAGACAGTGCTTACTGTTACATTGTTTTGTTTTATTATGTTATGTATCTGACACTTGGCCTAAAATGGTCTGCTGTTGTTGATAATCCACTTTCTGTGGTTTTGTACCAACTTTGATAATGTTCATGTTTACATCTCGTTGCATACCTATGTTTTTCGCTACGAGGTTGGTTATGAGTTTGTGTTACTGCTTGGATCTAATTTTGTTGGAGAATGTGTTTGTGCAGTCAGTTGCAACCTTTTTCAACCAAGTTATGGCTGTCACAGGAGGAAACACTGCTGGCCCTGGTATGTACTTTATTTTTTTATTCGTCAAAGTTACTTACATCTTTGCGTATTGAGAAAAATGGCCACTTGTATCTGGGTCATTACTGATGCCTTTGTTTTTAGGCGATGCCGTTGTTAATGTATATATAAACCATGACAAGAAATTTGCATTCGTGGAAATGAGGTCTGTTGAAGAAGCGAGCAATGCTATGGCCTTGGATGGTATAATTTTTGAGGTTGTAACTTAACACAACATAATATCTTCACCTGCCTTTTCTAGGCTGCCTCACTTTTGTTACTCGATGTCTAATTCCCCTCAATTGGTTTTGATGTTGGCTTTTATGTGCAGGGGGCTCCAGTGAAGGTGAGGAGGCCTAGTGATTATAACCCTTCACTTGCTGCAGCCCTTGGTCCCAGTCAACCAAACCCAAATTTGAACCTTGCTGCGGTTGGGCTATCTCCAGGTTCTGCTGGTGCACTTGAGGGACCTGATCGCATCTTTGTGGGTGGACTTCCATATTACTTCACAGAAGCACAGATTAGGGAACTTCTAGAATCATTTGGCCCCCTTCGTGGCTTCAATCTTGTCAAGGATAGGGAGACCGGAAACTCAAAAGGGTATGCCTTTTGTGTTTACCAAGATCCCGGTGTTACAGACATTGCTTGTGCAGCACTTAATGGTATTAAGATGGGAGATAAGACTCTTACTGTGAGACGTGCTATTCAAGGTGCTGCCCAGCCTGGACCAGAACAAGAAAATGTACTATTGCAGGCACAGCAGCAGCTAGCTCTACAGGTAATGCTGCCATTATCTTTGGGATGAATTCCAATTTGTATATCCCAAACCTGGGTGGTATGCAATGGTTTTTAGAACAACTGTAGTGGTTGCCTTTTTTATGAAAAATGGGGTTTTGCATATTTTCCTTATTTAAAACTGTGTAAAAATCTATTCTCAATTGCATTTGTATTCATGCCTTTCTTATGCAAATTGGCTAGTATGTATACCTATGTGGTCAAATTCTCTCACAAAATGGACAATTATGATCAGAATATTCTGCTATTCTTCCAAATATTGTCATCTAGACAGAATGCCTCCTCAGCGTCAGTAGGTGGGGGCTGGAAGAGAAGACCAAAGGGGGAGAGTTTTTAGGGTATTTTTGTCATTTTAACAGTTTGTTAATAGGTAACCAACGTTAGTCATGTTATGGTTATGGTAGTTCATGCAAGGGCATGTGCAATGCAAACTATGTAGTCTGAGGCGTGAGGCGAGCGAGGCGACCAGGGGGGCGCCTCACGCCTCAAAGGCCTAGGCGATGGCCGAGGCGTTTGAGGCGAGAAATTAATAAAAAAATAAAAATAAAATTATATGTCACAATATCACAAAAATATATATTTTTGAACAGTAAATATCATAAAATTGCATATACACTAAACAAGAAATATCATAAAACTGCATATACAACTAACAAGTGCAATATTATAACAAAACAAAAATAGTTAAACAACCAAACAAGTTAATTACATAATCCCATAACACAATGTGTTTCAAATCTCTCTCAACTCTCAAGCCTCCTCATCATAAATCACTCATAAAAGAGGAAGAGCTATCACTTGGAAGCTCATTCTCATTCTCTGATTGTGTCTCCTCGGAATCAACATCTCTCACATTTATGGAGTGAGATGTGGCAGTGCTTTTTCCCATTCCTAGATGATTTTTTTTGGTTCCCACCCTTGTGCTTGGCCCTTCCTCTTCATTAACACCGGCAGCGATTTCAACATCTAGCCATGTGAGGTCCTCTCCTTCATCCACAAAATCTTCATTTTCTGGCAGATTAGCTATCCACTCATTGCAATCATCAATGTCATCCAAAGAAATAGGATCATAGTCACTTTGCTGAACACGCAAATGACGAGCATGGAGACGTTGATTATATTGCACAAAAACAAGATCGTTCAGCTTCTTTTGCTCCAACTTATTCCTTTTCTTTGTGTGCACCTACAAGTATATTAGGTGCAACCAATTAAACAAAAAACACTAATCTTTTATGTACTTGAATATGAAATTAGTCAACTAACCTGTTCAAATGTACTCCAATTGCGCTCACAACTAGATGTACTACATGTCAAACTTAAGATCCGAATGGCTATCTTTTGAAGGTTTGGTGTGGCGGTTCCAAAGTTCAACCACCATGTAGCTACATCACAAAGAGATTACAATTCACATTTCACAATAATTCTTACTCCGCGATTGCAATGAAAATTAGACAAGAAATTGAGAAAAGCATCCATACCAGGAACCATAGAAGTGCGTTGCCTAATGGCCATTTCTCTCCCAAATAGCCCTTGAGCATACTGATAAGCTGCAAGCTCCTTGAAAATTGCATCTTGGCATGAGGGTTCTGGAACTAACTTTTCAATGCAATCATATAGCCCTTGCTTAACTTCTTGATCATACTCAATTTGGGAATTAGAGAAATAAATAGCTGGATTAAGATAAAGGCCAGCTGCATGTAAAGGACGGTGTATTTGAAAGTCCCATCGTCTATCAATGATTTCCCATATTGGACCATATTTGTCAAGCTTGTCATTTAATGCACTCTTAATACTCTCCTTTGCACGATCCTTAGCCTCATAAATGTAGCCCATCGCTGGCTTTTCTCCATCAACCAACCGTAAAATCATAACAAGGGACTTGTATATTTGCAACGAATATGCCACGCCATTCCAAAAAGAAGTCTTTAAGATTATGCCCTCTACCTTCTTCCCTTCAATTTTTTTGGCCTACCGATTATTATTAGCAAGCCAATCAGCAGATGTAAACATTCTTCTTAAGCCATCTTTGCAATCAAATAGACTCTGTAAATTTAAGTAGTTGGTGGCAAAGCGAGTGACAGCTGCACGTGCAAGATTTTTGTCATATGTATACTTTCTCATCATAGCAAGAATCCTTGTGTGCCCATAAATAAATGTAGTAACCAATTTGGCTCTACGAATGGTTTCTTTCATTGGAGACAATTTGGAAATGTCCTCCAACATCAAGTCTAAACAATGGGCAGCACATGGTGTCCAAAATAAATGAGGATGGGCTGCCATCAACATTTTCCCGGCTGCCACATAACTTGACTCATTGTCTGTCACAATTTGGATGACATGTTGAACACCAACTTCTTTAATAACCTTGTCCAATAAATCTGCCAACAATTTGGCATCTTTCACATGTGCAGAAGCATCAACTGATTTCAAGAAAACAGTCCCACCTAGAGAAAGAGAGTAAGACATAATGACATTGAGAGACATATGAAAAAGAAATAGAAAATATATTGAATAATCGATAGTGAGACAGAGAGAAAATCTCACCTGGAGAGTTCACAAGAAAGTTGATCAGTGTCCGTCCCTTCCGATCTGTCCATGCATCGGACATGATGCTACAACCATATCTCACCCAATTTTCTTTTTGGGCTTCCACCAACTCTTGAGTTGATTTTATCTCCTTATGTAAAAGAGTCTCACGCTTCTCATGATAGCTAGGCCCTTTATATCCCGGACCGTACTGTCCTACGGCTTCCAACATTGTTTGAAAGCTAGGTAGACGCACAGTATTGAATGGGATGCCAGCTTGATAAAACCATCTACCCACATATTGGGAAACCCTATCCCGATGTTCATTTTCCCATTTTTTATCTCTTACTGACTTCACTTGTTCTGGATCAGGAGTGCAGAACTTGTCTAGAGGGCCCTTCATCCGTGGTGGCTTTGAAATAATGTCATCAAATATATTAACTTCCAGCGATTGAGATTGACATGAATCATTCAACAAATTATCTCTACCTTCCATCTCCCTCACCATTTGTAACTTCTCAGCTTTAGCTTTCTTGGCATTTTGCATGTATTCCCGGATTTCTATCTTCACATCCACGGGAACCTTATGGCAAACTGTCACATTTGTACCTAGGCCGCCTATATGTTGCTTCAGCCGATAAATCCCTCCTTTACACACTTTTTTACAAAAATTACATGTTATCTCATCTCTATTTTGTGGATTGGCAGAGATTTCATATTTTCACCCAATGTCCTTTGGTCTGCCCTTTTCTACATTGGGCCCTTGTGTGCTTGTATTTGACGATGCACCACCAGAAATAGACACAGAAGTAGGTGGTGTAGGCGTAGACATCTTTAAAAAAAATTAAACAACAAATTTAATTCATATTGCAATAATAAGTTAATAACTCAAAAAAAATAAATCAAACACCCAATTTAAAAAAAAATACTGACTATTTATTGCCAAATGTCGATTACCCTGCACGAATGAGTGTCCACTGCCAATTGTCGATTACCCTGCACAATAATAACATATATAAGCCTATTAAGCCCACTGCCACCCATGAGAGTGAGAGATCGGAGAGACAGAGAGACAGAGAGTGAGAGATCAGAGAGACAGTGGAGAGAGTGAGAGTGAGAGATCGGAGAGAGTGAGAGATCAGAGACAGTGAGAGATCGGAGAGAGTGAGTGAGAGATCGGAGAGAGTGAGAGACAGTGAGAGAGTGGAGAGAGTGAGATCGGAGAGAGTGAGAGAGTGAGAGTGAGAGAGTGGAGTGAGTGAGAGTGAGAGATCGGAGAGAGAGAGAGAGAGATCGGAGAGAGTGGAGAGACAGTGAGAGAGAGAGATCGGAGAGAGTGGAGAGACAGTGGGAGATCGGAGAGAGTGAGAGAGTGGACATACCGAGAGTGAGAGTGGCCGGAGGAAGCCGGAGCCGCTGCCGCACGCCGGATGAAGCCGGAGGAAGCTGCTGCCGCTCCTGCACGCCGGAGGAAGCTGTCGCCGCTGCCGCTCGCCGGACGCCGGAGGGAGGACACTCGCAGTCGCCGCTGCCGCGGAGGTGGAAGCAGCGAAGGCAAAAAAAAAAAACCCACAGTCGAAACGCTCGTGGGGGGGAAGTTAACCGGACAGACTCGTATATCGGGTCGTTGAGACCCGATACGCGGATCCGGCGAGCTGCAGAGCGGGCGAGGCGCGCGGAGGCGGCCGACGCGCGCGAGGCGCTCGCCTCGGCGAGCCGGGAAGGCGCGAGGCGGGCGACGGGCGCCTTGCCCCGCCTCACCGCCTAGGCGACCGCCTAGGCGCGTTTTCAACTACATAGGATGCAAATGCCCATGCATTTACATGAAGATGTACATGCAAATGCAATTGCAAGGTGGACTTTACATAATTCACCTTTAAGGAGAGTGTGAAAAATCCCGATTTATTTTTGAGTTTTGTTTTCTGGGTAGTTCAGTATTAATAATTGCTTACTAGATGTGAGTTTTACTTCTTGCTTTATTTGCACCTTGTACTGCTTACATCATCATCATCATCATCATCAGAGTCTTATCCCAACTATTTGGGGTTGGCTACATGAATCATGTTCCGTCAAAGGTTTCTATCAAGTGCTATATTCATATTTAAACCCAAGAAACTAATGCCCTTCCTAATAACATCGCACCATCTCATTTTAAGTCTTCCTCGAGCTCTTTTACTAGCATCCACTAAGATTCGGTCACATCTTTTAATCGGCGCTGAGTTAGGACGACGAAACACATGTCCAAACCACCTGTACTACTTACATACACATGGATATTTCACATGCTCATCTCACTAGAGAGGGGAATGTGTGGGTACTTTTCTAATTCTATATGGGCTTGTTTTTCCCATTGTTGAACATTGTAAGTTCCTGTAATTGTTTCGTTTTACAACATTTTTTGACTTTATTAGACCATAAAACAGTGTAAATGGGATTACAGTTGGCCCGGGCCGTTTTGTTTTACAGATCATATCCACTGGAAAATAAAAATGGAGAAAAAATGGCATGAAGTTACAAAAAACCAACAACATAATGGGTTTTGTTTTACGGTCATCCAAACAAAATACTTCTGGTTTTAAAATCAGAAAAAATGCCGATTTTACAACCAATGATTCTAAAACTGGAGAATTACTTATGGGCTTGTTTTTTCCCATTGTAACACACTGTAAATTTTTGTACTTGTTTCATTTTACAGCATTTTTGATTGATTGTTAGACCATAAAACAGTGTAAATGGGATTACAATTGGCCCACTTGGCATTGGAAGTGGAATCTCATGGGGGACAAACTGATTTGGTGGCTCATCCTTCATGTCACCCTTTGGGCATTATGGGGAGAGGAACAACAGATTTTTTAAAAGTGAAGCAAGAGTTCCAGAGAGGGTTGTTTCTTTTATTTGTGAGGGGAGGGAATACATTGAACATCTATGTAAAGTAGATTCACATAACTCCTCTGTATTTCTTTTGTTGGGGGGTTAGTGTGGGCCACATCGCCTTGGTGTGGAGCTTTTTGTACAGAGATCTTTTGAGAACACATTGGCTATACTTGTACATCCCGTCTTCACAATTAATACAATTGTGAGATGATATCTCTCAGAGCTTCATTGAGGAGGGGTTGCGTCAAGCGGTTTTTTCTTTTGCAGGGGATAGAGCTCCAGGTCCGGATGCATTCTCTTTGGCCTTTTTTCAACAATGCTAGGATGTTATCAAATCTGATCTTTTGGCAACAATTAGGGAGTTTTACGAGGGAAGGGCACACTTGAGGGGAATTAACAAAACCCTTCTTGTCTTGATCCCCAAGAAACAAGGAGCCCATGACTTTTGTGACTTCAGGCCTATTAGTTTGTTGAATGATATTTACAAGATCATTACCAAGTTGCTAGCAGGAGATTGGAGAGAGTTATGGATAGGGTGGTGAGTGACTTTCAGGGTGCCTTTATTAGGGGACGTCATATTCAGGATAATTTTTTGGTGGCACATGAGTGTTTCTATATATTTTTATGTCATGAAAACTCAAAGGAAAAAAGAGGTGGTCTTGAAGCTAGATTTTGAGAAGGCTTAATAGGGTTGGTCTTGTCTTTTGATGTGATGGAGAAGATGGGTTTTAGGTATAGATGGATCGGCTGGATCAGGTCATGCATTTCTTCTGCCTCATTTGCAGTTCTTGTTAATGGGAAGCTTACTTCTTTCTTCCACAATAGCAGGGAGCTCGAGCAGGGAGATCCTATGTCTCCTCTCTATTTACTGGCAGCTAATGTGCTTAGCAGGGTATGGTAGATAGCAAAATCTGTAGGTCTGATCAGGGGATTCCAAGTTGGGAGAGGTGGCCTCTCGGTCACCCACTTGTAGTATGCTGATAACACCATCCTATTCTTGGTAGAGGACGAGAGGCAAATGTATGTGGTTAGAATTTTGCTGAAGCTGTTGGAGGAGACCACTGGTTTGAAAGTTAACTTTAACAAGAGTTTGTTTGTTGGGGTTAACATGGATGCCATATCTCTTCACATGACTGCTCGGATCTTGGGTTGTCAGATAGGGGCTTTTCTTATTTCTTACTTGGGCTTCGCTCTCACCCAGAGGCTTTTCGGTGTGCTGATTGGTTTCCTATTATTTAGAGATATGAGGCTAGATTGGCTAGCTAGAAGGCAAGGTTGCTATATTATGGGGGTTGATTAGTCCTTTTTTTTTTTTGAAGTGGGTAGTATCACAAATGTATTGAACAAAAGAAGGGATGTACAAGTATGATCAATAAGCACTCAAAAAGTCCCTATACAAGAAGGTCACACCAAGACATTGCAGAGCACATTAGGCTCCCAGCAAAACAAAAAGAGTGGAGTTGAGGGAATTCACCAAGGTTTTCCATCTTGAATATCGGTTCCGTCTCGGAAAGGCGGAAGAGGAGAGATTACGGAGAGATTTCAGCAAAATCTCGAGAGATCGGGTTTGGTGATTTCGGAAAAAATTTTCATATATATAGCCTATTTCTAAGAAAGTGCTAATTCTTTTCTACTAACTAGTAACTACTCAATTTCACAAATATATTTTTCTAATTGACAACTCAGTTTTATAAAATAAAGAATAGTGATAATAATAACACATCCATTCACATGCATCAATGTTAATATACATCAAAAGTTACACTAAAAAGATATACATAAAAGCGTACATGAATCACAAACTGAATAATACATCAAAAATCATCAAAAATAGTTCATGTATCTTTGTCATCCCCCCTCTCTGTCTCTCTCTCTCTCTCTCAGACAGAGAGAAGGGGGAGATGGGGAGAGAGAGAGAGAGAGAGTCCGAGGGAGAGTGTTACAGAGGGAGAGACATAGTCCGGGGGAGAGGGAGAGACAGAGAGAGATTGGAGAGAGAGAGAGCTCAAGGCAGTCGAGGTAGAGAGAGATAGGGAGAGAGAAAGGAGGAAACCTGGGGGTGGGGGAGAGAAGATCTTGGTCTCGGGGGTTTCATTTCTTGCGACCTTTGGAGAGAGATTTCAGAGAGATCTCGGACATCTTGTAAGAGATGTCAAACCATAAAATTCACATTACAAAGCAACTCCGTTCTTCTTTCACCCTAGCACAAATAAAAGAAACAAGAGACTCCTCGGCTCTAGCCTCTCTAATCAGCCACCACACTGTCAAATCACCCCTGATGGGCCAAGACCTACTCCAAGATTTGATGAAGAGTTGCACTTCTCATTGACGAGCAATAGAGCATCAGGATCTCAAAGCTAAACAGTTCCACATCTCCTGCGCATAGGAGTAGCCTACAAAGAGGTGGTCCAATGACTCATCCTCTTGATCGCACAAGCAGCACGTCACCTGGATGCCTGGAATGAAGTGCACTAGCCGGTCTCGAGTCGGAAGTCTCCCGTAGGTGATCCTCCAAATAAGGATCTTCACTTTTAACAGTCTCCATAGCCTCTAAACCTACGGGACAAGACTGTGACGCACCCTTCCATCTGAGACAAAAGACAAAGTAGACCGAATAGAAAACGTCCCCTCCCTACTCCACCTCTAAGACTGCACATCCTTTTGTCGGAGTGCGAGTAGTGGTGCAGGAAGAGTAAGAGGTCCTGGAGTTGCTCAATCTCTGCCGACCTGAGGTCTTTCCTGAAAGTCGGCGCCCATGTGTCCCCTGAGAGTTGGTCAAAAGCGCGGTCCACTGATCTCAAAGGGTCAACATCGACAATAAAGAGGCCATAAAACGTCGTCTCCAAAGAGAACTCACCACACCACATGTCCTTTCAGAAAATGCAAGAGTTGCCTTTCCTAAGTCGGACCCGAACATTAGATGATATAACATCTATGCAAGTCAGAATGCCCCGCTAGATGGGAGAATGTTCGGATATAGTTGAGGCGTCCAAATCTCGGACTCTTCTCTTGCTATAGTGTACCTCTGCCTAATAATGCTCGCTTATAGGCCACCTAACCTCTACAACCACTTGAACAAGAGGGCCAAATTAAAGTCTCCTGCATTCTTAATCCCCAGACCACCGTGCTCCTTGCTAGCAGTCACCCTCCTCCACCTAATATCATGCCAACCCCTGCAACTCCCCCAACTCTCATGCTAGAAGAATAATCCCTGAATAAACTCAATCGTTTTCCCACAGTCGTTGGGATCTTGAACACTGAGAGAAAGTAGGTAGGTAGACTATCCAAAACAGATATGCAACGGACAAGCCTGCCCCCATAAGACAACAATCTAGCCTTCCACCCGACCACTCTAGTCTCGTATATCTGAATAATAGGAAGCCAATTCGCGCGTCTCAATGCTCGAGGAGACAAGGGGAGGCCCAGGTAAGAGATGGGGAAGGTAGATTGTGAGATGGGGAAGGTACCAATCTAACAACCCAAAATACGAGTCGCCCTCTGAAGAGGCAATTCCTCCATGTTAACCTCAATAAGCAAGCTCTGGTTGAAGTTAACCTTCAAGCCAGTGGTCTCCTCCAAAAGCTCCAGAACAACCTAGCCACATATATCTACTGCTCACCTCCTGCCAAGAACAAAATAGTATCGTCTGCATATTGTGAGTAACTGAAATACCTCCTCTCCCATCCTAAAATCCCCTGATCAAACTTGCAGTCTCAGCTCTCAGCCACACCCTACTCAGGATATGAGCTGCAAGGACAAAGAGGGGGGGAGACATCGGATCCCCTTGTCGGAGCCCTCTACCGCTAAGAAAGGACGAAGTCGGCTTTTTGTTGACAAGGACAACAAAAGAGGCTGAGGAAATATAAGCTCTGATTCAGCCAATTCATTTCTCCCCCAAACCCATCTTCTTCAACACATCAAACAAGCAAAGCCAGTTGACTCTGTCATAAGCCTTTTCGAAGTCCAGCTTCAAGACTAGGGCACTTCTTCTCCGAGTCTTCAAGGCAAAAAGACACTCGTGTGCCACCAACAAGTTATCCTGGATATGCCTTCCCCTAATGAAAGCTCCCTGATAGCAGCTAATCATCCTGTCCATAACTCTAACCAGTCTTTCTACCAGCAATTTAGTGATGACCTTATAAGTACTATTCAGTAAACTGATGGGCTTGAAATCTTTGAAATCTTGAGCACTTTGTTTCGTAGGGATGAGGACCAGGAAGGTTTTGTTGATACCTCCTAAATGTGCCCTCCTGTCCTGGAACTCTCTAATAGCAGTCACTAGGTCAGAGCATATGACATCCCAGCAATGTTGAAAAAAGGCCAAAGGAAACCCATCCAAGCTTGGGGCTCTGTCCCCTGTAAGAGAGAAAATGGCCTGGCGAACCTCCTCCGAGAAAGCATGACTGATCTCTTCCCTCTTCTCGGGAGAGAGGTGAGGGGGGAGATCCTGAGCTATCCTCGGTCTGAAGTTGTCATCCTCGGAGAGTAATATGGAAAAGTAGTCCCGTGCGAGACCCCTAATCTGCTTCTCTGAAGAAATAGAGAGCTCACCCACCCTAATACAGATAAGGGTATTAACTCTCCTCCTACTTGAAGCAATGCGCTAAAAGAAGGTTGTGTTTCTGTCTCCCTCTTTAATCCATCTGTCTTGGACCTCTGCCTCCAATAGATCTCCTCCTTAGAGAGGATCTCATCAAACTGACACTTCAAAGAATCCCTGAGACTCCTATTCTCTGCATCTAGAAGACAAGCCTCCTCCAAGCTATCCAGACTCTCAATCTACTGCAAGATTCTGCCCTTGGTTGCCCTTCCCGATAGGGATTTATCAGCCCCCCCAGGATTTGAGAACCTGAGCAGTGTGCCTCAACCTCAGCACCAAGGTAGCCATAGGTGATCCCTGAGCAACTTGTGCATGTCAAGCTCTCCTGACAGTGTCCCTAAAGTTTGGCTCCCTGAACCAAAGCCTCTCAGGTCTGAAGGTGAGTCTCCTGTCATACTGCCAACTGGTCTTTAAACGGATGGGCTTATGATCTACACAGCTCTAGCCAGCGGAAGCACCTGCACATGAGGATAGTGATCCTCCCACTGACACCAAGAGCCGATCCAATCTCGAGCAAGAGGCATCTGTTTGCATATTGTACCAAGTGAAGTGACCATGAGACATGCTGATTTCCACCAGCGCCGTTGCCTCAATAAAAGTTGAGAAATCCTCCATATCCCCTGCATAACCACCCCCCCCCACCTCTCCCAAGGAGACGCCACTGCATTAAAGTCTCCATCCCAGATGTCTCCATCCCAGACGTCTCCAATTTAACACGACATCTTCTATTGCAAGGACTTCATCTCTTCCGGTGTTTGTGTCTGTCTTGGGAAGACAATCAATGCCTTTTTTGAAAGGACAAATGGTGCGGTGACTTCACTTTGGAGGTTTCCTTTCCTAGTCTATTCGCTGTCGCGGCTAATCCTATGGGGTCGATTGACTAGGCTTTTGATTTCCACCTCTCTGGGGGTACTTAGGCACCGACTTTTAGGAGGGACCTCAAGAGTGCCGAGATGGAGCAGTTTTAGGACCTTCTCTTGCTCCTCTTTGACTTCGCTTTGCAATCTCTTTGGGAGGAGGCGTGGACTTAGAGGTGGGGTAGGGAGGGGACCTTCTCCGTTAGGTCTGCCTATTCCATTATCTCTAGCGGTGAGGTGCGACACAGTCTTGCACCGCACATCTAGAGGCTGAGGAGTCCGTTGAAGGTGAAGGTTCTGATATGGAGGATTTCCCATGGGAGGCTTCCCACCCGAGACATGGTTCTTCACTTCGTATCGGGTATCCAACGGACCTGTTGTTTTTGTGTTCTATAGGATAAGATCGCGGACCACCTATTTGTAGGCTCCCCCTACTCCCAGACTGTGTGGGTGGCTACAAGAGCCCAGTGTGTACTTGGCCGTCAGACTGAGGTGTAGCCCTTTATCAGGTCCTGTGGTAGGAGTTGGCCCCTCAGAGGTGTTCGTGTGGTGTGGTGGTTCATCTTACATGTCACTCTCTGGTCCCTATGGTGTGAAAGGAACAACATGATTTGTAGGAGGGAGGCTAGAGTGGAGGATTCTCTTCTTTCTTTCATTTGTACTAGAGTGAGGGAATAGGCAGAGTTGCTATGTAATGTGAATGCCCTCAACTCCCTCTTTTTGTTTTGTTGGGGGGAGTAGCCTATCCCACACTGCCTTGGTGTGGTCTTTTGTACAGGGTCTCTTTTTGGGAACTCATTGACTATACTTGTACATCTACTTTTCATTGAGAAATGCTTACTACCCGGATAGCCGAGTAGTGATGTTTTGTTGGAACCATCGTATGGAACCGCATTGGTTCACGTAGAGCGGCGGGCCTGTCAAATTCCGCACATTTCCGAGGCAACGCCGTACTGCCATCATGACGTCGAATGGGTTTTCAAAAAAAAAAAAAACTTTTCCCACCATGCTATTTGTCACACTTATTATGCTACTTGTCACCCCTATTATGCTATTTGTCCCTCTTATTATGTTATTTGTCACCCTTAATTGGAGACTGCTCGTGGACATGAGTGACTTTATGTCCCCCCTAGTTGGCTATTTGTCCTCCTTAAATAGTTGTTTGTCATCCTTAGATAGATATTTGTCATCCTTATTATGCTATTTGTCACCCTTAATTTGAGACTGCTTGTGGACATAAGTGACTTTATGTCCCCTTTAGTTGGCTATTTGTCCTCCTTAGATAGTTATTTGTCTCTCTTAGTTATGGGTAGATTGGGAATTAATTTTTTTTTGAAATCCCACTTGATGTCATGATGGCGGTATGGCGTTGACTCAGAAATGCGCGAAATCTAACAGGCCTGTCGCTCTACGTGGGACCAATGCGGTTCCACACGGTGGTTCTAACAAGGCAGTTCTACTTGGCTATCCGGGTAGTAAGCATTTCTTCTTTTCATTTAATACATATAGTGATATTATCCACTTTCAAAAAAAATACAATTGAAATACCACCCACTTCAAAAAAAACCTGGAGGATTACATTAATTTACAGTGAAACAAAAAAAACACTTAAATGATTTTTAATAGAAAAAGAAAAATGTTCAGGGATATATGATCAAACAGATAAAATCTGAACTGAAGAGCTAAGTTGCCTGGTCAGTTACCTTTTTCATTTGTAATCTGCCAAAACTATCGTGTATTACTCTAGAAAAGAAGAATCATCTTCGTAAAATTTAGCGAGTTCAATCATCAATCACAATATAAAGAGGAGATATGCCAATTTGTGTTATCCTCATGATTATTTGTCTTTAAGAATGAGCTTCCTGGTACACGTGATCGCTGATCTGCGAAAATTACAGTTGTTCTTTTCTGTGACCTGACCAAGGAAATCTGTTACCAATCAGAACTCTGGCATGAAGTTGTGCTTTTATGCTTCTTTCTTTTGCCCTTCATCCGTTTCTTAATCTCCTTTCCATGTTCTATTGCAGATTTTTGTGTCTACACAACATATTTCTGTTATGCACTTGATTGACTTTGATGAGACTATCTAGTCCCTTTTCATGTCTCATCTTCCCAACTTTGATGTTTATTTACTCCACCAACTTGGCGTGCCTCATCAGTATTTTTGTTAGATCTTCCGTCTTCTATTCAGCATCTGACTTCTCTGCAATTTGTATTGCACTATTTATTAGCAGGTTTTATCTTCAACCACCAGTTTAACATTTAGGTCATGTTTGGTGCAGCTTCAGTTGGATGTTCTTTTGGATTTCCACAAACTTTGGAATGGTTATTTTGTGGGGAGGATGGTATCCCTTGGTGGCCATTTGTGTAGTTTTGGGGCTGTTTTTGCCCTTCAATTGAAAACTCTAAATTGTAACTTCCTTGATGGGGGTAAAAGTGGCATTGCAGGGAAGATTTGACTTTTGTAACCACTCGAAATAACCACCCTCAACTTATATCTTTTGTGTTGAAAGTGGAAACCAAAAGTAACTTCAAAACAAAAGTTTTGCCTAACATGCCCTTAGTCTTGTATCTTTTTTTCTTTTTGAAGTTTGAAGATTAATGGCTAAGCACCGGTTAGGTGTGTGAAGGCCAATTTGGTTATATGCATGTCCAAATGTTATATTGTTTTACAGTTTTCTTTGCAGTCTAAAGCTATGTATTGTTTATATTAATTTGGACCTCTTTTAAACCATGGTACATGTTTTTAATGCAGAAACAGCTCATACTCAATCCAGGTACTCTTCCTACAAAGGTTGTTTGTTTAACACAGGTGGTGTCTGCAGATGAATTGAAAAATGATGAAGAATATGAAGACATAATGGAAGACATGAAGGGTGAAGGCGGAAAATATGGTAAATTAACAGCCCTTGTGCCCAGTGTTGCAGTCGCAATTACTTAATCATGTCCATGAGTCCATCATTAACACAGTTTTAAATATAATAATTTTATTGTATGTCTAAAAGTCAATGTGCTGATGCAGGTAATCTCTTGAACGTGGTCATTCCGCGGCCTAGTCCAAGTGGTGATCCGGTTCCTGGAGTTGGAAAGGTTAGTAATAGAGAAGTTCTTGAATCACTATTTTCAGTGCAGAGAATCGTTTTTGCAATGGACACTGGCTTTTTCTTCTTATTTAGTTATGAGCACACTCCCTTCATAAATGCCTGCTTGTCCATGACGATCCTCTGAAATGAGAAATTTCATGTAGGTTTGCTTTGAAGCTGAAAAGAAATGATATCTTGATAGTGGGTGTCCAAGGCATATGACCAGGGATAGATCTTAGGGGCCAGTAAGGAGGTGGATTATTCTTGGCCAAAAATTACAGTCTCTACAGGCTGCTGTGAAAAATAAATCTGACTTGGGTTGCCTGGCACAAATGGGGATGCAATCAGAAAGATGTGAAGACACTTAGTGGGAATGTGAAAGGGATAACGAGAGGGGGGGTGAGGGGAGAGGGATATCTGTTATTCTGGCAAGGATCAGTGGCAGTTGCCGGTATGACGTCTTAGAGGAATCATATTCCCTACAAAGAATGCAGAATATGGATGTATTTGTCAACGCCTTTGGTTTTTTGGGAGGTGGTTTATGACTTGTTCTCAGGATAACGTAATTCCCTATTGTGGATAGGGCAATGACCGTATTTCCCCCCCTTTTTTAAAGCTCCGCTTCATCTATCAGTTTCCTTTACATTTGAGCTACAAAATCTATTCTCAACCATGTTTGTCTTCATGCTGTTGTTTACTCTTTCATCAAGTTTCAAATTGCAGTTAACCATTCTCTGCAACTGATTGAGATTGAGCCATCTTGTCTCCCCCTTCCCAGGTGTTCCTGGAATATGCGGACTTAGATGGCTCTTCTAAAGCTAAAATGGGTCTTCACGGAAGGAAATTTGGTGGAAATCAAGTCGTTGCAGTGTATTATCCGGAGAACAAGTTTTCTCAGGGCGATTATGATGGATAGCTCTGATTACCATTACGTTTTGCTTTGTACAATGCTCAATTGGCTGACCCGTTCTGTAGCCATTTGAATACAGAGTTCTACTTCTGTAATCATCAATACATGCATAGTTCAAGAGGAATCATGATTAGAAATGCTCGACTGACTCATCTACATACCATGATTGTCTTTTTTAACAATTTAGAAGACTGCTAGATGTTTGTCGGCGAATGTATCGAGTATGATATCTCGGGCACACAGCGAAGAAACTACAGGGATGAGTAATGGTGATGAGCTGAGTAGCCGACAGGGTTGCAGAATGTATTCTTCGAAACTCCGTCCGATGGGTACCGAGAAAGAATGGTTTACAAAGAGTCACTTAAGGTCAAACCAGGAGACTACTTTAGAATGTGTTTTGGCGATTTTTTTTATTGAAAATTACAATTGCTTCAACTGTCCGCGTCAGAAATTTTTTGGGTTGAAATGGGACTAACCACTATGCATCTAATTTTTCCTTATAACTGGAGAATCCAACTCATTCCATTTTCCTCAGCTCTGGACAGTACAGGGAGGGTATTCATCTAAGAAATCTTGAGAGAGCCATGTTTCAAGGTCATAAGAGGTCACAGGTACATAATCCATGCCTTTTACCTTAGATTAATCAAAGATGGGATAATCAATGAAAGTTTGCAGCATCATTTTTTTTCTTTTCTATCTATCATTCTTCCTCTTCTATTTTAAGGTAGGTAATTCATAAGAGGAATCTTATTATAAGTTGATAAGGTTTGTCTTGCATTAGTCATTAGCATGTCGGCTAGATTTTCAATCTTCAGATTGTGTGGGTGCCTAATCCTTTTCATGCACTTAACTGAAGTACAAACTAAAGGTCATGCTTTTGGAGAATAATCGTTTATTATTGTCTTCCTTTTTTTTCCTTCATTTTTTTTTCATAAATTTGTGAACATCTCATGTGGGTATCGACTCCCAAAAGTCTGTCATTTAATGGTTCAAATATTGGACTGCCACACACGTACGTACATTCTCCTTCACTGACTCGATTCAGGTGCAACTGGTCGGGTGCCTGGGTGACGTCTGCTATTCTTGGAATGTTTGCTAATCTCATGTTGCCTGCAAAAGTACATTTTGGTCGTCGTGACATTGGCTTCGGAGCTTCGTGTAACTTATTTTATTTTGTACATGTGTTTTCATTCTAGTTCTGCCGAGCAATAACACAACATGTATGTTGGTTGTGTATTGTAATGTATGGTCACACCCCTGGACATGTTGTCGGTTTATGCAGGCAACTCGACGTGCACGGTGGATATGTCGGTGACCTTCCCCACTACTGCTGAGCAGGTTTGCCATGTAACAATGTTTTATTGATTGCCTTAACTGCTTGTTACTAGTTACATTCTCATCATTGTTTTTATTTTATTCCTGCATGATAACTTTATCCCCTTTTTTTTCGGCAGCATTTGCTACTGCGATAGACTAAGCCCTTGATGTCGGATGTATATTTCCCCCCTCCATTTTCAACTGAGATGGGAATGGATGGCAAAGAAATTGTTTTATGGTCAATAAAGCTGGGGGACTGGTGAGGGAAAAAAGGCAAACAATGAGCATTTAAATATTCTTCTCTGTTAAGAAGTATCGAATTGGACAAGAGTGATACAAAGAAACCAATTTTGCCGCACCATTTTCTTTACTAGAGGAGGTAACAAAAATCAATAAAAACATATCATAAACCAATTTTGACGCCCTCCCTTCCTCTCTCTACTCTCTCCCCCGCTCTCTCTCTCTTCCCTCACTCTCTCTACTCTGTCTCTTGTAACTAGGGGTTTTTTCATCTTTTTGTACACATGTGACGTTAACTATACGTGTGTTAACATTTTTGTGGACTGTACTTTACTAAGAAAATGTCATAGGCTTTTTTTAGTGTAACGACAAAGATTATAGAGGCTTTCATAGATAGATAGATTTGAGATACTAAAATTGAGGAAGGGAGAATCCGCCTAGGCCCAACGACGATTGTCCCAATATCTAGACTCGTGCCCTGTGCACGTGATTGCCCCACGATCCAAGTGACGCATGATATGGGAGCCATTATCATAATAATAGCAGAGCAATGGACATCAAGGGGCGATCATGTCCCCTCACCTTTTGTTGAACAGAAGGTTGGACATCTCACGATCCCACAATCTTGGACAACCATTCCCCCATTAAATCAGAAGATGCGGACGATGAAAATATGCTCATGGAGGCAAACTCTATAAGAAGTGCAATCTAAGCCTCAAGCACCCTACACTCACTACACTCTACATTCTATTGGCTTTGTTTCTCCTTCCAGGCACTCCCAAGCACTCCTCATGCACTCTAAGCACTTGTTTGACTTAGGCATCGAAGGGTTGTCCCCTGGTATCACATCTAGGGATCCTTCTGGCACACTTCCTTTGATTGCAAGTGTTCCCTCAGAAAATATCTCATCTTCCCTGACAAACAAATCTCAAAGGTGTAGTACGTGGTTCGAGGGACCACTTTTTGACCTCTACACTTCTTGACGTTGTTTGTGGGAAGAGTAGAAAAAACCTGGCTTCTCGAGGGAACTGTAGTAACGTAAGCAACCGCTGGAGTAAGTTTGCCTCCCGAAGGGCATCCCAAGATGGCCCTGGAGCCATTGCCAGTCCCATGGGGTTTATCATCCACCTCCGGTGAACCCTATGGCTAAAGAGTTGGCTGTGATGCGGGAGCAGCTCCATATGCTGACATAGGCCTACCAAGGCCTCCTGAACTGGCAGGCGGAGCAGGAATGCGTCGTGGTAGCCCCTCCTCTCAATGGGAAGGTAAGGCGGCGGCTTGCTCCTGTCGTGAGAGGACACCATCGGTGGCTTCCATTGTCCACTCATCTCACCCATGCCAAGGTAGCTCAGTAATCATATAATACGCTCTTTCACCCTTCTTATTTACGCGAGCTACGCCCTTCTTCATCTGGCACCCAAAGCGCTTAGGCGACCGAGCAGAAGGCTGAGGCCACAACTGGTCAAGTAAGAGCTCCTCTGTCCCCCTATTTTATGAACAGATAAATCTGCCTCGGAGTCCTTCAAGCCTGAGATTCTGGTAGGGAAGCAAGCCGCCCCAAGCCTGGACCAACATTCCTTTCATTCATTAGTTTAGGGAAAGCATGATCAATCATCTTGTGTCTGCGCGACAGCAACTCAGGAGTTGGATATTTTTTAGGATCCGAGAATCGAGAATGGATTGGCATTGGCAAGGACAGATTCGAGGGAATGATGTCCAGTGGCTAGAGGTGTTCCAACCTGGCATCTTTTATGGTTTCTTCGCTCCTCGATAAGTGTTTTGGCGTAATTATGGTTTCGAGATCGGAGGTAGGCATAGGTAGGGAGTGTGTGGCAGCGGCTAGCTCAACCGTTGTGGCAGAGTGTGGTTGGCAATCAACAGAGCCAGTGCTCAAGGCGTGATGAGTTGCAGTTCAAGGAATTGCAATGATGGTGCATCGAGAGATGCTATGAGTGTTGTCTGACGAGACACTTGGATAGTGTTGTCGGACGAGCTGACCTGACAGAAGAGATGGTTTTCCTGGTGGTGGAAGGTGCGGTTCCCAGCATATGCGAGGTTCGAGGTCAGGTCAAGCATGGAGATCTCCCCCTTGGTCGGAGATATGATGTTTTCTTCTTGGTCGGAGAGGATCACATCTTTGCTATGTTCCGTCGTCTTGCATCGCGTGTTCGGATTGGTTGGCCTCCTTTTGTGTGCCATTAAATCCGTGCGGCTTTGGCAAGGTGGCTGCCTGTGAGGAGCGATGCCCATTTCCCTGAAGCGTAAGGGCGTTGGCATTATTCCGAAAGGATGTGCGCTAGCTGGGCGATGCTTGCGAGAACTCGTGGCCGGTGTTGTGATTTCTGATGCGTTGTGAACCGGAGCCTGCGGAGTTACAGGAGGATTGGCAGATTAAGAGAGAGAGTCTGTGCTTTGGGTTCGAGGTAATTGAGCTTTCCTCACCCTGTCTTCCGGAGTTAGCCAGCCGAGTTGAGGATTGTCGAGATGGCGGATCCCGAGTCGGCGTGATGTTCGTGTGCGTGGATCAGAGTGCGCAACGGAAGCCTAGTGGGCCCAGAACCCATAGGCCCAAGATCGTAGCGTTGGTTGCTACGGGTGGATTTTCGAGGATGTGTGGAGCATCAGAGGATTGGTTCCTCGGTGTGAGTTTATCTCTGGCTGTGTGAGCCATCTCGATTGTCGTGCCATTGCTTGAGACATTGTGGGTTGTGGCACTAGCAGGATGGAGAGTTGGGGAAATATGATGGCAAGTTTGCCGCATGAGTACCATGTTCCTTTGTTGGAAGTTGTGTCCTCGGGATGGATTTGTGGTCCTCGAGATGTGATCTCCGAGAGATGTTTATGGGTCCCAGTTGGTAGCTGTGGGAGGCTAGTGAGGCTAGGGGAGTGGTCAGCTGTGATAGGGATCTGTGATGTTTGGAGATCCGTGTGCATTGGTCGCGGCGTCGTCGACTAGGTTGCTATGGTAGCAGATGTCACTTTTTAGTCCTAGTTGTTGATGTTTCTTTCCTCCTTTCTTTGTGTGTGAGTGATGATGATGAAGATGTGGATGAATGTGTGTAATAGTGAATATGTGAGCAAGTGGTGCACTAACTCAAGCAATCAACATGAAAGTGAAGCATGTGGGCATGTCATCTCAAATATAGCAAGGAATATAAAAGGAGAACTAACACACGCCGTGGGCGTGGAGCAAGGAGATGAAATAAAACACACACCGGGGTGTGGAGCAACTAAAGTAAGAAGACAAACAAGATGATGATCAATGCCCAAAGTAAAGAATGATGTGATCGCCACCAAAGTAAATAAAACAGCAAAATTGCAATATGTACCTTGGAAAGAGCCGACTGAAGTCACCCGCCACGGGAGAGAGAAAACCCAGATACTGCAGCGGCAAACGGTCTAATAGAAGACCGCTAGAAATAGCAAACGGTCCCACGATAGACCGCCTGAGATCTGCAAACGGTCTGATGAATGACCGCTAGAGCACCCAGAACAATGAAGTGGAACTTGAATCTCCACCTCTCCTGGCCGGCCAGAAGAGCTGGGCCTCGTGCAATGAACCCTATAAACTTGCAAGAGAATGTAGACACAAAGAAAAACGACCCAATTAACCCTTGGGACAAGTGTAGTACCTATAATGCAATTAAGCTAAAGTGCATAAAAGGAAGGGTGAATACCTGGGGGTGGTTTTTTAACCTCTGTGGGGCGTGGAAAAGATAGGAGGATGTTTTGAAATGTGAATAGAATGCAAAGAACGTGGTAGAAGGAAGAAGGAATATGCTATGATGAAGCTTGAGAGGGGGGGGGGACTTAAGAAGAAAGGACTCAAAGACAACTAATGAAACTTAATACTCCCTGGACCAGAAGCCTTATGGACGTAGAAACGACTTCTCCCTAGTTGGTACTCGCTCCAGAATGCGACAGCACTTCGTGACAAGCTCCAGAAATCTCATCTTCAAGCCATGAAGTCAATGGTCCTATTTATAGGCCCTCAAACCCTAGGTTCGAGTTGGAGGGATAATGACATGAAAATAAGCTTGAAACTAGATAAATCTCGAGGATAATACTCCCAAGAGTCCATAGAAACAAATAGAAGCTTCTGAGAGCCTCTATCTAGAGAGAAAACATCAAACCAAGGACTCTAGTTCGTCCACGGCGAAGCAGAGGAAGAACAGTGGAGCAGGACTCTCGGCCTCCGCAAACGGTCTTACGATAGACCGCAAGGCATCATAAACGGTCTTGCTATAGATCGTTAGGCTCATTCGTCCAGAAGAAGATAAGATCAAAGAGACCGAACATGATTCTCTGCTGCCAAAACGGTCTAGCAAATGACCGCTAGACAAGTCAAACGGTCGCACGATAGACCGCTAAGCTAGTAGGTGTGGCAAAAGAGATAAAGACCAATAAATCTACAAGTTAATCCACATTAAATCCCTTATTAGCCCTTATCCAGGCCCAATAAGCTATAATGACGAAAAATCAAGGGAGCTAGACCCAATCAGGGAGAATAACCCATAAAAATAGGCCCAAAAAGATGACTAAAAATGACCCAATAATCGGTGAACAACTCTGGACATCATAAAAATAGATAAGGAGATGACCCAACTCATTGGTCATAAAATGGGTGTCAACACTAGGGATGTGTGTCGTGAATTGTTCAGGTTGTGTCATGTTGCTCGATAGCTAGAGTAGAGCCGAGATTTGGCAGGTGTCCATTTGGAACAATTGTGATGTAGTTTGTGATGAGATAACATAATGGACGATACTTGAGTATGGAGGTCCCTGGAGAGATGTTGTCAAATGGAGAGCCTCGGTCTTGTGACTAGCATGTGAGGATTTCCCTGTAAGTCTGAGTCGAGTGCTGTTGTGGACCGAGGATTGTGGAATCCCGTCATTTGATTTTGTCGTACTCCCCGAGAGGGTAGAGTTGGCATGAAGATCAGGATCGGATGTGGTGTCCGAGTGAGGTTCGGCTCGAGATGCAGTGATGGTCAGCGTAAGAGTCAACGAATGGCCTGTCGAGATTTAGAATGTGCTTGTAAGGTTTGGTGAAGTAGCATGTGAGAGGAAGTTGAGCAAGTGAAGGTTTCCCGTTGACGAGTAGCTGGTGACGGCGAATGGTCTTTCACAGACAGAAGATGCTGGTTGTAGCGAATCGAGATTGGCGAGAGCCGTGTGCAAGCAAGGCCTTTGGTGGTCGATTATGAGATGTACCTTTCTCGAAATTGGATCTGGCATTGGTTGAAGGTTTGTGTTCGAACCAGAGTTGGTCCAGTGCCGTTATTGGCGTTCGGCTTGCCAGGTATAAGATGGTTCATGGCGTAGAGCCGACGAAATTGTGGCAGTTAGTTGAGATGACTGTGTGAGCTGGTCAAAGCTTAGTGATGGTTGTCCCTTGTGCAAGGCGTGAGATCACTCAACAGGTAGAGAAGCTGATGTTCGATTGGTCCGCCGAGCATGGGATTGATCGGTGGTTGCTTATCGTGACGAGGATTGCGTCTCCTCGGTAAGCGAGATCGTGGCAGCGATGCCATGATTGGAATTTTGTTGTGGCTGAGGTGATGCCAGACTTATATTCTTTTGTGTGCTATGCTTGCTCTGAGAATCGATGTGTATGGGGTTGTGGAGCGAGATGGTTCGGTTCATGGTAATCCTCTGGCTGTGTCCCTCAAGAGAAGTGCTTTTGCGAGAGTCGAGGTTTTTGGCTGGAGCTCTGGGAGCGTTGCCAACTAGGTGTGTTGTTCTTCCCCTGTGAGTTGTGGTTGCCTCAAATTTTGAGGATGAAATTTCTGTAAGGAGGGGAGGACTATAACACCTCGGATTTTTTTTTTCGATCAGAATCCGTGAGTTCGGAGCACCTTTGTGAGTCTCAGGTCGCGTTTTATGATTTACTCGTATTTTTGGCTGTCGAGCCTACGGAACCCTGTGTAGGGTGAACCGTCGTGATTTCGAGCTCCGGGATGTTGCAGGCGCGTTGTGCATTTTCCAAGGATCGTGAGGAGTATTTTTATCTAATTTTGTATTTTATGGATTTCTAAAATCCCAAATTGATTTCCTATAAATAAAACCCTCACCCCCCTCTCTTCCCACTCTCATTTCTCTCCCTCTCCCTCTCACATTCTCTCTTTCTCTCCCTCTCTTCTTCGGCGGCTGACGGAGGAAGGCGGGGGCGAGGCGGTGAGGCTCGTGGGGCGAGGAGAGATGAGGATGGAGCGTGGATCGAGGTGGAGGCGCGGTGGAGCTCGTTCGTGAGTTCGTGACGCCGACGAGGTTTCGAGAAGTGATTTCGTGAGGAAACAACGTCCTCGGCGCGCGTTATCTTCGGTGGAGGTAGGGGGATGGTTCCCTAACCCGTGCATTTTATTTTCCCGTGATTTGGTAGGCCGAGGCGAGCCGAGCGTGGATTTTTCTTTATGTCGAGGTGGTTTTGCATGTTTTAGGGCGAGTGACGTTTTTCGCCGGATCGAGCGGCGTTTCGCCATTTTCTTTTATGCATTTTGTGGTTTGGGACCCGGGGAATGGTCCCCGTTATTTTCCCCCTCGATTGGGATCGAGTGGGCGTGGAAACTGGACTTCGAGGTTGAGTCCGGGCAGGTTTTCTGCTATTTTTGGTCGACCGACTGGTTGGGGCCGGTCGACCGAACGGCTCACCACGGAGGGCTGAACCTAGGTGGGTTCAGTCGATCGAACCCAGTGGGCCGGTCGACCGACCCCCTGTGGGCGCGTCGACGCCCCTGATAGGCAGGTCGACGCAGCTTGGGCGGTCGACCGACCCCCTGCTGTTGGTCGATCGACCCATTTTGGCCGATTGACCCAGGGGTGTTGGTCAACCGAAATTCAGTCCTTTGGCCCGTTTTGGCCCCGGTCGACCCGGTTGTGACCCATTGGTCAACCTATGGCCCCGTGGATGTCCCGGACACCCGGTGGGCACCGTGACCGTATTTTTGGGTGTCCGGAGATACCGTGTTACCTCGATTAGCTTGCCCATAGGTTTTAAGGGTCATAGTGACCCTGTGCATTCCGGGCTTCCGTGTTAAGCTTGATCGAGTCACCGTGTATCGGTTTGAGTGTAGAGGGCTATTCCCGCACAACGTTAGCTTTCTTGGAAAGCGATTTCCGTGTGGGACATGCATATGGCCTATGAACTGTGAGTCTTGTGACCCAGCCTGGGACTAGAGGTTTCTTAATTTCCCTTTGAAAAGGGATTAAGCTCGGCGGTTATGTCCCGCCTTAAAAGTCATATCGGACCATGGTTTTGACCCTAGGTTTAGGGCAGATTGACGGCATGGAGCTGTCATGTACAACGGTCTTGACCCGAGTCTCGTGACTCAAGGACCATTGGGTTAGTAGGTCTAGTGGACTTGCCAGAATCCGGTGGCATCGTGCCACCCGTGTTCCAAGCTACGTATGGCAGGCTCGTGGGTAGCATGTCTGTATTCCGTTGGTTCCTTCCGAGAGTCTTTCTCTCGAGTAACCGTTCCCACTTGTCGTAGCTTGCATGGGCCCACCTGTGCCTACCCACCCTGGGGGTGGTGGAGAGCTAGACCCGAGAGTGATGGTTTTTAAGCTGGTTTGCCGTAGGGCCTCCCACTGTAGCTGCTCGAGTCCAGGCCGGGAGGAAAACCAGCTAGAGGGCCTAACGTAATGCAGTCAGTCACTGTGTGCACACATGGTCAGGGACTTCAAACGCGTGCTGATGAGCACGACCTCGACTAAACCCTTGTCCTGTGATTTCTAGTACGGTGTCTCAGTTTTGTCTAGGGCGAGGGAGACACATGGGGCGCGGACTAAGTCGTTAGTGGACGCATCCGGCCTTGCTTCTAGTGGACAGTGCTCCTGTCACACGAGAAGGGCTTCTTCATGTTTCTTTGGGTGATTTTTGAGTGTCTTCTCGACACCGAGGTCTAGGGTTTCCTGTAGGGTTACCGAGGTTTCACCCGTAGACCGTGTAGAGTTCACGACTGTGAGGTCGTGACTGTCCTCCCGAACCGTATGGTCTTGGGTTGGTCGTCGCTTGTGAGGGCGGGCCTTCACGACAGAGTTGTCGTGGCATTTCTTTTGGTGGCTTAGCCAGGGTTTTTCCATTATTTAGTAGTCCCTCGACTGTAAGATCGGGGCGTGCTTTTTGTACCCTTAGGAGTAGCGGAGAGCCGTGGTTCCAGCGGCTATCGGGTTTCCTGTTCTTTTACGACTGTTCTTTCCGCCGTTGTTATTATTGTTGCCGTTTCTCCTGTTGTTGTTGTTGTTGTTGTTCTGTTAGCGCTGCTTTTTCTTTACCGCCGTTGATTTGTGGTAGGGTTCCGCGGGAACCCTACTGAGCCAATGAGATGAGGCTCACCCCCTGCTTTTCATGTGTAGCGGTTACTCCTCGATGTTCGAAGGTGCAGCGCGGTGGTTCGGTGTAGTAATTCTAATTTTTTTATATGCATTTAAATGCATAAAATAATAATAAAAGATGAAAATAAAATAAAGGGTTTTTTGCATGAAAACCATTGTTATATGTGAATTTACAAAAAAATCACTCCTAGAAACGTATTATCAGACATATCACTATATAAATTCTAACTGTGCAAAAATGCCATCCTAGTTAACTTCCGTCGACGAAAGATGAATATTCCATGTAGATTCTGTTATTCCCATCAATTAGATGTAAAATGACAAGAATACCCACACAGAGAGAGAGGGAGAGAGAGAGTCATGTCCATGGGGTGGATGCCGAGGACGCAGAGAAAGACGGTGTACTCCTGGACCTCGGATAGGGCGTTCTGCGCCTGCGGCTCCGCCATGGACGCCTCGCAGTCGACGTAGAACATGTACTCGAAGTGCTTGGCGGTGCGGCCAAGGTAGGCGTCGTCCACCACCCGACGGGGGCACCCTCGGTGCGGCTGGCTCTCGATCTTGGTCAGGCTGATGTCCCGGAAAGCGAACGCTGACAACACCTTGATTAGCACCGACGTGCCCGCCCCATCGTGCGCCAAGACGATGCTGGTCTTGAAGGGGAGGTTGATGTGGGGCACCACGGGCTCCCGCGCCAGCATCACGAATCGGGTCACGTTGCCGACGTCATCCTGGATGTCGTTGGCCAAGACCTACAGGCTGTAGAGCTCTGCGGCATGGGTGGGGGCGATGGCGGCGGTGTCCTGGAGGGCGTGGCTGGCAACGAACTTAGCGGCGCCGGCGGTGTCGTCGACGGCCTCGCGGGTGACGATGAGGCCCATGGCGGTGAGGGTGAGCTCGCACCGGGAGAGGGCCTACGAGTGGGAGATGACGCGGGGTGAGGTGGTCAGGCGGACGCCTGAGAGGGCGAGGAGGCAGTGGTGGATTGGGAGCTGGACCTCACCGACGATGTGGAGGCGGTGGTGGAGGAGAAGGTCGTAGTTGCGGTGGATGCTCCCGCCCAGGGAGTTCTCCATGGGGAGGACGGCGCGGTCGGCGATCCAGAGCTCCACGGCCTGGAAGGCCACCTCGAACTGGTCGCAAGGGATGGCCTCGCAGCCCGGGTAGGCCTTGCCGGCAGCCACCTCCGAGTAGGCGCACGGGACGCCCTCGTAGGCCATTCGGAGCTGCGATCCGTGCATGGGGGCCGGGCAGAGGTCAGCGATGCTGAGCGCTCGGGGCAGGTTAATACCGGTGTCAACGTGCACGAGGCCAAGCTCCTGCGTCGCAGAGGAGTCGTTCACCTTCGGAGGCTGATGGTTCTTGTGATCACCATCGAAAGAAGAGGAGGAGGCGGAGGCAGAGGCGTCTTCTTGGTGGTGTTGGAGCTGGGAGACGGCATCTACCTTGCTGGCGAGGATGGCACATGAGCTCTGCCAGTCGGCACAGTTACTATCGATAACATCGGGGAAGAAGCTATTGTTGCTGCCGCCGCTGGCGGCGGGGGAAGTTTCCTGGCGGTGGACGCAGCGGACGAGGGGGTGGGCTTGGAGGCGGGGCCGCGGAGGCGCGTGGGGAGAGGTAGCAATGGGGAAGGAGAGAGGATCTCCGGCATAGTGAGAAGGCTGCGGTTCTGTAGCAGTACTGTAGCATCCGATTTAAGAGAGAATTATTAGCTCTAATTAAATCCTAATTAGTGGATGATGTGATTTCTTACCTAATTGAATAAATGAGATCATGGATTATGTCATAAAGGGGGATTTATTTCAATATTTACATGTTGGAAATTAATGTCAACATAAGTTGGTGTAATAGTAACATGAGTTAGTGAAATAGGAGATTGGGTGGAAAATTGACTTAGAATTAAATTAGTAATAAAACATCATTGAATAAATGAGGTAACTGATTATGTCATAAATGGAGATTTATTTCAACATCCACATGTTGGAAATTATTACCAACATAAGTTGGTGTAATAGTACATGGGTGGGTGACTGTTGTACCCGGACAATTTCCCCCGCAAAATACCCGAAAATAAGAGTTCAGGAATTTCCTCGAACACCTTCAAGGCATGGGCTACCCGGCCCCTCCGCCAACCCAGTGGGCCCGACCAATGGCCCCAACCCGCTAGCCTAGGTATACGGCGGCATTAGCAATCAATCGGGACCACTCCCGACCCCCAAGTTGCGGACCTTGCCCGCATTCTACACGACCACCCGGGCCAACTCGAGGGCACCCCGACTACAAGCCACGCCACGTGGCACCCAGTGAAAAGGCCAGGGGCCTACCCTAGGACGCCTTCTTTCAACCCTCCAAGGTCAAAGGGAGACCCAAGTAAGTCAACCACAGGATTTGGAGGCCCGCAGCACGTGTATACGACTCGCACACGTGTTCGGTATTTTTCCGAACACCTTGCGAGCGCGTATGTTCCAACCCTTCTGCACCAGCCCATGGGCCACCCCGTGGTTCCAGCACACTAATTGGATCCTACAACGACCCCTCAGCAAGTCGGGACCGCTCCTGACCCTCAGACATGCGGCAATGAGCCGCTCATACTTAGCACTCAGGCCAACCCGAGGCTACCCTGCCAACCCGCCGTACAATGTGGCACGTAGCCCGAGGCACGGCCTATGAGCCTAAAGTGCCCCCCTAGCTCCCACGAGCTCTCGTCCTCAGCCCAAGGCCAAATCCAAGGCCCACCAGTCACCTACTTGGCCCGTTCGACAACCCGGGGTGTGTCGGGCATTTGCCCGAACACCTTGCGAGCGGCTATTACGACTCGAAGAACAACAACCCCTACGGGCCATCCCAGTATCCCGGAACCTCGTGTCCTTCAAAGGACGTCCCCAGACGATGAAAGAAGACCCCCGGGGGCCATCCCCCGGGGTTGCGGCCTGCCTGGGGCCCATTCGCCCCAGGGCGGGGCCGCGCCCCCCAAGGGAGGGCGAACTCCCCGGGGGCAGCGCCCTCTCCCAGCTCGAAGGCCCGACGGTCCTCCCCAGTCCCAATTCATGTAAATTCCCAATCTCACAGTACAAGGTTCGTGCAAGGATTCGTTCGTCGTACCCGTGCGTGGAAGAACTCGCGAAGACGAAGCCCCGAGATTACGTCAGTCACAACACCCGCGTTCCTCGCACGCACGTGGCTGGCCAACCAGTATCCTCTAGTATCCTCTTATCCTTTCTTCTTAGCCAATTAGGAAGAAAAATAACAAAAAATCATAATTTTATAGAGGGTGGGGCCGCCCCTCTCTCTCTCCACTCTAGCCTGCCTAAACCCCCCCTGGGGGGGGGGTTTAGGCGGACCAACCTGGGGCCCCAGGCTGGTCTGCCTAAACCCCTGGGTAATAAAAAAAAGATATTTTTTAAATCAAAAAATGGGGCCACTTTGGTCCGCCCAAACCCCCCCTGGGGAGGGGTTTAGGCGGACCAGCCTCGAACCCCGAGGCTGGTCCGCCTAAACCCCATCCAATAATAAAAAAAGATTTTTTAAAACAACAAAACCCCTCCGAAGAGGGGTTTAACTGGTCTGGTCCGCCTAAACCCCATCTCCCCACTCCGTTACACAAACAAAAAAAAACATAAAAATAAAATAAAAATAATATTGTTTGAGGGGTTTACCCGGACCAAGTTGAACCCTCAACTTGGTCCGCCTAAACCCCACCCCCACCCCTTCAACTTCCTATAAATTCCCCCTTAGAAGCTCAAGGGGCAAGGATGAACAGAAGGAGGCAACAACAAGAGCAACTCCCGGACGGACAAACACCCCCGACCTAATTGTCGCACCCTCGGACTCCCGAGGCTTTCGACAAGGGTCGGGAACGCGAGAAGACAAGTGCGCGCATGGTTGGCTTGCTAGTCGACTCATACACGCCGAGGGTATGTCGTGTATACTTCCCTCACGCGGTGTTTAGCCGTCTCACACCAAGTCCATCCTCATCGCATGTAAAGTGACTATGTCAACGACAAGTACACCCGCATCCCGGGTCCGCCCTTGTACGCCAACTTACAGTGACAAAATGCACTCCATGATGCCGCACGGAATCACGTGCCTACCGCTCGCCCCCCAGCCAGCCGTTGGCCACTCAGATTAACAACTCGAGTCTAGTCGGACCTCTGGCCCGGGAATCACAGTCCCGGGACCGACCTCGACTCCCCAGCATGACGACACTCGCCGTCCAAGACCCGGACCCGACCGCTCACCTCGAGCCGTGTCCGACCTCCACCAGGTGCCAGTCTATGTCCGCTCTGGCCACCAAGGCAGTCGGACTCACATCGATCCCTTTATAAAGAGTCTCTGTAAAACACGCGGATATCCGCTTCATTACGCAATGACCCGGGGACCGACCCACGTGTTAGAATTGTCCAGCGACTTGTGCCAGTTGTACTTTGGCCCCCTCGGCCTATTTGTAAAGCCCACGTGGCTCTCCTGTAGCATAAAACCAATGGAATACAAGCGCCCGCATTCGGGTCCCTAGCTTTCTACCTACACCACTCGGCATACGTGCCCAACATCCTGACTCCAGTAAACACCCCTCAGTCGAAAGCGCACCCACAGCTGCGGAATGCTCCCGGCCCTCTACCCACGGTTTCAAGCATATATACAGGCTTCTCTTCAGCATGGAACGAAGGTGTTCGGATTCAATCCGATGTAAATAAACACCGGTTGCTTGCGGCTGGTGGGGAATGACGTCCAGTACACGATTCCCGCAATCGCCTACGCACTCGCACCCGTGGAACCCCTTCTCTCCACGTGTCGCCCGATCGCCCGAGCCCACATGCCGCATCCTGGTGACGCTTCCCCAGTCAACCCTTGGGTCCATGGGTGATTGTCGAGAAATCGACTAGCACGCCCGTACCCTGTCCGGTTAACCCATACTCTTACATTCCCGTGCCATTCGGCCCTTTTCGACTTTCCGTAAAAGGAGAGTGCTCGATACCGCTGTGAGAGACATGCAACCGTAAGGAGGATACCCGAGATATATCAAACTCCCGTGTCTTCCTTCCTTCACCCTGGTCATCGGCATAAAAAACCCGCGCAACAGTGACATAGGAAATTAGGTGGAAGATAGAATTAAATTAGTAATAAAATAATTATGGGACTTGGCCTATAAATAGGGCTGGGATCTTCCCTACTCAAAGCACAAATCCATTAGGGATGTGCTGATTGTAGAGAGGAGGAAATCTTGAAGTTTGGAGGAGTGTTCGAAGTATTCTTTGATCTTGTTGTTCTTCCTCTTCGATCTTCCACTAGGTAGGTATTCTCTCATGCTAAACTCAAATTAATGCATAAATTAGATGTAGATGCACGTCCACTTTGATTCTATACCATTTTTCCTAATTTTTATCGAGTATTAAGCATGATGTCCATACAACTAGACATAAGATTTTAACCGAGATTTTTAACTGCCGGAAGGTCCGACTCGGATCACAGTGTCTTTCTAAGACCGTGTTCCAGATGCGCGATCTCCACCCTTATCGTGATGTTTCAAGTTATAATTGAACTAATATATCATCTAGCATGTTAAATATATCATGTTAAGTTGCATATCATTTAAATTCACGCACGATTAAGTTAAGGATATGGAAGATAATAATTCTATTCCATTAGCTTATATTTCCGTCCTAATTCTCGTTACCTTCATGATATCCTTGATCTCCATGACTACATTATCTGTCTGGCATGTTAAATGGAGTAGATAGTATCTGTTAAAATTACATGGGCTTAGATGCATGATCGTGATCAATACGAGTTTTAACGATTTCCATGTTATCGCGTTACCGTGTTTTCGACAAGTCGCGTATCTCGCTAGATTTCCAAAGAATAATGGTGTCTAAGGAAAGAGGTCCACGGGTAAATGCTTTAAGTGGATAAGTTGTTACTTAATTATGTCCTCATGAATACGAGGGGAGCCTCCCACTGTCCCACCTCTTACCTGGCCGTGATTCTTCGATTTTCTAGTTAAGCTCCGACTACGAAAAACGGGATAGAATTTCTGCTAGAATTGTTCCTCATTTCCAACAAGTCGTGTAATTAGCAAGATTCCCAAGAAAAAATGGTGTCTAAGTAAAGAGGTTCACTGGCAAACGCTTTAAGTGGACAAGTGGTTTCTTAATTAGGACCTCGCGAATGCGAGGGGAGCCTCCCACTATCCCACATCTTGCCTGGCCGTAATTCCTCGATTTTCTAGCTAAACACCCGACTGTGAAAAACTTGATCTAAACTCGTTTTACGAGATTTTTCGCAAGGGCTGATTGTGCCTTGTCTGACAATCTAATCTTTTATTGATTTAATGTCGTTAAACATGATGTCTTAAATCATTTTTGAACTTCTCTTTCAACTACTTGTAATTCTTGTACTACTCATACCTCGAATGATAAATTTTGCTAGATCTATACTTTATTTAGTAACATTTACCTTGAAATTCTTTGGCCATACATATTATGTGGATGTCTAAATATACTTGGGATCTATGATCCATAACCCCAATACCTGACATTAATGGGGCCAGGTCTGGTCTTGGGGGGAGCGCCCGAAAGCACTTGTGCCCATGGGAGTTGAATGACCTGGTGTGGCATTGCACCGAAGTGCTTGACTTGTTAGATTGATTTATGACATTCCACAGTTCGTGAATTGCTTGACTTGCTTGAATACATGAAGTACTTGAATTACATGAAATACTTGACTTATACATACTTGCATGAAATGTCAATTCCATAGTAATACTTTCTACATGATCGGCCTCTACTTAAACTTTACTCTTGATATCTTGTCTACTTACGATTCCATTCTTTACTCTCTCTCCTATTCATGTTCCATGTTTTATTACGTTTCTCGGCATAGCATAGTAACTTTATCCAAAAATGCTAATTACTTTAAGTTACATGATATAGAGATATAAATCCTACTGAGCGTTTCGTTCACCCTATGTTTTCGGTTAACATTGCAGGTAGTTCCGATGATGAACCCCAAACACATGGGGATGGGCAAGAGTGAAACGAGGGATCAAGTTCATCTTAGTTACCTAGGTTTATGAGTGTTGCTCTTGCTAGAGTTATGTACTTGGAAGCTGTATTATGCCTCTTAAGGCTTAATGTTCTTGTAAAACTTTATTTCAATGAAATATAAGTATCCACTTTTCATTATCTCTCTTTGTGGTTGGATCCTATTATACATGCTCTGATCGACACGAGTGTTACCACTCGTTGCGCCTCGATATTCTGTGTCGGGACATGACATTCGTAGTTGCCAACTCACTGGGTCGAGTGTTCACTCGGTATTAGAGTATGTTTCTTTCCCTGTAGAGTGTACTTTATTTGGACTAGACTCTGTAGATAAATTTATTAATTGAAAAAGGTAATTTATTTATGTTATTTAAACTATTAATTATATAATTATTCCTACTTTATTTCATATTCCAATATACCTCCACACTCCTTTCTAACCCTTCCGAGCCCTCCGGGTCGTAGGTGGCGGGCCAGGATTCGAATGGTATCGGGTTATTCCCGGTATCCAGATCTTGGGTCGTTATATTATCTATGATCATGCTGTATATTATTGTTCCTAGCTAGATATTGATTGATTTGATTATTGTTATTTAATTTTTGTATCTACACCACCGGAGGATAAAGCGAGGCTCATCCCCAATCTCCTTTGGAGTGTCAGAGTCAACTACGGGTTTGCATCGTTGAACCTCCAATGCAGAATGGTGATGACCGTTGATCTGTCCACACCCCGCAACGACGGGGTGTGGTCCGACATCCAAAGGTTGTGAATAGAATAAGCGAAGATCTAGTCACTTGTCCTACCACTCCTGTCTACCTTCGCAATGATGACAAAGCGGTCCTGCAAGTTCTTCACGTTGGAGACGACGGATGAGAACTCAATAAACTACTTCGCGCTACAAGCTCTAAAGTAGAACCTGTTGCTACCAAAGCCAGGACACTGCTTGTCACACCCCAACGCGGAATATCGGAGTGCGACAAGGAGAAAACCCCGCACTCAATCAAGGCTAGAAATCTAAGACATCAACTTAATAATAAATAAACAAACTTCTTTACTCATAAATCTCAACCATAAAATTTTAATTTACAAATCTCTCCAATATACAATGACAACTTTATAAATATAAGACCATTATCTTGTTGACACCCATTTTTAGCTTACAAGTCGAGTCTTTCTCTTATCCATTTTTATGATGTCCTGAATTATCCATTGTTTCAGAGTCTTCTTTGATCACATTTCGAGCCCATTTCCATCAATTTCTCGGCCCATTAGGCCATGAAGGCTATTTTTTATGATTTTTTCTATTTTCTAGCCTATTTTCTGGTCGCAGTCAGTCGCATGATCACGAGATTTTCATTTTCTTGCCTATTTTTCTGGTCGCGGTAAGTCGCATGACCACGTTCATCTCTAATCGCGGTCACACGACTGACCACATTCTCAGTCAGAGTCTGACTCAGCCTGAACTTTATCTTCTTCGGTCGAGGATGCCCTAGAGTCATATTCTAAGCTCTCTACTCTGAGGATTTCATGCCATATCGGTTCTTAACCTCTCTAGGGACCTTATCTCATCAATATCTTATGGATTTATTACTCAAAATCTCATCTTTTTTGTAATTATCCTCCAACTCCGACCTAGGATTTCTATGGCCTATAAATACCTCCCCGTGGCCAAGAGCTCGAGAGGGAGGGCGTTTTCTGGTCTGGGGTGAAGCCATGCTGCTCTGTCAACTCACTTCTTCGACCCCCAGTCGCCAGGGAAGTACCAAGTTCCTTTCCTTCTTCTAGGGTTCATCTATTATTTTCCTATTCTATTCTTTCTATTGCACTCTTGTTATCTATCATCACATGCATGCATATTGCACTCTATCTCCGTCTTTCTACTGTGTTTTCTCATCATTATACACACACACACCTATCTTTGTTCCCTTCCATAGGGGTTAAAAACATAACCTCCTCGGTGCATTCTCTCCCTCTATTTTCAAATCCATTCTTTTTGTGAGATTTATGCTACACATATCACGTTTCTACTAGATTTTTATCTCTGTTTTGCTTTGTTTTATAGGATTAGACAGGTGTGGACGTGAGGCCCTTGCTTTCTAGTCGACTTGAAGACGAGGAGGAGTTGAAACCACAAGTTCCCGCACTCCATCCTGAACGCGGTGGTCGAGAGGACCGTGTTCATCATAGTCGCGGTCAGAGAATCGACCGCGTTCTGAGCCAGTACCCATCGGGGTGTTTTCTGGATATTTCTTCATCTCTCCAAGGTACGCATCATATCTCTTAAGTTTATGTAACATCTTTTGTGCTGTTATTTTTTTGTGGCGATCAGGGTACCGTCTCTTGTTTGTTTATCGCCCCTCCCCTCTTCTTTATATTGCGTACTCCTTTCATAGCTTCCTTACACTTGTTGTTATTCTTATTCGGGGCACACTTTTATGCCTACATCTCTTATACAAATAAACTCTCATAACATACACGCTCAAACTAAGCTAAACAACAAGGAGAATTACAAAGACATCATGGTGCACTCCAACATTCTTACCCTTTCCCGCTTAAGCCTTGGAGTAACCTGAAAAACAACAATAAACATTGGGTGAGTAAAAACTCAGTAAGAATTTTATCTCTTTACTAGCCAATCTTTAAATGATTTACACGTTCTTAATGTAACAAGGGTACTTATCATGAAATATGCTCGAATACGCAAAACAAATCATATAGGAGGACAATCAGGGGAATTGTGAGTAAGGGAAATTTAAGTAACAAGAAAGGGATAGACTAATGATCAAGTGCAAAGAATAATCGTGAAGACAGTGGAGTTCAATTTCAAATATAACAAGAGAGGATTCTAGAGGTAACCAATATAGGCTCAAGAGGTGACTCCCACTATATAGCACTTTGCTCCATTGTAGATTTAAGAGATGGCTCTCACAGCGTAACTGATGCGGGACGGACCACGGACTCGACTCCAATTAGGAATGTAACCCTCGGACTCTAAACAAGCTCGCGATCGTCCCTTTTCGAGGGAAGCGTCTGACGTGCGCGGTTGAGAAACCGGTAGTGAGCTAGGGTGGTCGGCTCTCTCTTGTGCCCGGATCGGGTCACGGGACGGTCATGCTCTCTCTCTCAGCAACGGTAATGCAATAATATGAAGTGAGCTAATTACCCTATCATGCTCTCTAGCAGCGGCATATGAAATATATACGAATAAAGCAAGTTGCCGAGCAAGGGAGAGAACACGATACCTCCACGCTCCCGGCGTGGGGAAGACGATCCCGGCCGAATTCGGTAACTCCCGGTAACAATAATGAATTAAATTACAGTAATGAAATATCACCCACTCCACTCAGGGAGGTAAAGTGCTACACAAGTGGGCCCGGGAGGACCGATCTCGGGTTGACGGGCTGCACTTGATCACCCCGTCGGCGCGGTTCGGACGGCGTATGCTGCTGGTTGTGGGGCCCACGCGCTGGTCGGTTGGGCCGTGTGGGACCGGGGTGGCACCACTGTGGTGGGGACGCCTGGGGAAGCGCTTCCCGGGATGGCGGCGCGCTGGTTCCCCGGCCGGAGGTCGGGCGGCTCCGATCGGCACCGGTCGGAAAGAGTGCCCACGGATCTGCTGCTTCTGTTTTCAGGCGCGCGCTCCGGCGAGATCGGCTGCTGCGATCAATCCTGATGTCGGATCGAAGCACAGGAGATACCGTTGGAAAGCTCTTTCAAAGTCCTTCAATATAGGACTAGAGAGATGAACTGGATCTGCACGGATCTGACTTTTGTTGATTTTTGAAGTTGCTGTTGGACAGTTCCCGAAATCTCAGAACAGTAGAGCAATTTCCTGAGAACGACCTTTGACCGTGGGGTAGACCTCAGATTCAGGCTTCGAGCTCTTCATGAAAGTTATAGAGAGGAGGGAGAGAAAAACGGCAATATTTTTTGTGAAAGGTTTTGTTGAGATTGGGGTGGGGAAAAGTATTTTAGACTGGCGGGTGATCGGATCTGGACAGAGGTAGGCAGAACTATAGAGGGATCTGAAAGTGTATTTTAGAAAATAGGTGGAGGCATGTGGAAATTTTACGAAAATTCTTGGGTGAAGGGGATGGTGGGAAGAACCTCCAGTAATTTTTGGGGTTCCAGTAAAAATCAAAAAGGGGACCAAGAAGGCGAAACTCAGGGTGGCTGTGACTGGATCTGAACAAAAGGCAGAACTGGTGTGTGAAGATGCACGAAAATGGAAAATTATAAAACGGGACTATAAGTTTTTTTTTCAATTTTTTGGAGGGTTATGATGAACCCTGAAATGTACCTTGAAAATATCAACTCTAGAAGATGAGAGAATTGGGAGTTAAAATTCTCGGAGTGGCCTTCTGTCCAGCAAGATAGAACCTGGACAGAACTTCCGACGGTGGCTCGTGGCGGCTCGATGGCGGCACGAACGGCGGCGGCGGCGGCGGCACAGAATGAAATTAGATGTTGAGGGGCTAAGATAGAAGGGTTCACAACCCTGAAATGCGGAGGATGGAGAAGGAAAACCAGAGGGAGAGAGGAGAGAGGGCACACCCTTCTTGCTTCAAGTAATTTTCACATAATTTCTTCATTAATTCTCTAATGACACTATACATAGGCTTATATAGAGAATGGCAAGGGGTGGGGGGCTGAGAATTTCGTGAAAATATGTTATTTTCTTCCCCCATGTGGTCAAAAACCTAAAATAAATAAATTACATATGGAGGGGACACTCCTTTGACTAGGTAGGTAAGGTAGGTGGCCTCCCTTTGACATTTTCAACCACTTGTCTCCCATGTGTCCAATTGACCTTCTAGATGTCACATAGGACTTTGACCAGCCCCACATGGACCCATCTGGCTTATGTGGATCAATGGAGAAGGAGTGAGGGCCCCCTTGCTGGACCTACTGACAATTTGCATAAAAATCCACACAATCCTAGGGAATGACACATTGGCTTACAAAGCCTTACAATTGCACATATACTTTCCCAAGGATATAAAAGTAAACTAAAGGACACAAATATAAAATAAAAATGTCAATGCTCGGCGTCGATTCCCATCAGTAACACTTTGTCATGTATGACACATAGTTCTTAAGGAATCAATAACATGATATAACATATATCAAAGGATAAATATTTAATAGGTGAACATAACTCTAGATTGACCATACATCAATTGAATTCCAAAATAACAAGTACGAGTCATTCATTCATTCAATTATGTAGCAGGTAGTAAGTAACAAGTATCAAGTAACAAGCAGTCATTCATATAACATGTATGTGAATTGTCTAGATCAAATCTTATATGTTATTAATACAATGCCACAGTTGATCATTCAACTCCTATAGACATAAGTACTTTTAGATTTTACTCGCCCAGGACCAAATCGGGCCCTAAAATTACCAGGCATTGAGTGTCAGGTGGATCCAAGATCCCATATAAATCTCTAGACAAATTCTAATAATAATGGTCAAGAAGACTCTGGGAAGTCATGTTCATGTAGAATGAAGTAGAACAAGTAGACTGTAGGACTCATGTAGAGAATGAGTTGTCTAGATGGAAGACAAAAAGATTACAGTTTTGCCAGAATCGAGATTTCTGTTTGCACATTGGTATTGAAGGTTCTGGTTATAGAGACGATAGTTAGACTTCACGAGAATCAAAGCAAAACGTGGGTTGAATCGCGTCACCACAGGGTGGCACGTTTACAAGACTCAGAAGAAATGCATCTGACCATTGTGACCCGTTACCCATGAAACATGTCTCGATAGTAAGACGCCTTTACATAGGATAACAGAATCGCGTCATGACTATATGCTACATTCAGAAGAGTTTGACAGAACCACGTCATAATAATATGTCGCGTTCCAAAGGACTTCAACAGAACCGCGTCTAAATAGCATGACGTATTCTAGAAAGGTCGGTTAAATCACATCTCCTTAGGGTGACGTGATTTAGAGGTTTTCATGATTTTTAGGGTACAACCAGCCCACGAAGAGAGATTCTTTCGATATCGAGGTCTTACGAATGCCTTATCGAAAGAGATTTCGGTCCGTCCAGATAGATTTCCGAACGAATGGTCCCTCTTTCACCAAGAAAAGTGTTTCCGAAGAAAATTGAGATATCATAAAATAGTTGAATCGCGTTAACGCATGGTGACATGATTCAAGAATTATTCCAATTACTGGAATAAAACAAATTCACAGAAAATTGAGAAACGCATCTGGGTATTTGATTGCGAATTTGTAATTCGCGACTTCCCCCGAAGATGTAAAATAAAAAATCGCGTCACATATGCTGGACGCCATTCAAGGCTATTCAAAAAAAAAATTTATCAGAGAAACTAACAGAGGCTATTTCGCGTGCATTAAGTAAACAAGATCATGCTTTTATGAATATATTGGAGTCTGATAGAGATTAATCAATAGATAGGGAGCTAATCATAGAGTTTCACAGGATTGAGAATATATTGGAGTTTGCTCATCTTCGTTGGAGTCGGGAGGGGGTTGGAGATCCAGGAGCCCAGGGTTATCGACGAATTTGACAGTAGCCTCCAGGGCAGCCGCCTAAGACTCATGGAACCCTCGGTCCTTGGCTGGCTCATAAATGGAGTGGGCCATTTCATTGAGCTCCTCTTGGAACTCCTTGGATGCCCTGAACCATTCCACTGTCGTAATAGCCACTTCCCTCTTCGCCATGCTTCTCACCGCCTCCGCCGCGCTCCTTGCCGCCTTCAACTAGTCTTGGGCTAAGATCGCAGCCTGCTCGGACCACCGCTTAGATGTCTCCAGTGCATGGTTCACCTCTTTGAGAGCTTTCTTATCCTACTCGAGGGCACTCCTTCTGGCATCCAGATCAGCTAGAGCCTTCTGCAGATGGGGGGTCTCCTCTGTTGTGTCCACGCAGCACTCCTCTAGGGCCGATAGAATGTGGGTGACGGAGATCAGCTCGCGGTAACCTTCCACCACGATGGAGTCAAGTGGGAAGCCCCTCACCCTCTAATTGTCGACGGGGAGGAGGACTCCTTCCATCAACTCCCGAACAACTTGGAGAAGACTACTGCTGCTCCCCTCTGGGATCCTTCACTGGGGGACCCACCGCATAGAAGAAGGGCTAAGGGCTAGAACGACGGTGCCCTGACTAATGGGAACATCCCCATCCTTTGGAGAAGGGGGTTTGGCACGGTGGAGATGGGGGAGTCCTGCTCGAAACATTATGGAGAGTAGGGACCAACGGCTAAACTTTGGCTTTCTTCGCCTTCCTACGCTGCTATGCCAAGGCCTCCATCTCTTCTAGGGTGGGAGCTCAGTGCTTGTCCCCCACCATTGGCTCGATGCTGCTCGGTAGGGCTGAAGAAGGGAGGATGGATTCTTAGGCGTGCTTGGCTCAATAACGCTAGGCTTCTCCTCCTTGGCCGTGCTCGGAACCCCTTCCTACATCCCTAATCTGGTTGAAGCGATTGCCGGAGTAGGAGGAGATGCCCGAGAACTGCTGGACGGTCCCACAGGGGGAGCAACTGCCACTTGTACGCCCACCAGTAGCCGGTACTGCAGGCCGCCAGTGGCGAGGGGAACCATTGACAGAGGGATGCTAGCGGGGACCTCTCCTCGCAACGGTTGAGTCCCTACCACTGTGACCTCACCCAGTGGAACCTAAGGGGGGTGATTGCTCATGATGGTCACGAGGGTAGGGGTCCATCGATGCCAACACTAGGTTGGAGTACCAGAGCACATGTTCAACGACCGAAGCATCCTGTGGTGGTTCGAAGACACCTGAAGAAGCAAGACAGTCTCTGCTTGGGAGGGTATTAAAACCCATTAGCCTATGGATCCTATCGGCGGATAAAGTGGGGATCAACCCCTATCTCCTTTGGAGTGTCGGAGTCAGTTGCTGGTCCGTGTTGTTGAACCTCCAATGAAGAATGATGCCGAACATGGATCTGTCCACACCTCGCAACGACGCAGTGGGGTCTGACGTTCAGAGGTTGTGAATGGAAGAAGCAAAGATCCAGTCACTTGCCCTGTCAGTCCCACCTACCTTCGTAATGATGACGAACCTGTCCTGCAAGTTCTTCACGTTAGAGACGGCGGGTGAGAACTTGATAAGCTGCTTCACGCTACATGCTCTAAAGTAGAACTCGTTGCTACCAAAGCCAAGTCACCGCTAAATATAAAAGAGGGAGTGGAAGAGATCTACGGTGGGGGCGATGCTAATCTAGTTGCAACGCCAAAAGAAAACACATAGTATTCTCCAAGAATTGGGCGCCAGCTGCCCAGGGTAAATCCCGTAATAACAAAGGAGGTGCTCAAAGAAAAATGGAATGGAGAGGCGGAAACTGACATGGAATGTGTTAATGGAAACACTAATTCCCTCGGAATATCGCACCCATAAAACCCATCGTCCTGGGGAAGAGTATGTCATACTCCGCCAAAATCTGGTAAGCATCCCTTAAGCCCGAGATAGCTCGATAGACAACTCAGGAAACAGGAGGGGAATGGGGATAAGGTGGAGCCCCCGAGGTACTCGGACCACTTTGTGGTCCTCCGCAAGAAGCCCTTGAAGCCTTAAAGGAAGATTCCTCTCCAGACTCCTCAGAAAGGAGAAGCTTCCTATGAGGGTGAGACATGATGTAACACTAAAGAGAGGGAGACTCACTGGAGAACAGGATGCCTGGGAAGGTAGAAGGACGACGAAGGAAGAACATCGAAAGCCCAGTGCCAAAGAGGATGAAAGTGCATCCCCACTGCCCTTTCCCACGCCTATTTAAAAGGTGAAGGTGGTCACAATGCTTCGACTTCAACGATCGAGATCAAATCATAAGGAGTAAGATAGATCGCCATCAACGGCTACAAGGGAGCGGGAGAATTTCAAGAACGGCGGTAGGTGCCATCCATGCCCGCCTTCCCACGAGCGATGAGATTTGGTCATGCCCAAAAGGCACTGTGCGTACTGAAGTCCTAGACAGAATGACGTCTAGGGTAATGAGAGCCCTAGTAAGATGCTACGTGGCCTATATAGGAGTAGGTCGAGGAACCTTTCCTAAAAAAGAAAACCTAAGAAGACGACTAGAAACCTTGGCAGATAAACATTCTCAACAATCACTTCCTCACGAGCACCGAGCATCCTCACTGCTCGGGAGTGAGGGACTAGTGAGGAGGGGAGAATCTGCCTAGGCCTACTAAGGCCCAACGACGACTGGCCCAAGATTCAAGCCTGTGTATTGCGCACGTAACTGCCCCACAATCCACGTGGCACATCTGGGAGCCATTATCACAATAATAGTGGAGTAATGGACATCAAGAGGTGATCCATGTCTCCTCACCTTTTGCTGAATAGAAAGCTAAATGTCATATGATCCCACGATCTTGGATAACCGTTCTCCCATTAAGTCAAAAGACGCAGACAACAGAAACATGCTCAAGGAGAGAGACTCTATAAGAAGTGCATTGGGCAAACGTCCATAGGATAAGCAATCTAAGTTCAAACACCTTACACTCACTACACTCGCACATTCTAGTGGCTATGTTTCTCCTTTCGAGCACTCCTCACCCACTTTAAGTATTTGTCTTACTTAGACATCGAAGAGTTATCCTTTAGAATCACACTCGAGATTTTTTTTGACGTATTTCTTTTGCTCGCACGTGTTTTTTCAGAAAATTTTTATTTTTTTCTGACAAATAAGTATAAGAAATATAAGACGTTGATTCGAGAGATTAATCTCAACCAAAATATAATTATTATGATCTAAGGGCCTTAGAATAAAAAAGTAGTCGATGGTCTCATTGGTCAAGGGCCGAGTGCGCTCCGCACGAGTGGCAACAGAAGCCAGTTGGATCACGTCGGGGAGGTTTTACGCGCATGCGTGCCACGGACCGGTTTGTCCGACGCTAATGGCAAGCATATAAACGACTCCCGACTCCCATTGGGTTGAATAAGGGGATGACGTCATATTCGCTAATCAAACGCCGCAGTCAGCTGTGCGTAACGTGGCCTCCGCCGCGCGGGGCGCCGAGCTCTCTCCATTTAATATCTCGGAGGAGGGCTAGAAATGGAAATATATCTTCCTCTTTTCTTGCAACCTTGTAGTAAACATTCGTTGCCGTAACTCCTCCCCTCCCCGCGTTCGGGAACCACGACAACATCTCAAGCGTTGGTGGTTGCTTGGATCTTCGAACAGGGCGGGGAGCAGAGCAGAAGTGGTGGGGAAGCAGCAGAAGATGGAGAATGCAGATGGTACGCCTAGGGTTCTTCCTCCCTCCTTTTCTACTTATCATCATCATCACCGTCATCTCTTGTTCTTTTCCGCTTTCTGTTCTGTGGATTATTCGTTTCGTTTCCCCCTTTTGTTTTTAATTGAAAGAATTTGGGACTATGATCGTCCGTTGGAAGTGTTTTCCTTTTTTTCGCTGCTTCTGATGCTTGGCGTTCGATGGATTGTGGAAGTTGCTGGCTTGAGATGATTACGACGGCGGGGCTGCGCCGATGTCGGGTGGGGTTTACGAGGAGCATGTGCAACTGGCTGAAAGTGGGATAATCGTTATTTGGGAAAAAATGGTGCTTGTTGATACTGAATTTTGCATCGTCGCATGCCTTTTCTGGATGGAGTTTTACGTGATGGGTTATTTTTGCCGTGGACGGGGATGCTTTCGTGTGTGCTTTTCGTTGTTCTAATGTTCTTGGGATTTAACTCATCTTACTCACCGAGTAATTTGGAAGCACAAAGCATGGAGGAAATTGTTCTGGGAAAATTGAGAGGAGATCAGGAAAGGGAAGAAACGAAGATGGCTTTTGTGAATGGCTCTGGTATTTGTTTATGAATGTCTTAAGAAAATGAGAGGGATCTTAAGGCACGTTAGGAGGAAAACATGACGGCAATATCTGGGCTAACATGTCCGTCAACGCATATATCATGGAATTCTGTGTTTTTTTTGAAAGTTCATGGAATTCTTTTTTGTTGCTTGTGATCTATATCATGGCCAAGCATAACTATCTGTCACGTGCTTGCATCTCCAAATCAAATAACCAAAGAGGTTTTCAAAAAAGAACCAAAGAGATTGATTCACCATGTAGTACCTGGTTGGCTTATGAGCTATGATAATGTACTCCTTGATAGGTGTTTCATGAAGTTCATAAACACATTTTTTATCATATAATGAATCATCTTTATTATGATTTTTTTCTCGAAAAAAACAATTTACCTGAAAGACAAAAACTCGTTCAACCTCCCCCCCCAAAAAAAACCTCTCTTGCAGTCTTTGTACTACCTTCACTTAATTATGTAGTTCTGTTCATGAAAACTGTCATATAACTATCTCAAAGTACAGTATCACCTCTTCCGTACTGAAGCTTACTGTCAAATCCATGTCTGACTAACTGTCTATTCAACTTATTTCCAGTGAGCAAAGAACATTGATCATTCTTTTGTCTATCTTTGTAGTTTAGTGCTAGTTCTTGTACTCAGTTAAAGTAATAATGTTCCAAGCAATGAAGGATAAATCAATGTAAACTTTCGTTCTCCCTTGTCCCATGAGACTCAAAACAAGAATTGTTGAATTTACTAACCATAATAATGAGGATAATGTTGAATAAATGAACTAATATTTATGCTATGCTATATTTGGGATTCATATTTGTTCTGTTGGCTTGATGCTATGTAATTCCCGATATGAGTGGTGTCCCTGGATTATGTCAAGTTACTGATTTCATATGTGCTGCAAAACTATCCTGGTTTGTCTCTCTTTTCGGCTAATTGTGATAAACTTGTGTGAGCCACTGAGAAGATGTATTTCTGCTCTCCTTTATATCTCTAATATGGCCCAGCTAAGATGAGTTCAAACTTTTCCCTCTCCTGAGTATGTGGATAAAAGAATATCCAGTCCACAAATTGCCAGGTGAGTCTGAGCTTTGAACTGTGACAGACCAAGCTGCAGGGTGAAGGGATGGTGGTGATACTAAGTTACTCCGACTCTCACTGCTGCTGGACTATAATATGGAAAAGTCCAAGTTCTACTAGTAAGATGGGGTTAATTGAAAATTTAAATTGCACCTCAATGAATTATTCCATTTGCTGCTTTTGTTGTATATTTGCATAACCTTTTTTCTTTGGTCTCGATAAAACATGTGACCCTTTTGGATATGTTGCCAGCATATACTTGTTTCTAAATCTGAGATTGCTGCATTTCTTCTTATGTCTCATAACTTTTAGTTAGAATGAGTGTGTTTTTAGTTTGAACATCATATGCTTGGCAATCTTAGGTGTCTGTTAATCTATTCAGGTGGCAACCCCCAGCATATTACTGTGCCTCCAGTTGAAGGTGTTGCAGGGGGTGGGACTGGGTATGGGTGGAATGATGGTGGCTTCCGAGGTTCGTGCTTATTCTCAGGGGTGGTTGATCCGACAAAGGTTCCATCAGAAGAGCTGTTACATGTATGGTGCATGCCAAGCACAGCGAATGTTGGTCAACAAGAAATGCCTCGACCATTGGAGCCTGTAGGTTACTTTTCACTCATTTTATTCTCGACATGCTGATTGTCTTTCTGGTTGCACGATGGATGGTTGTGTCTCTCTGGTTTTTCTTTTTTTCCCCTTTTCTTTTCTGTGTGTGTTGGGAGCACAGGAGTGGGAGGATGGGGGTTGGTCTGTAAAAGCATGGGTGGCTCTGGGGTTTTAATGTTATAACTGTCGCCTGTGTCTAGAGGTTTATACAATCAGTGCATATGGTTAAAACATATCCTCATGCTTGCAGCCATAATGTGCTTCTCCAATGTGGACACATGCCTATGTAGTTTTTCACAAATTTAACATTGCCTAAAGAATTATTTCCCATGTTTACCTGTTCATTCAGCATATTCTATGCCAGTCCGATAACCTTTGCTGATGTTGGTGCACAGGGTCAATGCCAATCAGGATCATATCATTAACTATAAAACCAATATTATATGCCTCAAGTTTCTGTCTCTTTTAGGTCCTGCCAACAAATTTAATTTTGTGTCATGTTCTTCATAACCTAATGGCCAGAGCCTACAGAGTTTCTGAGACAGTGACCTTATGGGACCTATAGGTGCAGATTGATCAATGTTTAACATCATGAGAATTATTTTAGTTAGTCTTTGTTGTATTTGTGGTTAATGTCAGTGCATTAACCCTGCGATGTGTACCTACATAGGAATGCTAGACAAGTTCACGGTCATGGGTTTCCTTTACCATTTGGTTTTTAACTGTGTTCATGGGTTTTCTTTACCAGATGATTTTTAATTGTGTTCTTTTTTTCTGCATGTGGAGGGCACCTTTTGCTCGCCCAAGATATTCTGGGTTACTTCTACAGGACTATATGCTTCTTTCCTTGGATCTGATTGTGTGTGGAATGCCCTGTTTTTGTATAATTGAGTGATTAAGTTTTTTTTTTCCTTTTAACATGGCAACGAGCTCACTCGTCATCACTTGATACATATTTGCACTGAAATCTGTGTGACAACCCAAAAGGTTTCTTGACATGTTAACGAGTCTAGTTGTCATCACTCTGAGCAAGATATTTGCATTGCAGGAATTTTTTTTTTTTTTGGGGGGGGGAGTGGTTGGTTCCACCATTGTATTAAATGATGTGCACGTTAATGTTTTGCCACTTCTAAAACAACTGGGTTTCAGAGGCTGATCAATGTGGCCCTATCACCTAACAAAATCAATTGTGGCAAGGGTTCAATTGATCTTCTCTTCATTTAAATTTATCTTCATTTAGCAATGCAGAATTTCTCATCACATTTGTGCTTGTATTGATGTCTTACTGTACCTCAAGTCCTTGGAAGACAATAATTTAGAACTGTATGATGTTCGGTGGAGATGTCAGATGTCTTCTCTTGAAAGGGCAGGTTTCTTACTAGAACTTTCTTTACAAACTTTTTTTCAGAAATCGTTATTTGGGCTTCTAGAATTTTTTTTTGAAATAATACTCTTTACATTTTTAGAATGGAGTGGGAAAACATTAAGGAGTACATCATCAGGTTTTCCACTGAACTCTGTAACTTATTTTCTGAACCTGCTTCTTAGAAGAGAAAACTATATGATGACTGGTGATTCAGAGTGGAGAAACCTGATCCAATATCTTTGTTAAACGAACATCTCTTCTTTCAAAAACCAGGTACTTAATATGAATGCATCTTTGTTTAAAAAAGAAAAAGAATCGGGTTTTTGGTTGGTCCTTTATTTGGAAAATGGCTGTGGCAAATGGTGGATCAATCTCTAAAATGTGAGCTTGTATTTATGTCAAACTGTTTCTTGTTGAGCATTTTTTTATCAATATTTGTTTTGAGTTGCATTCTATAGTTCTTTTTCCCTCTAATTGTGCATTTTTTATTGAAGATGTCTCTTCTGGTTGCAAGAAATGAGAGGGAAAGTACACAGATAGCTTTGCGCCCTAAAGTTTCTTGGGGTGGTCCAGGTACTGCTGGTGCTGTACAGATTCACTGTTCTGATCTGTGTTCCCCCTCTGGTGATAGGTTGGACACTCACCTAACCCTGTAGACTTCTTGTATAGCGCCAGGTTATTTCTTATTCTTTACTTTTACACCATGATGTTGACTAGTACTTGCTGTGTCAGGTTGCTTGTTGGGCAATCATTATCTATGCGGCGGGTGATACCTATCTTAGGTGTTCCTGATGCTCTTGTACCTCTTGATCTACCAGTTAGCCACATAAACCTTTTTCCAGGGTACTGTGTCACATGGCATCCCATAATTCTTTTCTTATATATAATCTTTCCTAATGTGATGTAAGGACGTCTTTTGAATCATTCTTCTCTTGCTAACAGCCTTGATCCAATTATCTTTTCTGCAGAGAGACAACATCCATTTGGTTTTCAGTTAATGTTCCTGCTGGACAACCACCTGGTCAATATGAAGGGCAGCTTCTTATCAGTGCTGTTGCAGCAGACATGGAGTAAAGTTCTTTTTCTTTTAAACTTCTTTCTGATGTCCTGTTGTCATCACTTAAATATTATTAATCTATTACTTTTGTTGCCCCCCTGCACATTGGATTTTTTGTGATGGACTTTTATTTTCTGTCCTCATGCAGATCTTCATCAGGATGTCAAGCCAAAAATGAGAAGTATGAGCTGTACCAGGAACTCAAAAATTGTCTTGACATAGTTGAACCTGTGGATGGTAGACCACTTGAAGAAGTGGTAGATTCTGAAACGTATACATGTTACTGAACTTGGTAGATACAACCACTGACATGTCAGCCTCATGATAATTTCTCTCTTGTAGGTAGAGAGAGTAAAAACCGCAACTTCAACTTTAAGGAGAGTTCTGATGTCACCAACATTTAATGAGTTTTCTTTAGGTTCTGGTGATGTGATGGATGAAGATGCTGTACCAAGCCTTTCAGTTGTCTTGAAATTGTGTGTGACAGTATGGGATTTTACTCTGCCTTTGACGCCATCTCTTCCAGCTGTATTTGGTGTATCCTTTGAAAGTTTTATTTCATGGTAGTAATTAGTAATAGTCTTTTTCATATTAAGTGCTCTTTTTTCTTGGGGTGGTTGGAATCAGTTTTCTGATAAAACCGTCAATTTGTGGTTATTTGATGATTCAACCCAATTAGTTTGCTAACTGCTTATAAACATATTTTGGGCAAAAATTGGGGTGGTGACATCATAGCCAATGCCTATTGTCAAATCCTTTATAGGAGCTTTGATATTAGGAACTCAGATTGATGGAACAAGGGTCATGATGCGTAATTGAGTGATTTATCCAATGATTCAAATTTGGGGAGGGCATCATTGATGATGAAAGTGGATAGTACCCCAATTGTATTGAATGAAAAGGAAAAGGGATTTACAAGTGTAATCAGTCAACTCCTAAAAGAATCCATGTACAAGAAGTCCCAGCCGAAAGGGCAGACGTCTATCTACCTGCCAACAAAAGGAGTTAGGAGTTATGTGACTTCACTTAACAAAGATGCTTGGCCCAATCACACACACTCTCACAAACAAGTGATAGAATCCTCTCCTCCACCCTTGTTTCTCCTCTGAAAATTCTTTTGTTCCTTTTCACCCCACAAAGCCCATAAAGTGGTGTGAAGGATGAGCCACCAGATGATTATGTCCCCTTTTAGGACCCACTTCTTATGCCATTTGAGGAGAAGATGCTGTACACTGTCGAAGTGGCCCAAAGGGTGCTGAATTCTGACACCGATCCTAGCCCATACCTCCTTAGAAAAGGAGCACCCCGTAAAGAGGTGGTTGAGGTCCTCCACCTCTCCACATAAAGAACAGAAAGTGACTATGTCCTAAGAAAAGGGTACAATCCTGTCACATGTGGGCAGCCGGCCATGTGAGATCCTCCATATCAACAACTTCACCTTCAATGGGCTCCTGGGGACCCAAACATGCGAGGCAAAGTGGCAGCACACACCTCGATTGGAAATAACTGAGTAGGCCGACCTGACAGAGAATCCTTCCTCCTCCCATCTCCACACCTTCCTGTCCTCCCTGCTATCCACCCGCCTGAAGTGATGGAGAAACGAGAATATACTCTCCAGCTGCTTTGTCTCCTCCTGCATCAGATTTCTCTTGAAGGTAGGGGACGAAGTGCCGCCCGATAGGTGGCTGTCAAAGGAATGAGCCACAGAAGACATGGGTGCAGCCGCTATGGCATAAAGCCTTGGGTAGCCTCTTGAAGTGTGAATTCCTCATACTACCTGTCCCTCCAGAACATGCTTCTGTGCCCACTGCGTAGCCTGACACGAACATTGGATCTGATGATGTCACTGCATTCGATGATGCCTCTCCAAATCGGCGAGACATTGTGCAAAGAGGGTGGTGTAAAATCCCACTCTCTAGTCCTACTATAATATCTCTGCCTGATAATATACGGCCATTGCCCACTATTGCCCACTCCAAGCCTCCATAACCATCTGCAAAGATGACCATATAAAGCATTTGGGTAAATGATTTTTCTTCAAATTTGATGTTTTAAGAACTTTTAAGACCATTCTGGAATCCCAAAACTAGACCAGAACCAGACAGGGTCAGTCTGGTTCAGTGGCTCTGAGGTCAAATCATCCAAAGGTTCAGAGGGGGAAAGAAAAATGAGAGAATCAATCCAAACCCTCCCAAAACCTGTTGGTTCGATGTAAAGAGCCAGCTGGTTCCACTAATTTTTGTTGGTTCATGACAGTTCCAACTGTTTTTTTTTTCTTTAATTTTTTGTCAGTTTTCTTTTTCCATCAATGACACTTTTTTACCCTATTCTAAATCCTTTTTTTTTAATGATGGGGAACCTAGCAAGGCTAGCAAACTTCGGGCTCACATCTTCGAGGATTAAATGTGAGCCAGGTAAGTCCCCGCCCCCCCGGGAGTTATAAAATTTCATTTTTTTCATGGAAAGGGCTAGTCCTGGCATATTATCCTGAAACCAGCCATTACCTAGTTACTAGTTGTTTAGCTCACGGAATTAAATATTCATAATAAGAAACAAAGTCAATGTTCAAAGTAAAAACAAAATGCTCGTGTATTGAACATAAGCGCACAGTAGTTTACTATTTAAGTAGCATGTGCATTGTTTATTTCGTGAATTGGGTTTATCAGACGTTAGGGCTCGGGTACTGGACAATTCTCCACTGAGCGCAGTCGGTGTTTATTTATATTGGTACAAGCCTGAATACCCTTGATTAACTGCCAAAGAAAATCGTCGACCAATACAACATTTGTCATGATGCCAAAGGCATAACTATGGGTGCCATATAACCTCTCTTCAGAGGATATGACATTATTCCAGTTGTTAGAAGAGTTCGAGAAATTTGGAAAGCCTTGCAGACTTGTTCAACGTGGTTAAGCGAATTGAAGTGCTTAGCGACCTCTGAACCTATCGAGGGTACGCATATAATTCCTAGGTTAACCAGAGTACATATGCAACACCTGGCTTGCACGGGGAGTGCCCGTAGTTTCGTAGTAGATTGGAGCATTTTGCCATGCTCGGGTTAAGTAGGTTTACTTATGTGGTTTCTAGAGGGTACACGGTTTGCTTACAATCTTTGTCACTCGTCAAGATTTGATTGAAATTTATAGATGACCGGTGGAAATTGGGTTAGGGTTCCGCAAAAGTTGGGATTCGATGGCAGTTCAACTCCATTCAGGGTTCAAACTTTTATGACCATGAGCGTGCCAATCAAAGTTGGGGGAGTCGAAAGACTCCTTTAATGGACATAGTTGAGTCAATTTTAGACTTTGTCGTCATTTGATCGCAATACAAGACATAGCGCCCTTTGATGGAGGTGTTCATGCAACTTTGGGAAACCCATGGGATTGTGTAGTCACGACATATTTTTGAGTCATTGAAGAAAATGCATGTTATTGCTATAACATTTGTAATCACAAAGTTTTCTCGACAAGTTCTTGGACTGTACAAGACCTTTTCGTAGATGATCAGGACTTATACCCATTTCCCGGATGCATCCTAGACTTTTACACAATTGCAAGGCTCATAGGGTCTTTTTACAAAACTTAGAAGTATGGGGGGATCATATCATTTTCCCCAGAGAAATACATGAATCACATGAAGATTGTGCTGTAGGCCAGAAGAGGGGATTTTTATGACATACCTTCACTTGGAACACAACACAAACAAGCACGAGCACAAACTCAAGGAATGGGTCTTCAGAAGCACAAGCACAAGAATCCTCTGCGATCTCTCCTATCTTGCGTTATGTGTCTGTTGCATGGGGGTCTCACTGGGGTATTTATAGAGCCCAATAGCGGTTACAGAGTTTAACCAGTCCAAAGGTGCCCATCCAGGGTTTTAACCGGTCCAAAGTGGCCAATATAGGGCTTTAACCGGTCCAAGTACCCCAATCTAGGGTTTTAACCGGTCCAAATACCCCGTTAGGGGGTTTATCCGGTCCAAATACCCCATGAGGGGGTTTTAACTGGACTAAACACCCCATTAGGGGGCTTAACCAGTCCAAACCCCCCATCTGGGGGGTTTGGACGGTCCAAACCCCCCAAATGGGGGTTTATCCGGTCCAAACCCCCCTATCGCGGGAAAGAGGGTGGCTGGCCCCCATAAATGGCCTATTACTGTTCATCCACACCATTTTTTTTAGTGTTTGGTTCAGGGTGGGAGGGAGTTCCCACAACAAGGGGTGAGCCCACTTGTGGTTGCTGCAGTGGAATTGATTTTGTTGTTGATTTCGTTGTCGTTACATTTGCAACCTCTGCTACTGCTGCTTCATGTCACTGGAGATGATATGGAGCACCAGGACCATTCATTGTAGACTGCATTTCCCTCATCGACTGCTTGCAATGCTAAACTGGATCAATTGGCTGGGTGGAACCAGGGAGTCTGAACTAAGCCTGCCTTTAGCCTAGGCCCTGCAAGTAACTCGCTCTGGATATTAAACTGTGCAGCCGCAGCAACTTGCCCAGGCAACACTGGAAGCTGCTCACTTATTGCCACCTGAGTGAAGATTCCTGGACGTGGAATCCAACCACCCAGCTGCTACTGTTGTAGTTGTTGTTGCAATCCTCATCTTCTTCTTGCACGACCGAACTTTAGGCCGAGTACCATCAATATCAGCTGCATTATCAATAGAATAGCTCTCAACCGGGATAAACCCATTTGGCTGGGAGGCAACTGGATAGCTGGTCTGAATGTTATCTTCATGGTCTTGGAGAAAATCATCAATAACACACTTCTGAGCCTTTGGATCAGAGTGAATTTTCTGTTGACTAACCTGGGCCGTATTCGTCATAGATTTCCAGCCACCAACCATTGGAGAATACTTGATAGACGGACAATCCACAATGCCACCTGCTGGCCTTCAGCCCCCAAGCGGGGTTTACTGGGGTAAAATACCCTTTTGAAGGTTTAACCAGGGCAACCCCCCCCCCCCCCCCCCCAACCCAGGGTTTTATCCGGGCCAAAGTGCCCATCCTAGGGCATTGACCAGTCAAAAATCCCCCAATGGGGTTTATCCGGACCAAATTCCCCAATTGAGGGTTTATCCAGTCCAAGATTTAACCGGACCAAACCCCCCAATTGGGGGTGCAAACCCCCAATTTGGGGGTTTATCCTGTCCAAACCCCTTTAACCGGTCCAAACCCCCCTATTGAGGGAGTGGGGGTGGCCGGCCTCTATAAAAATCCCCTTACTGTTCATTTCTTCCACGTGGAGGAAGGGAAAACGACGTCTCCCACGTGTTTGGTGATTTGTGCTTTTGTTTGGTGGCTCCTTGCGCCATTTGTTGCGTGGAGAAACTCCATTCTTCCAAGTTTTGCCCCTTGCTGGTCTTGTTCATTCTGTGAGTTGCAAAGGACTAATTCCTTGTGGAATTTACTTATTGTGTGGGTATTTTGATCATTCCGTATACCCGATAGAATTTTCCGGGACGTGTTTGTGACCCGGCATTGCGACGTCACAGACTTTTGTCTTCTTGTGACCGCCACTAAATTTATATTTCATTTTCCCTAATTGCTTCGAGGGAAAATAAATTGGTTCAACAAATTCACTGGTTGCTTCGATGGAAAAATAAATTGGTTCAACACCAGTCAAACGAGAACTAAAACTGTGATTGGCCAGAGCTTGTTTGAAAATTGTTTCTGGTCTTTTACGCTTGGTATATGAATTACAGGTTTCTGTGGTGGAAATCTGGGAATGGAAGATATTTGTAAGTCTTTCAGTTTATTGGCGAGTTTTTTTTTGGGATGATACTATGTCATTGGGGGGTTGTGGTACCGGTGGATCCTATCTATTTGTGGTTTGATTCTGGTGTTCTGTGCTTTGCTAGAAAACAAACTGTGCATTGGATAACTCTTCTTATACTAAAGTTGTGTGAGGGAGCAGAAGAGATGAGATTTGTTTTCTAGATGATCAAGTTCTTCGTATGCCTTGAGACAACATTTAGAATAAATTTATCTGGTTCCATCTTGGTGCTAACAGTTCTGCTTTTCTCCCTTGTCAGAAGAGAATGACTAGTTAGATTGTTGAACCTGTGTTGCTCTTGTGAAATATATTCTGTTTATTTACATCGAATAATGTACCGAGAGACGTTCAGGCAGGCAAGATGTAGAAAAGGGTAAACTTTAATCTTCGATGAAATGCCATTATCTCCAGCAACTTCTTTAACTGTACATAGGTTTCTGAGACTGTAATTGAGGATCGGTTTGGTGTGGAACATGGGACTGATGGATGGTATGATGCATTAGATTGCCACTTCAATTGGCTTCTTCAGTATAGAATCAGCCCATTCTTTTGCCGATGGGGTGATAGTATGCGAGTTTTAGCATACACCTGCCCTTGGCCAGGTAATCTCAAAGAAGCTATACAAGTTAATGATGGTTAATTGCTTTGAATCTGTCATCTAGTTCTACTACTTTGTCTTGGTATGGGGGTATCTGACAGTGGTGGGTAGATGTAATGGAAATATCATCTAGAAAGGAGACCTGGATTTGATTTGACTTAAAGCTTTTTATTGCCCATCTGACATGACACAACATCCAGGTTTAGACAGGAGTTAGTGGAGGCTTATTTTTTGTAGGCAATCCTTCACAAAATTTCTCTTTTTTTGCTTTTGTGCACAGTCTATTTGAGAACAGACTAAATCTGTGATTGTCTGACTCACTGCTTGTTGGTGTTTTACATACGTGGTATCAGGTAAACAAGTGATTTACCTTTTTTAAAATTTAGAATGTATAACCACCCCGTCACTTCTGCAGCTGATCATCCAAAATCCGATGAATATTATTCAAATCCAAGATTAGCAGCATATGCTGTACCATATGTTCCCATTATCTCTTGGTACATTGTCAAACGTTTTCTTTTGCAACTTTACTTGTTCTTGATGTCTTGCAGTGAGTCTGATAAGTTACCATTTTCATTGGCATACAACAGTAGTGATTCTGCAAAAGATGCCCTACGCAAGGAGGTTGAGACTTTGAAATCAAAGCCTCATTGGCAGAAAGCTTATTTTTACTTGTGGGATGAGGTAAGGATTTGATAAAAAAAAATTATCTTGTCACTGTTCATTATATTATAAGGACGGTTGAAAGCACTGATTTTGGTGTAGAGGTTGGTAAACCTTGAACTGTCGCCTCCTGTCTTCTACAAAGTCACAGTAGTTCATACATATATGTTGCATAATCAGTTTTCTCCCTTTTCACGATTTTTACATTAGCTGCAATTTCTCCCGCTCCCACTTTCTGGATGGTGTCTTTATTGGTATTTCATTTTCCATTGATCTGCTAATGTTTCCCTTTATCATCCAGCCACTAAACCTGGATCAGTATAATTCTATCTGCAATATGTCCAGTGAGATTCGAGCTTATGCACCAGATGCACGTGTGCTAACCACTTATTATTGTGGTAAAGATTTTTTTTAATGCATTCCTTGTTGCCTTTCACCATTGACTATACTTATTCTGTGTATATGTGAAGTTTACAGTACGTATGGGGATCAGATCCTGATCCTGTTCTCCAGCCTGCCTGATTATCTGCACTTTCTTCTGCATATTGTGCTGTTGTGGTGATGCCACTCTGATCATCAGGATTGTGCCATGTGGTATTGAAGAAAGTAACATATTCTAAAGGAAATCTAGATGACAAAACAAACTTCCAGAAAACATCAATAAATATGAGAAGTGAAAAGAAGGGAGAACAAATTCATCCTCATGTCATTGTTTGATAAAAGGAAAAAAAAAATCTCATATCACATGTCCTAGTTGTCTATGTATTTGGCTTTCCTTTATTTAATTCCTGCCAATGCATATTTTCTTCATGATGGAATAATTTCGGTCTGCTTATAATATTGATACTATTGTGTTTACAGTTTCTTGAATTTTAAATCTTTGTCTTGGGTTTTGTGTCTTAAACATCAAAGTGAACCTATCTTAGATGCTCTTTGTTCACACCTTGTTATTCTTTATATATATATATATATGTATAGATACATTATATATATATATATATATATATATATATATATATATATATATATATAATTGTTACAGTGCGCTGGCAGTGTTTTGGAAAAAATCTGGGTTAAGAAAAATTCACGGAGGGTAAGAATATGTGAGATATAGTGGTATTTAAAACAAAAAAAGTTAAAAGGGTATAGGGGCAATCGTGGTGTGCTGTCCAATTCCGCGCTTGTGTGATTGCACGGTGTGCTGTGTTTGGGGGCACATGCGGGCACACGTCACTGCCTGCACTGAAGAAAGTGGTGCCTGCTTTCTTCGGCTCAGGCATTGAGGCGCGCTGCGAATGCTGTGCACTATGTGATCATGCAGGCGTGCAACTGAACAGCGCATAGTGTTGCCTGGCTGCACCCATCTGCTTATTTTTTTTCCTTCCAAACTATGCTGTGTGATCAAGATCGTGTGGCTTTGTTGCAGTCTGCTGCGAATGGACAGAACCTTGGCAGCCGACTGTAACAAATTCCTATATATATGCATTTGCTGCAAAATATGATATGACTGGGTTATGAGCTCACTATTTTTTTTTAAATGTAAAAGGTCAATTGCTTGCCACAGCAGCTTTCTCATCTTTATTTTCATTGTGTCGTGTTTGGGTCTTACAAGATTTGGCTAATACCTCCAAAGTTTGCCCTCATTTTTCAGAAGTTCTCTCTCCCCCAATCATGGTTGGCAGTATCGGCCGAAACCGATCCGAAACCGGACCCTAACACTGTAGCAGGTCCGAAACCTATTAAATAATATATTTTTAATGGTTTCGGACATCATGGTTGGCAGTATCGGCCGAAACCGATCCGAAACCGGACCCTAACACTGTAGCAGGTCCGAAACCTATTAAATAATATATTTTTAATGGTTTCGGACGAAACCATTAAAGGTTTCGGCCGAAACCGTCCAGTTTCGGTCCGAAACCCGAGAGAATTACTAGTTTTTTTAATGGTTTCAACCGGTTTCGGCCGAAACCGATACCGAAACCGGTATGTATCGGTTTCGGTACCGGCCGAAACCGGTACCGAAACCGATACTGCCATCCTTGCCCCTAATACAGATACATGATCAGTTCTTTAGAGGATTAGAAAAATGTTGTTGACATTTTTGTGTCATTGCTACTTCCTAGACTTGATCAGTTTTGGGTTTTGTTGTTCATCAGTTTATTACATCATCTTTACAGTTGTTTGTCCCAAATCATGTCCTGTTTTTGAATGTTTTCCTCTTTATTGTGAATGGGAAACAAAACCCTGTCATGTTTTATTTTGAGGTATAACAGTTGCGATATTATATGTATGCTCCCTGTCTGATAGAACATTCTTTTCTAGCTTCACTGTCCTTGAGGGGCTGCTACGCCATCTTAGTCATAGCCTTGCACCTTAAGCAGTTATTTGCATCACATATTTTGCACTGTCAAATTCCATTTATTTAATTTTCTTTGCTATTCCTTTTCTCCCTATAGGGCCCAGTGATGCACCTGTTTCAGTTAGTTCTTTTGAGGCTTTTTTGAAAGTTCCAACATATTTACGTCCTCACACACAAATATTTTGTACCAGGTATAGATCATCTTTTCTTTTGTTCCTCCAATGTTCTAATCTCTGATGATTTGACGTGCATTTTTAGTTCATGATCACTCTTAATTATGCCCAAACAGATATAACATTTTGTTTTGTCTTTCTTTTTTGTTTGGTCCTTTGACATATTTTGCAAGTAGTGAGAACAATTTTCTGACATTCCCCATGACTTAAAGAGTTATGTGGAACTCATATTTAAACTTATGTTCAAAAGTTTCAACTACTTTACTGTGACTAAAAGATGTTAGGCATGTTGCTGAGTGGTCTATTATATGGTGTAAGGCCAGTAGGTTGTCTTGCCCCCCAAAGGCATTGTTTTATGGTGGAATATTATGCAACGTTATTGCTTAAGAGAGGTTCTTGAGTGTAACATGAGATTGGATGCTACAATTGGTAGAATGTAACTCCATGACCTGTGATGCACAGGCTGGGGATAAAAGTTGCCTGATTTGCTACTGAAAGAAGTTGCATAAATTTCTCAGGTGCAGGAAAATGAATGCTACTTGGTTGAGTTGGTTCTAGTTTGCAAGAATGACAGAATGGGAATATCCCTGTTAGTTGAGAAGGCTCTGGAAGATATTTTGGAGCATGAAGTATCAAGCAAAAAGGTATAAGCACTACAGTAGCAGGTCATGCCCTCCATTGGAAGTCATTGCTGAGCTATGAGATTGTCATTCATAATTCATCAGCAATACTCTGGGACAGTTGAGGAGAAGGTTTCTCATTTTTATTAATATTTTTAAGGATTTTTATGGGATTAGTTAACATTTTGTAATTTTTTTGGAGAAGTGGATAGTATCACAATTGTATTAAATGAACAGGCAGAGGGATATAGAAGTACAAGCGGTTAGCTCCTAAAACAGTCTCTGTACAAAATGTCTGGTGGGGACACCGGGCCCACTACCGGACCCACTTCTTGGAGCCGATGCCGCACCGCCCCGACCACACTGAGCTTATGTCTCGGAGATCCGGCTTCCTGAAGACTCGGCTTGTGGCTACGTATCTATATTGCGTCTGTATTTCATTTGTGTGTATTGAGTATACGTATTTGTGTGTATGTAAGTAAAATACATGTATTACTACATGTATAATTACTTTCGTCTTATTAGACTAGTTATAAGTCAAAAGTTGCTGTATTTTATTTTTATTAAACCCACAAGTCAAAAGGTGGGTTGGTGGGTTTGTTTTATTAGGCTTGGGTATAAACACAATTAGTGAAAGTGTGAGGGTATGCATGTTATGGCTTTCCCTATAAATAGGGGGCTAAGGGTGTTACGTATGATATGTTGTATGAATGAAAGCTTAAGTTTTGCAATCACGTTGGTGCCTTGGCCCCTTCTAACTTCCCTTCCCTCTTTTTCTTTGTGAGTTTGAGTGTGTTGCCCGGTGTGAGACCGTCCGGCGTGAGGCCGAGCTGCGCGAGGTAGCAAGTTATCCGTCCTGTTCGTGATTCCGGAGTTGCCGTCGATCCTTCTTCCGACGTCGTCCGCGTCAGATTTGGTATCAGAGCCCAACAACGGCGTCTCCGTCGACCCCGACGTCCCCGACGTCTCTCCTCTCTCTCGATTGCTAGAAGTGAAAAAAAAAAGAAACAAAAAGAAACAAAAAAAAGAAGAGTAGCAGAAAAAGATCTTGGTTGAGAGGAGTTTTGAAAAAAAAGTAGAAAAAAAAAACACATACAGACGAGGCTTATGGTTGAGAGGAAGAAAGAGAAAGAAAGAAAATTTAAATCCCTCTCTCTCTCGCTCTCTCGGTTCTCTCTCGGTTCTCTCTCTTTCTCCCGGTTCTCTCTCTCTCTCCCGCGATCTCTCCCTCTCTCTCTATTTCTCTCTCTCCCGCAATCTCTCTCTCTCTTCTGCACTCGCGGACGTCTCCGCCAGCAGCACCACTGTCGCCCCTGCCGCCGAGGTCGCCCGCCCGCGTGGCCGCGGCGCCCCTCCACCACCTGCAAATACCTCCGGCTAGTCTCTGCAGCCCCCACACCGCCGCTGTTCCCCCTCGTCCGCCTCCTTCACCCACCTCTGCACACCTCCGCCACTGTCACGCCGCTCTCCACCGGCAGCCCTCCGGCTCCGACCCGGCAGCCATCGCCACCGCGAACCCCTCTGCCAACCTCCTCCAGCCCCGCCGTCGAGCTCCCTCCGCCTGCACATCCCCTCGCCACCTTCGGCCTCCGTCCGCAACCGCCGCGACCCTCACCTCCACTTCCTCACAGCCGACGCAACGACCACCTGCAGCCCCTCCACTCTCTCCCCCACGCCGCAACCATCACATGCACCTCCCCTCCCTCTCCACACAGTCGCCGTGAGAACTCCACCTGCACCGGCCTCGCGCCATCCCACTCCTCACACGACCGCCTCACCTCCTACGCTGTAGCCATCGCCCCCCGGCAACACCGTAGCCTCTCCCATCCTCTCTCTTCCCCCTCCGGAAGCCACTCCACTCCGCCAACCAGCCGCCCACGTGCTCCGCGCGGTCGCCCACGTCCTCCGCGCGGTCACCCGCGTTCCCCGCAGACGCGTTGCCGGGTGGTCGACCACCCACCCTGCCAACCAGTGTTGACAATGGGGAAAGGTTTGAAGTTTGAAAAGAAAAAAAAAGAGAGGTTGAAAGTTGAAAAAAAAGTGTGTTAAATATATTTATGGGATATATATAATATTATATATATCTATATATCTATATATATCTATATATTTATTCGATTAAAAAAAGGGGGTTTTGAAAAAAAGAAGAGGACAACATTTGTTGAAATATATATATATATATATATATAACTATTATATATATATAATCTCAAGGGATATATATATATATATATATATATACTTTAATAGTTATATATTTATATATATTGATTACTTGGGAATTGTGGCACCAAGAGTCCACAACGGCGGCTAGACCAGTGTCTGAGTCGACCGGTCATCGACAGACGGTCCGTACATGATTCTCCCTGCGCTGAGACAAGTCTGAATTAATTCATTCCCCTGCGCGGGAAAATTTTAAATTAAGCGGTTTTGTAATAAATTAAAACCTCCCTGCGTGGAGTGAATTCATTATAATCGTGAAGCTTCGTCGACGCCGTGCGGGCACGCACGTCCCCACTTGCCCTCGTCTCCGGTCGGAGTTAGACTTTTTAGTCTAGCTAGGTACGTGCTCCCCTCACTTGCTCATTTAGTATCTTTTCAATTGCCGCGCGAAGTAAGAGAGTCCGATCCATGTAGCCAGTCTCTTGAGTACATCGCTGTAGACGGAAAGAGAGAGCTTGCTTGAGCCTATCCTTTAAGTCTTAGAACTGCCGCATTAGAGCACCCTAATTGTCAGGAGGTAGTTCCACAACTACTCCGTCTACGGGCGAGCAACTATCCCTGATCGATCCCTTCAAATTGACCCTTTGCATATCAGCTGGGTCCACACCTTGCTAATTGTCGGTCCCAGGACTGCATCATTTAGGTCCAAGCTCGTGCATGTCACGTCGGTCCAGGAATTCATTAGGCCGTCAAGAGCACATTTCAACTCTACAAACACCCATGGATCAGAAGAGATATATGGCCGATCCTGACCTCATCACTCAGTTTGAGGAAATGGATGCAATATTTGATGACACGCATGTCGAGTACATGCAGGTTGGAGACATTGCTGAGAGTTCTAGCCAGAAACGATTGGGTGTAGTTCGCTGTATCTCAACACCCCAGGAGGACGATTGGCGTCGAACCTCTATCTTCCAAACCTACATCATGGTGAACTCTCATCCCTGCAAGGTAATCCTTGACAACGGGAGCTGTATCAATGCAGTCTCTTCAGACTTTGTCTCCCGTTTAGGTCTACCTACACACCCTCATCCAAGGCCATACAACCTGGCTTGGGTCGATGACACTTCTATCCCAGTCACCACCACATGTGTCATTCCCATCCAATTCCAGTCCTACCAAGGACAAATCTTATGTGACGTAATGCCTATGAAGGCCGGGAGCGTCATCTTAGGACGACCATAGATCTATGATGTAGACCTCGCTACATTTGGTCGGTCCCATCGTTGTTCCTTCTCTCACAATGGGAGGACGATTCAGTTATACCCGACACCCCCAAAGGTGACCTCGGGTAAGGGTTCCACCTTCACTCCCACTGGAACTCTCGAAATTCAGGAGAATCCCCAAACTCCCACTGAAGGGAAACCTCCCCTTCCCTCTTCTCCTGCATCTATCATACCCGCTTCTAAGGCCCCTAAGGTTGGTCATGACCTAGTTAGGCGCCTTGACTCCATAAATGTCGGTGAGCTAAACAGAGAGGTTGCTGAGGGTGCCTCTGTTTTGGCTGTTGACGTCACCATCACACCCAAGGAGTCCCGAGTCTCAGTCCCAACTGAAGTCCCGGCAATACTGCAGGACTTCTAAGGCATCGTCCCCGAGGACTTGCCTTCTCGACTCCCTCCCATGCATAATGTACAACACGCTATTGAGCTTGCCCCCGGGTCCACCCTACCCAACCTTCCCCTTGAGTCTAGAATGTCCAAATCAGCCGAAGAGTTTGCACAACACGTCAGGAGTCTGTATGAGTCAGCTGATTCGCATAGACGTCACCATAAATTTCAAGAAGGTGACTTGGTTATGGTACGAGTTCGGCCCGAACGACTCCCCTCGGGAGCCGTTAAAAAGTTACAAGTCCGTAGTGATGCTCCCTTCCCAATTCTGCGGAAGATTGGCTCAATGCTTATGTTGTGGACTTACCTCCCGAATATGGGATTAGCTCGACCTTTAATGTGACAGACCTAGTGGCCTACAAGGAACCCACAGCGATTCCTAGTGACCCTTCTCCTCCCATTGAGAGTGAGCCCACCCCTGTGCGTCCCACACCCTCGAGAGTATCGCGCGAGCACATTGAGAGGATACTGGATGAGCAGGTGGCCACTACACGGAGCAGGGTGTACCAGCGCTACCTTGTCCGCTGGCGGGACCGTCCACCATCCGATGATTCCTAGATCAGCCGGGAAGATCTCCAGCGCCTCGATCCAGATCTGCTGGAGCACTACCAGAACATTGTCCCCCCTTACTCGACGGAGTCGAGTTTCAGCCGTCCCGGGAGGGTTGGTGGGGACACCGGGCCCACTACCGGACCCACTTCTTGGAGCCGACGCCGCACCGCCCCGACCACACCGATCTTATGTCTCGGAGATCCGGCTTCATGAAGACTCGGCTTGTGGCTACGTATCTATATTACGTCTGTATTTCATTTGTGTGTATTGAGTATACGTATTTGTGTGAATGTAAGTAAAATACATGTATTACTACATGTATAATTACTTTCGTCTTATTAGGTTAATTATAAGTCAAAAGTTGTTGTATTTTATTTTTATTAAACCCACAAGTCAAAAGGTGGGTTGGTGGGTTTGTTTTATTAGGCTTGGGTATAAACACAATTAGTGAAAGTGTGAGGGTATGTATGTTATGGCTTTCCCTATAAATAGGGGGCTAAGGGTGTTACGTATGATATGTTGTATGAATGAAAGCTTAAGTTTTGCAATCACGTTGGTGCCTTGGCCCCTTCTAACTTCCATTCTCTCTTTCTCTTTGTGAGTTTGAGTGTGTCGCCCGGTGTGAGACCGTCCGTCGTGAGGTCGAGCTGCGTGAGGTAGCAAATTATCCGTCCTGTTCGTGATTCCGGAGTTGCTGTCGATCCTTCTTCCGCCGCCGTCCGCGTCAATGTCAATGCCCAAAAGCAAGTCCCCAACAAAAGGAAAAGAGAGGAGTTACGTGCCACCATTTTACAAAGATGCTTAGCCCACTCACAAACTTTCAAACAAACAAAGAAAACAATGCTATCCTCTACTCTTGTTTCCCTTCTAAAGATTTTTCTATTTCTTTCGCCCCACAAAGCCCATAAAGTAGCATGAAGAGTGAGCCACTAGATGATTCTATCCCCTTTAAGGGCCCACCTCTTGGGCCTTGAGGAGGAGGTGATGCACATCCTCAAAGTGGCCCAAGGGGAGGTGGAGCCTATCACCGATCTTGCTCCATACCTCCTTAGAGAGGGGGCAACTTGTAAAGAGGTGATTAAGGTCTTCCTCCGGTTCCCCACAAAAACAACACAGAGTGAATATCTTGCAAGAAGGGTGCAATCCTATTACATTAACGTGGGCAATTGACCTTGTGAAATCCTCCATATTAACTTCACCTTTAGCGGGCTCTTGGGATCCCATATACACGGAGCAAAACGGTGGCGCAGACCCCCATCTAAAATGAGAGAGTAAGCGAACTTAACTGAGAAGCCATCCGCCTTTTCCCATCTCCATACCCATCTGTCAGCACTACTGTCCACCACTCTGTAGTCAAGGAGGAAAGACGAGAATCCCCAATTGGTCCATATTCTCGTGTGTAAGGTTCCTCCTGAAGGTAAGTGATCAGGTGCTTCTAGATAGCTACAAGTCAAAAGACTATGCCACGGAAGACCTGGGTGTAGCCACAATAGCAAGAAGCTTCGGAAGGGCTCTTCCAAATGTGAAATCCCACCTCATCTGTCCTTCCATAACAGGCACATCTGGTCATTACCTAGCTTGACTTGAATATTGGAGTTGATAATATCAACGCATTGGATAATGCCTCTCCAAATCGGAGAGACATTATGCAAATATGTCAGTGTCAAATCTCACTCTCTGGTCCTATATAGTATATGTGCCTAATAGCAATAAGGTGTAGCCATAGTCCTGTCATTTGTCCCAAGCCTCCACAACTATCTAGAAAATAGTGTCAAGTTGAAATCTCTGATTGATCCCTACTCCTTTTGTTTTCACAAACTTTGTCCCAGGGAATGTTATGCCAATCCCTACTACAATCTCCATTGCCGTGTCAGAAGAATCTAGCTTGAATGGATTCCAACTTAGTGGCCACAATTTTAGGGATTTTGAATATGGGGAGAGAGTATATGGGAAGATTGTCAGGTACCGACTTGCATAACACCATTCTCCCCCATAAGAGAGGAGTCTCGCCTTCCAACTTGTAAGCTTGGACTCATATCTCTGTATTATCATGTCAATCCTTACAATGGAGAGTCCTTGAGGGCAAAGGTAATCCAATGTAAGAGAAAGGAAAATCTTCTATTTGGCAGCCCACAATGAATGTTACTTTCTTGAGAGACCTCTCCTCCATGTTGACCCCTAGTATGTAACTCTTGCTATAATTCATCTTCAACCCACTAACCTCTTGTAGGATCTCAAGCATAAGCTAACATTGAAGAATTGGCTCTCCTCATTTGTTAGGAAGAGAATGGTGTCATTTGTATACTGCAAGTGACTGATACTCCAATTGTGGTGTCCAACTTGGAAGCCTCTAAGGATACCTATCCCTTTAGTTTCGATCCACATCTTGCTTAAGATTTGTGCAACAAGTACGAATAGGAGAGGTGACAAGGGGTCTCCCTAGCAGAGCCCTCTAGCACTATGAAAAGATGGAGTGGGCTGTCCATTGATGAGAACAGAAAAGAGGCTAAAGAGATACACACCCAGATCCATCTAATCTATGTCTGATCAAAACCCATCTTTGCTAAGGTCTGTAGAAGGCACTGTCAATTAACACTGTCATATGCCTTCTCAAAGATTAACTTCAACACCACCCCGCTCTTCCTTTGGGTCTTTATGGCATGTAGATAGTCATGGGCAACTATGAAATTCTCCTGGATCTGTCTCCCCCTGATAGAAGCCCATTGGTTTTCGCTGATCACTCTGCCAACCACCATATCAAGTCTTCTTGCCCATGGCTTAGTGATGATTTTGCAAGTACTATTCAGCATACTAATGGGTCTAAAATCTAAAAAGTCTTGTGCACCCTGCTTCTTTGGGATGAGAACCAAGAGGGTTTTGTTATGTCCCTCACGTGGACTCTATCCTTCTGGAACTCTCCTAAAGCCTGGATCATGTCCTCTTTAAGAATGTCCCAACACTTCTGGAAGAACACCATAGGGAAACCATTAGGGTCTGGAGCTTTATCACTTGCAAGGGAGAAAACTTTCTGTTTGATCTCCTTCTCTACGAAGGGGTTGGAAAGAGCCTCCCTCTCCGCAGAAGAGAGCTGTGCAAGTAAGTCATCTGCAATGCCAGGTCTGCCCATCTGATCTTCAGTAAAAAGGTTGGAGTAGAACTCCTTGGCACACGCTTTGATACCCTCCTCTCTCTGGATAATTTGTTCACCAACCTCAATAGAGGCTATATGGTTGATTCTCCTTCACCCCAAAACAATCATCTGAAAATAAGCAGTGTTCCTGTCACTTTCTTTGAGTCATTTCTCTCTTGATCTTTGCTTCCAATAAATCTCTTCCCTGGTGAGGACCTCTTCATATTCAGCCCTAAGAGTGTCCCTGCACAATCTGTTAGAGTCATTCATCAACTTTGCCTCCTCTAAGCAATCTAGACCCTCCAGTTGTTGCAACATTCTTTCCTTAGCCATCTTGCCAGGTAGGTTTTGTCAGCACCCCACCTTTTGAGAATCTGGGCAAGGTGTTTCGGTTTACCAATCAAAGTACTTAAGATTCGAGATGCCTGTGTACACTATAAGCCCTCCTAACTGTGTTCATAAAATATGCTTCTCTGAACTAAACCTCTCAAACCTGAAACCATGTCTTCTCACTTGGCTGCGGATGGTCTTCAAAAGATCGGTTTGTGGTCTGAAGTCGGCCTTGCCTAAACGGATGTCTGCATATGTGGGAAGTGGTCTTTTCAGTCCACCAAAACAAGGAACCAGTCAAGCCTGGAACAAGCCAGTGATGCCCTCATGTTGGACCAAGTGAATTGAGTGTTCACCAGTTCAATGTTGATAAGGGCTGCCTCAATGAAATCACTGAAATCCATTGTCTCTCCTGTATTGGTGGTGGCCCATATCCTCTCTGAAGCCGTCATGACTGCATTAAAATATGACCCACACACTCTGGCTGGCCCGAGGCGCTGTGGATTCGGGGCCATATACACTCGAAAAGCACCAGGAAAAATCATTCCTTAAGTTGCGCAAATGGAGGGAGATAGCACCCCTACCGACTTTTGCCTATATGCCTCTACCTCCTCCATCTCAAACGGGTTCCACAAGATCATGATGTCTCCTGCTCTCCCCTCTGCTGGGGAGGTCACCCCCTTCGATAGTCTGCCATCCCCAACATGAGCTTCAAGGTTTTAAGGAGCATGCCTCAAGGCGAGGCACTTCTAAAAAAGCCTCAAGGCTTGCACTTCTCACAGGGAAATTGAGACCTATTTTTTTTTCTCAGATGAGGCATGGTGAGGCACTAAGGCTTTCAGGCATTGCAAAGGCACACGTTTCACTTGGGTGATCAATTAACGGTGAAGATTGCATCTTATATCGTATTACAATAGAAAGTTAAAGCATTGGGTCCTGATCCCATGGCGGTTTTCCTGCGCGCATGAGCTTTCTGAGGAGAAATTGGAATGCGAAGTCTTGTCATTAGTGCAAGTGGTGAATGCGGATGCTTGCTAGCGAGCGATCCTTGGGACTCTAGAGACCGTCGTTGCCGGTGCTATTATCGTCGACCGTCGCGTCGAGCGACTCTAGCGACCTCTGGTGGTGCTAGCTCGACCGTCCAACGTCCAATGACTTGAGTGACCGCCTGTTTTGGGGACTTCAGCAACCACCAGTGCTACTGTGCAACCATGATACTGTCGATCATCGAGACTCGAGCACAAGCGACTCTAGCGAGGTAGCGACCGCTGGTGTGTTGTCACCACCGGCACTGACTGCATGGCACCTACAGGCTACACTGCTACTGGTAACGTTCTTCCTTTTCCTTTTTTTTTTGGTTTGCACTACTACTACCGTCGACTATCGTGTTGAGCGACTCTAGCGACCTCCGACAGTACTACCTCGACTGTCCAACGTCCTTCTTTCTTCCTCTTCCTCCTCCTGCTCTCCTCCTCCTCGTGCGTTGTCTGAGGAGTTTTGGGAAGAGCAGTGATGCTATGTTGTTTTCTTTCCCTGCTCCGGCAGATCCTGTGACTCCAGCGTCTCCTTTCCTGCTTCTGCTCTCTGCCGGTCCACGTTTCAGACTTTGCGCTAGGGTCACCCATGTTGCGAGTACATACTGTACATCCCATCTGCCATGTATACGATGTATGCCATTGCCATCATTATTTTAAAAGTCTTCAGACTTGAGAGAATCAACATTTTTTGTCTTATTTTGTTGTTACTCGGTTAATCCTTTTTCTCCTACATTGTTAGTTTTTTGTTTTTGTATTTCTTTGCAATTAAATCATAATGGCTATTTAGATATACTTTAATTATTTCTTTTTAAAAGTAGTGAACTATTTAATACTTTAATTATTTCTTTATAAATCACTAAATTCTAATCCTAATGCTTTGAAATTAGAAATTTTAGTATTTGATATTTTAGATATTTTATTTTCTCTGAGATGTTATTTTAATTGGTTTAGCTAAAAGATCATGTGCTGCTATTTGAATGTTTGAACTTTCAACTTTGTAGTTGACTCGACAAGATAATATTTTTAGATAAATATTTATTATATTAATATTATTTTTATATTTATTGAGGCATATGCCTCTGCTGCATCCGTAATTCTCTCGAAATATTTCGAGGATTTTATTTCACAATAATCGACGAAAAATATGGCATAGCGTCGATATCGTCGGTCCGCAGAGTACCTCAACGATTTAGGGTCTATTAGCCCGACCACATATTATTGCAAGCGGCGTCGCAACAAAGGAAATTAAGGGGAAAATGTACATGCACACCTGTCAAAGCAGCTGAATAACTGTGTATCATACGGCACAGATGGATGCAAAAACTCCCCCCCCCCCCGGCAAGCGGCGCACAAACAAACAGTAAACGAACAATCCTTCGCTCCCGCACAGTTCTTCACCAACGTGTTGCTGCCACAATGCAAGAGCGGGCCTTGGGGAGCAATAAATGCAGAGCAACGACTTCTCCTTGACCCAGGCCGACAGAAAAATGCGAAAAAGGCGCGAAGAGGGGCCAAAAGGGCCGCCCCGGAGTCAAATGACCCTGCTGGCCTGCCTGCGGGCGCGGTCGACCCCGGGCGGGGTCGCGCCACCCCGCTGGGGACACCTGCCCCGCGGGGGGTCGTGTCATCCCGCTGGGCCCCCAGCGGGGTCAATCGACCTCGGGCGGGGCCGGTTGACCCCGCTGGGGTCCAGCTGGGTCAACATGACCCCTATGGGGTCACTTGACCCCGCCGGGTCTTGCTCGCAAGTCAAATGACCCCCCCCCCCCCCCAATAAAAAAAAGAAGAAAAGAAAAAAAGGAGTGGCTACCCTACCTTGTCAGAATTGGGGTTAAAATCCGAAATCCCCATGTTTTTGACAACCTGGGTCCGCCTACTTCTATAAATAGCCCCCTTGGTCAAAGAAGAAGGGATCGGAGGAGAAAGCATCGAGAGATCCACGGCAAGAGGAGCATTGTTCGTTGTTTTGGCCCTCGAGGGGTAGGTGATCCCTGGGTCTTGTATTTACGCCCCTAGGGGGTTATGTTTGTAATTATGTCTCTCTGCGGGCCATGGTTGTAATTTTCTACGCACCCGAGGTGGCTAAATTGTGTAGTTCCACTTGTATAATAAGAGAATTACGAAAAAGCCCCGCCTGGGACTGCGAGAAATACCAGTCCCGTTGTTTGCAGTTTTACTCTGCAACTCTCTATAATTGGGGTTACGCCCCTACGTCCCGCGTCAGTGCAGAGACTCCTTATGTACAGTCGACAACTCGCCGACATCCCTTGTACTCATATGACTTATAAACATACTCAATTGTCCTGTTATGGGTCGGTCAATGAGAAGTTGCAAATAAACCCTGACTTTCGGGAAATTATGTACATATCCCTCCTTTTGCGAATTAACGCACGTACGCCCTCTATGAAAGCCTCTCGTTGCTCCTTCAACTTAGGGACATTGTTAGCTCAGACCTACCCCTGAATGCCACCTCAGACCCAGGTCTGCTTGGAGTCTGGTAAAATTATCAAAATACCCCCATGACCTAGAAATGGCCTAGTCGCCCCCAAAATTCTTCGGAAATGCCCTCAGTACCTAGGGGAGTCAGGGATTTTATCCTACCTTCTCTCCAACCCGAAAATTTCAGAAATACCCTTGGGGCCCAGGAAACCTTCCAACACTTCAAAAATGCCTGCGGCTTCCGCATAATTGCATTCATACTCCTAAATTCTATGATTTTTGCCTGAACTTAAGAGACCTTTGATGAAACTCTAGTTCTGTCAGTCTGTCGGTGGTGGATGAGTGGTAATTGTGAGCCACCCAAGCGAGCAGGCCCTCAACATCAGAACCTAGGTAGAGGACTTCAAGATTTTTTTGACAGTCAAACAAAGGTGTTCGGACGTTAGGTCGATGTAAATCAACACTGACTGTGGTCAGTGGGGAAAGGTCCAACACTCGAACTTAAATCGTATGATACGATGCGCACCCACGGAATAAACCCTTATATATATATATATATATATATATATAAAGTTTCTTTTCAAGAAGAACCATTCCAACATGTTCTGTGGCCAACAGCCTCATTATGTTTTGAGTCTTACGTCTCGTGAGGCTTTGACAAAATGCCTCATGACCACCTCGAGTCTTTAAAAATCTTGATCCCCAATCTCCCTCGTGAACCCCACCTTATCTCCTTCACACATAGTCTCCTGGCGACATACGATATCAATCTTACATCTTCTAACAAACTCCTTTACTACCCTCCTCTGCTCACCCACATTCCACGATAAGATCCTCATAAGGATAGGAATGCGTCCTCCCCACTGTCCTGCTCCTCTCCCCTATCCTCACTCTCTTCACTCTCTTCACTCTCCACACTCTTCCTCGCTGCCCTCTTATGTGATTTCTCTCCCCTTATCCACTCCCTCAAAAGAAACCCCCATCTTGTCCACTAACTCCTCCATGTGAGACTATTAGCTTCTCCACCACCCCCATCAGCTCCCTCACTTCCTCGTTACCCAGCCTACTCGTCTCCTTTGCTGGCTTTCCTTCAGATTCTCCCTCCTCAGACTCGGGTGTGCTTGGGACTACTTCTTGTTCCCCCATTGTAGCCCCCCCTGCTCTCCTACTGTTGAACCCTAAAAAAAAGGGGGGGGGGTTAAGAAACCCCCTCCGGCGGGGTGGCAGCGGAGGGGACCCCCCTCTGGTTGCACCAGACCGGAGGGAGCTCCCCCTCCGGTGGTTTGCAAACCGGAGGGGTCCTCTGGTGCAGGTGTGACCGGATGGGGGCCCTCCGGTCCCAGTCAAACCGGAGGTGGAACCCCCTTCGGTACTATTTTGACCAGAGGAACCCCCTATGGTACTATTTTGACCGGAGGGACCCCCTCCGGTCCTCATGCATTGGAGGGGGGACCCCCTCCGGTCCTTTCTATCCCGCGCAAGAAGAAAAAAAAATAGGAAAAGAGAAGAAGAAAAAAAATAGAGAGGAAAGGGGGAGGGGGTTACACCTCTCATCTTTTGGCCTTCCACCGGAGGGGGAGGGGTGCTTCCACTGGAGTCACCTAGCCTCCGGTCCACTTCCACCTTCTATAAAAGGGAGCCTAGAGCTCCAAGGAAAGACACGAAGCTAGAGAAGAGAGTTTAGCAGCACTTGAAGACTTGGAGAGCTTCTAAGAGGCTCAAGTGCAGAGGAAGACAAGAGTCTAGAGGAGAAGGAGAAGAGGCCTGCCCCCTCTCCCTTGCGGCTGGGTTTTCTGCCCCCAAGTTTGGAGATTTCTTTTGCAAGAAGGCCCTCATACTAGGGTATATTGCTAGAAAATCCCGTCACGAAGGACTATCTTTGTATTGTTGTAAATTCATAACGAAGAAATGTCAAGAATTTATGGGAAGCACAGAAATGCTCAAAGTCTGGTCCCTTATGCAGAAATTACGAAGAAGTCCATGCATATTTCAGAAAATTGCAATTCTACCCCAAGCTTTTGCAAAATTTCCCAAAAATCCATGTACTTTGGAAAATTTCAAAAAAAAAATCAGAAATTCAAGTGACAATATCTGAGTCAAAGGAATGTTCCCCAATTTATGGAAAAAATCATTGATGATAAAAAAAATGTAGAAATATCTCGGGTGGTGGAAAAATTGCAAAAATGACCCCAATGTCAGAAAAATTACAGAAATATCCCTGTTGAAGGGAAAACTGCAAAAATATCCCTGGTGGGCAGAAAAATCCCCGGTGGTCAGAAAATTACAGAAATACATCCGGTGGTCAAAAAATTATAGAAATACCCCCGGTGGCAGAAAAATTTCAGAAATACTCTCGATGATGGGAAGATTACAGAAGTATCTCGATGGCGGAAAAATGACAAAAAATACCCCCAATGGTGGGAAAGTGCAAAAAGACCCTGAAATATCAGGAAATTACGAAAACACCACATTTGTGGGAAAGTTGTATGAAAATTATTGTTCAGTCTAAAAACTGCACAAAGTTCACGGCTTGTCTCAAAATCACCAAAGAATGGTTGGTGCCGTTTGCACAACTCGGTGGAGCGAGACCACGCCCCTTCCCTAAAGCGGTGGGCGTTCTCCTGAGTTCGGCTTATGGTTAACCATCCAAATCCATGTATCTTTTTCATGGCCAAAGGCTATCATATCTGGAAACTCAGAAATTGATGAAATTATAAATAAACCCTGAAAGGCCAAGAAAATTCATACTCGGAATACTCAAGAAATCAAATGACGGGGATATTTTCGAGAAGTCATGATATTTTCGAGAAGTCATGAAATGAAGACGAGGAATGCCCAAGAAGTCAAATGACGGGATTATTTTCGATAAGTCATGAAATGAAGACGAGAAATACCCAAAAAGTCAAATGACGGGGTTATTTTCGAGAAGTCAAGAAATGAAGACGAGGAATGTCCAGGAAGTCGAATGACGGGGTTGTTTTCGATAAGTCATGAAATGAAGACGAGGAATGTCTAAGAAATCGAATGACGGGGTTATTTTGGATAAGTCATGAAATGAAGACGAGAAATACCCAAAAAGTCAAATGACGGGGTTATTTCGATAAGTCAAGAAATCAAGACGAGAAATGCTCAGGTGGTTGAGTGACGGAGCTATTCCCGAGAAGTCAAGAAAGCAAGTCAGGAGCGCCCAAGAAGTCAAACGACGGGGCGACCTCCGAAAAGTCAAGAAATGACAGATATGCCCAGGCAGTCAAAAAGTGACAGATACGCTCAAGAAGTCAAGACATGACGGGGCTATCTCTGAGAAGTCAAGAAATGTCAAACATATGCCGAAAAATCAAGAAATGACAGATATGCTCATGAAGTCAAGAAATGACGGGGTTATCTCCAAGAAAGCAAGAAATTACAAGAACATCTCAAAGTTTGGGAAAATTGCAAAAATACCCTGATGGAGAAAAATTACAAATATATCCCGCCTCAAGCGAGAATGTCCTTTATGGACACCAAGACAACTTAAGAGTCCGATCACGATCAAAAGAGTGATTATGACCATGAAACAACTCCGAGGGATCGACAATGATCATCTTACTGATCCAACAATCCTCGTGATAGAATTCAAATTCAACCGTCTGATCATGGGACAAAAGTAAATTCAATGACCCGATCAACATGAAAGCAACTTCAAAGATCTAAATGTTGACTGAAGCAAATTCAAAGGCTCTGGTTGCAATTGGATATAATTTTGAAGACCCGATTACACAATTGGGACCATATATAAAGGTCTTGAAAGACCGATTGTAATTCAATTCACGTATGTTCAAAGAAATAAAGTCTTCAAATTTCTTTGCAAGAATATGTACCTATTATGGGAGATCATCAAGATCATTTATGTCACAATGAATAGAGGCAAAAGGCGTCTCCGACAGTTAATCAAAGGTGTTCGGACTTGTACCGATGTAAATTAACACCGACTTTGATCGGTGGAGAAAAGTCCAGTACACGAACCTTAAATCGTCTGATAAACCTAAAAGCGCGGAATTAACAAATATGTCAAAATATCCACATATTCATCCAACAAAGTGGATATCCTAAAATTCCGCGTGTAAACACCTACCTCCAGATGCTACATGGTCTCCGCACCAGTCAGCTCCTGCATGTCGATGTAGACACCCTTACTCATCTCCTAGCCCCAACTGGAGTGCCTTGGATGGCACTCTGGAAAGGAGGTCAGACTAGAGGGTCGCGGACCCTTCCGGCTACTGAAACAGTCCAAGGACTACAGTCGACGATGGGGCCCTGCAGACCTCTAGTAGCCGTAGTAGACCTGCTGTGACGTCGATATCCTTCATCGTGGCTTTCCGTAGAGGGCGTTTCAAAGGTTCGCCAGCTAAGGCTTTGCGAAGTTACCTCGTGGAAGGAAACGACGATCATGACCTTCATCGAAAATCCTCGGCTTCTCCGGTGCCGGACACCATCGTTGGAGTTGCAACGATGACACCTTGCATCGCTGGTCGTAGGTCCTCTGCTCGGGGATGATCGTCAATCGCGACTATTGTACTAGGAAGGAGAACATGGCCGGGTCTTGCGGTGAGCTCCACGGAGGCTCCGTGACCACTGGCCACCTCTGGCACCGGCTCTACAACACCCTGCACCGCCGCTAGCATTTGGACGGCTTCTGTAGCAGAGTCAGATGCGAATGACCCACAAGACTGGGTCCACGAGACCCAGAAAATTGGCGAGGGGATCTCCCACCATTGCTCTGGTCGTCGTCGCCGATGCCCACCTCCATTGGCGTTGCCTCCCGGCTGGTTGGGGACCCAGGTTTGTACTGTCCTCCGAAAGACACAATCAGGTAAGGGAGACAAAGCCTAACAAGCCCTAGATACCCGGTGGGCCCACGACTCCTGGTAACGGGTAAGTCACAGGTCCCACATGTTGGGTTTGGGTTGGAGAGGATATCCGCTAGTTGTCCTGTATGGATGCCTCTCAGAGTGCCCGATAGCCCGCCCTGCTTGCCCACTGGTGGGCTGTTCAAATTTTGGGGGTTGCCTCTGGGGGTGCCACGGCCTAACCCACACACATACACACCATAGTCATCTTCAACCTTCGCCTGCGCCCGTTGTTGTCGTAGCCTCCCCTGCGTGGGGTGGTGCTGCCACTACACCGGCTGGTTGGCCCTTAGATGACGAACCCTCCCCGCCAACGGCTAGAGAGATGACCGGCGGCACCTTTGCCGGCGTTGCCATCCAAACAGTGGCCTCCATCGCCGATAGGTGAGCTGGTACGAAGGAATAGCTGTCCGGTTCGACTTCCCCACACTGCCGCAGAATGAAAGTGATCGCCAGTTCATTACACAGAACAATGGGGAGCCCAATCAGCTTCACACAAACACCAACCTCCCTCGGATCTGGATGAGTCCCCCTTGGGAGGGTCCATGGCTGGATGCGGACTACAACTCTGTTCGCCACCAAAACTCCTGCCTCCGTCACCTCTTGTGCCACATCCTCGCCCGGTCTGACTATCAAGAAGCCCGTGGCCAAGGTCTGACGGATGTCCCAAGACCCTCGCTTCCCCCATCGCGCGTTCATAAATCTCCTTAAAGCTTCTGGCTCTACTATACCATCCAATGGTGAGAGGTATAGGCAACGCCTGAGCCACTCGAAGTGGCCGAGAAGGAGATCCGGGGGTAAGATCCCAACCTCCATGCAGCTCCTCCCTCCCTGCGGGGCTGGAGGCGGTGGCCTTCTGCCCTTGAAATCACATCCACAACCGACCACCGTAGACCTCCTTTCTACCCACCACCGATCTCCTGCCTAGCCCATGTGTCCGACCACCTATAGGATCTTTGCAGGTGATTTGGCTGACTGCAGCAGCAGCACACCGGGGACCCTGGGACGACCATGGCCTCCTCTCTGGCAACGCCACGCCACATCTTGACAGAATACCCAGAGCTTCTCTCTCTAGAAAATGCTAGAGAGAGAGACCAAAAAAATCTAGTAAACATTTTGTATTAGGTGACTAGATGTAAAGAGGGGTGGGACCCTTTCTTGGGAATGAGGTTTTATGATATCTTTTTGCATGTTAGTGGGATGGTATGGATTTTCATACCACCTTTTCTTTTTTGATCTCAGTCTGCTTTTTCGACTGGATGCAATTCCTTGTTGGGATTATGCATTCACACTTCTTTTAGAGCAAATTGGCATATGTGAGTTCATTTATTGGCTTAAGATCTTAGTTTCTAGATGCTATGTTGTTTCTGAGAAATGCTGTCTGAAAACAATATACAGCCAACAAAGTACAAAGGATAAACAAATTACATTAACAAGAGAAATTTCTAAAATGCTGCATTTTTCACAAACCTGTGATCCTGTCGACTCTTCATTTACACTGTTTATAATCCAGTCCTGCAGATTCTCTCAAGGGACTTGGAGTGGTGAGGCAGTGCCAGCTCCTGGATGATGTAAAAGATGAACTGGGGATCCCCCCTTTTGGCCTCAGATCAAGCTTGCTTAGCAAATCTCAAGAAGAAAATTTATGTTGGAATGTGGGGAGTCCACATCACATTGTGGCAACTGGAGCTGCGAGCTATCATGACAAAGGCACTCATAATTTATTTTGGAAAGTGGGGAGTCCACATCACATTGTGGCAGCAGGAGCTGCAAGCTATCAGGACAAAGGCACTCACCCTTCTGTGGGATATGGGTGGCATTGGAGGCAGCGCCTCTTCATGTATGGAGGTTGAGGGACCTAGTGAATGTTGCTTTTATAAGGTATGTAATGTCGTGAAGGTTGACAAGGAGTGAAGACTCTAGGTATCTAAGGGATCATATATTAGGGGGTGTTGAAGGGAAGAATGGACAGCTGAGAAAAATAATGAGGATGGATTGGAGATTTGAGTTTGATTTCTGGAGACATGGTATGCCTTAAGGAATCACTGACAAGATGTTCAAGGCCCTTGAATGAATCCTATTTCAAATTTATTTTTGAACCGGAGTCCATGTTCAAATTTTAATTGAACTTAATTGACCCGGTTAGTTTATTCATATTGGGTTGACAAACTGCTACATATGGGCATCTGTCTTTGTGGAGTTATGGGTGTAAGGTGTCATTAACTACCAGCCCTTCCCAGATGGGTATTAGTGAATATTGGCATATGATCCCCCTATGATGTGCAGTAATCTTTCCCTAGGGAGAAATGGAGGCAAGGACCTAGAGAAAAATGTCTTGCATCCCCGATAGGGATTAGGTTTCAAGTGGAGGTGGGCGACATTCCAGCTGAAGGTTCATGGGAGTTCACATAGATGATGTCAGCAAGAAAAGGTTTGAGTATGGACCAGCTAAGGCAGATTGCTATGAACATTGATATCTGCTAAGTTGCACTGAGGAAGGGATGAAGGCTATCCTTATCACAGTTAAAAAAAACGCAATAGAGAGACCTTTTGTTCCTGATAACTTAATAGTGGAAATGATAATATGTAGGCTTGAATAATGGTGGCTGCAAGTGTGGTGTTCTTTTTCCTTTCTATGTTTCGCAGTAGGCATCATGGGTGGTTCCTTTGTAGGAGTGATTGAGAATGGAATCAAGGCCAGCCCTTAAGAGGCTTTACACATTTTGCATTGTGCAAGATGGTGAAGGGCTTATTACAGAGTTATGAGGGAGAAGGGCCAACAGACCAATAGTTTTGTGCCTTTTCACTTTTGATTCTGATTATGCCTTATGGGATATGGGATAACCCTTTTCAGAAAACTATAATTTGTAAACTAAAACCCAAACTAAACCTCCAATTTCTTGGCCTTGATTCAGATTCGTTGCTGATGCATCCACATATATCGTAATACTTCTATAAATTAGTTTCTTGGCCTAGGAAAATAAATTTTTGGTATTGACATGCGCCTAATTAGTGTGCAAATCCTCCGTGACAGTTATGGTATTCAATGTTGATATTTGCTGAAAAGGTTTGACAAAAACATTATTGTGGAATTGGGGAGAGGGAAATAAAGCAACTATGTTCTTTTGTAACAGACTACCATTCTTAGATGTATACAATGAAATATGGTTGTGACTGTGTTGTGGTTTAGTCCTAGACCGGGTATCCATGGGAGTCCCATCTCTATATATGTAGAGGATTCCCTCAACTCAATGCGTAGGTTTTGGGTTGGGTTCGGGCCTCCAACATAATATTAGAGCGGATTTACCCATTGGAACCTGTTGGAAGTTAAAAAAAAGGGGGGGGGGAATCCTTGTGCTCAAAAGAAAAAGAAGAAGAAGAAGAAAGGGAAAGGAGGAGTCCATTCTGGACTCCATTGGCCGCAGCCTCTCCCCCCCCCCCCCTAAATATTACCCAATGGGATAAGGATTCAAAAGAACAGAAAGTCTCAATTTTCTGAGGGATCCTTTTAAAATATTGAACTCCTATTCACTGGGATTCAAGTGTCCTTCGATCCTTCTCTCTATCTCACAGGAATCAAGGAATCAAGAAAGTCAAAAATCTTTCTTTTAATAGGTTTTTCTTAAAATTGTTCCTGCTCACACTCAGAAACATGACCTGATGGGGGTCTGAGGTGCAAAAGCCAGAAATTCTTCAATTATTTGGGGACTTTTACATAAAATTATAACCCCTGTTCATACCGACAAACGTTGTTCACACCACTGAAATGACCCGAGGGCTCTTGAAAGAGAAGAAAGGGAGCTAATCTTCAATTACCCAGGGGTTTATATGAAAATATATCAAACCCCTGTTCACATCATTGAACTCTGTTCACACTGAACCTAGAGAGACCTGAACCCTGTTCACACCTGGCCTCTCCTCTCTCTCTTGTTCGATGGGTTGAGCAAGAGGGTGTTATTAGCATATTTTGACAGGGGTTTACACAAAAATAAAGAACTCTGTTCACATTGAATCCAATGAAATCTGAATTTTTAACTGCACATTAACATCTCTCACTCTCCTTGGAAATTGAGTATGAGGAGGGAGAGAAGGGTATGATTATTTTATTTTAAATCTAGGCCACTGCACATCAATCTCATTGAGAGGCAAATGCTGTTGCTGCGCCGAAGGGAAGGAGGGCAGGCCCAAGTGCTTTAAATCAAAGAATGGGGTGAGTCCTATTAGGACTCTGATTGTGGATGGTCCCCCGGAGCTTTCCTGCTGTGCCAAGGAGGAAGGAAGGCAACAAATTCTACTGAACCAGAAAATAAAGAAAGAGAGAGACAGAGGGATTAAACCAGAAAAAAAAAGTCCTAGTCGGACCCGGACTGCTGGGCTCTTCTTGGGAAAGAGTCCGATTGGAAATCCATCTAGTCTCGGCCTCCCTCTCATCCTGTTGTTCTCTCCCTTTCCTAAATTAATGGGAGATTTAACATATTTCAATAAATTTTGGGGGAAAACTCTTGGCAAGGTTTCTGCATTCTCTCTCCTCACTCAGGTGAGAGCTATGGCCTAATTGGTTAAGTTCTGCTCATGGTGCATGTGGCTCAAACAACTTGACTATTAAGCCCAATGGGCTCGGACCATTAGGCCCATCATACCCAATTGGCTCATGATAGGCCCAATTATCCCAATTGGCTCGGACCACTTAGTTCATTATGCTTAATTAGCTCGTCATAGGTCTATTTAGGCCCAATTAGCAATTGGCTCAAACCACTGAGTCCACTATGCTCAATTGGCTCATCATAGGTCCAATTAGCCCAATTGACCTAGACCACCAAGTCCGTTATGTCCAATTAGCCCATCATAGGTCCAATTGATTGGACCATTAGGCCCAATTGGTTGTACTTCTCAGCTCACTATACCCAATTGGTCCATCATAGACCTGATTGGTTGAACTAGTAGACTGATCGTGATCACATACTGATCCAACGTCTCGATCGTGATCGTATGCTGATCCAATGATCAATTTTGACTATGAGTCGATCCAACAGTTGATCGCGATCATATGTCGAGGTCTGATTGTGATCATATATGTTGATCCAGTGGCTCTATTGTGATCATATGCCGATCCAATGGCAGATCTCGATCATGAGCCGATCCAACGGCCTAATCGTGATCATATGCTGATCCAACGGGCTGATCGTGATCATATGCCGATCTAATTGCGCAATCGTGATTATAAGCCGATCCAACAGTAGATCTTGACAATAAGCCGATCGAAAAGCCCATCATGATCATATGTCGATCTAATGGACTGATCATGGTCTTATGCCAATCCGACGGTCCGATCATGATTATATGGCGATCCGACGACCGATTGTGGTCGTACATCGATCCGATGGACTAAATGCGATCATATTGGCGATCCAACAGTCTATCACGATCATATCTCAATCCGACGGTCTGATCGTGATCATATGACGACCGACGACCGATCATGGTTGCACATTAATCCGATGGACCGATCGTGATGATATGGCGATCTGATGGTCTTTTGTGATCATATCTCAAATCTAACGGTTTGATCATGACCGGAAGCAAATTCAAAGGTCTAATCGTGGGCAGAAGCAAATTCAACGATCCGATTAAGACCACAAGCAAATTCAATAGTCCGATCGAGATCAGAAGCAAATCTAACCGTCCGATCGAGATAAGAAGTAAATCCAATAGTCCGATCAATATTAGATACAAATTCAACGGTCTAATCATGATCGGAAGCAAAATCCAACGGTCCGATCGTGGCCAGAAGCAAATTTAACAGTCTAATCGAGATTAGAAGCAAATCCAACAGTCCGATTGTGGCCGAAAGTAGATTCAACAGTTCGATTGCGATTGCATGTACATCTAAGGGTCCGATTACATAATCGGGACCAATTTTATGTATGGGTCTCAAAAGACCGATTGTAATTCATATTGCATATATTCAAGGAATAAAAATTATCATTTTTTTTTGCAAGAGTATATCTCTAATAGGCGTTCATTATAATCATAATCATTAGATAGAACATTCAATGTCACAGTGGATATTGACGGAGGCTAAAGGTTTTTTTTGACAGTTAATTAAAGGTATTCAAACTTTCTTCTGATGTAAACACTAACTGCAGTTGGTGGGGAAAGGTCCAGTACACAAACTCAAATCGTCTGATAAATCTAAAACCGTGAAGTCAATAATGCAAATAAACATGTTGATGATACCATAATTTATTAATTTTATTCATCATCAGCGAGTCGCATTTTTCACGTTCAACAGATCTATATGTGGACACTTGACCTTACCTATGATGCGCCCCAAACCGGTTGGTTCAGCGGCCGGGGGGGGGGGGGGGGTGTCGTTTAGTCCCATATTGGATATCCACAAGGGTCTCATCTCTATATATGTAGAGGATTTTTTCAACTCAATGCCAAGGTTCTGAGTTGAGTTTGGGCCTCCAACAACCCATGATCCTTGTTGAGGTGGAATATATGTTTTGCACCACAAGGGGCACATGATTGCTTGTGACCATGTTGCTCATAAGCCCCGTTGAGATGGGCTATATCTTCACTACAAGGGGCACAGGATTACTTCCTCTCCACTGTGCTACCTGCAATCCTACGAGTTCCCTCATAAATGCTTGGGAATGGAAGAGGGGACCATGATCAAGGAGAACCTATAAGGTAATGTTGGAATCTTGCCTCAATTTCTAACATCTCAGGTGGTGCAACACACTATCTTCTTAGTGCTTTTGATGATTTCAAACAATTCTTTTTGATGGATGGGCATTTTGCAGTTTTGTATATACATCCTTTCCACAATTAAACTTGCACATTTTCTATTGCAAGAAATCCATTTTGCATATGTGCCTTCTTCCATGGCTTTGTGCAGACATTCCTCCAGTGGAAAATGACATCTTCACAACAATGTTTTGGTTGGGCTTCAATTAAGGATAAAAATGACAAAGTGCCCCTTTAGGTGGTGGCTTTGTCTGCTAGGCTTCTAGAAGGATGTTTTGCTTGGTAAAAAGTTTAGCAAATGTCTGAAGAGAATATTTAGAACGGTATTTCACCAGAGGGCCAACCAAACTGGAGGGGTGCTTTTCCACATGTCATTCAAGAAGTATATATATGCAAATGCATTTTTTTCCAATGGCATTGTGAAGTATTAATTATAAGAATACAATATATATGAAACCTCATCATATTTATTTTTAGCAATTATAGATTGTCTTGAGTTATATGACATAGTGCAGAACAAACCTTAACATTAATTTTAGATTTTATCAATTATGTTATTTTTTTATTATCTTATGAGCATGTGTTCTATATGTAACTTGAAACCTGATCAAGTAAGTTGCTTTGAGCTGGAGTAGTCTAAATTTCTCAGAGTTATCACCTATCCTCTTCTATTTGAGACTGCAAAAGCGTCCTTAGATGAATTAGTTCACACTATTAGAGGCACGAACTTGATCCCAAAACCTAAGCTTTGAGTTGAGGGAATCTCCCACATATAGAGGAAAGACTTCCATGGATTCCGATATGTGACTAGATCACAACACCCTTCTCGCACCAAACCAACTGGTTTGGGGCGCATCACGGGTAGGGCCAAGTGTCTATATATGGATCTAATGGGTAAACAAGGCTTTGATACCATGTTAAAGGCCTGAACTCTAACCCAAAACCTAGGCTTTGAGTTGAGGGACTCCCTCACATGTATAGAGGAAAGACTCATGGATTTCCGACATGGGACTAAACCACAACACACATAATAATGAGGATATACATCCTAATTGAATTCACCCTCTGGACAAATAGATCCATGGTAGATCATTTAGGTTAATGAGATGATATTATATTATGTACTAGCAACATAGTTGTCAAGGCAGGAAAGCATTGTTTTTAGAGCTAGGTGCAGTTGCACCTAGTTGGGCCTGCAAACCAAGGTGCCGCAAGGTGTGCCAGGTGGATGCGAGGCCGGGTCAAAAGTAGATTAAACTCCACACACACTTTCATCAGGGCCTCTGTTGCAACAAGCCCTTATGCTCTTTCACACACACACACACACACACACACACACACACACACACACACACACACACAAGGCTACTGTTTAAACTTTAGTAGTTTTATTGTCTTTGTTACTTTCCTAGTCAATGCTTGATGTGTATGTGATGTTTGTTTGCTATCAAATGATGTGCTTGTTTGTGATAAATGGTGATTTTTTTGGTACTTTATTGCAATATATTTGTGATAAATAGTGATTATTTTCTCTCATATTTAACTTTGGTATTTTATTGCAATGTCACTTCCTACTACTTTTGATTTATGTCATATTAATGTTGTTTCATATATCTTTAATGATCATGTTAAACTTTTGTATAGAAAATTCTATATATACTTCTTGCTGGCTGATTCCTATGGACTTGGCGCCTAAGCGCTTAGGCGCTTGGGGACCCCAAGTATGCCTTAGGTCGCCTTACCGCCTTGGCAACTATGACGAGCAAGTCTCTCTGAAGTACTCAAAGTATTTTTGCATGCTCGCAGTGAGTGGGTTTTAGGTAATCGAGAAGATCTTGTCAAGGATATACTTACTGAATTGCACCCTGACAATGGCGAGGTACCCTCTAGAAAAATCCTGATAATCTTTTGTACCTGATTTATTGTTACAATTTTACTGACTTGTTTTTTCCAGTTTTCATCTCTCTCGCTCTCTTTTATTCTAACAAAAAAATGTTTAATTTATCTCATTGTGTGTGGATGATGCTGTCTTTTCCCTGGTTTTATCCAAGGATCACGAACTGCTCAAATCATACTGATTTTTCTTTTGTTCTGTTTATACTGTACACCTGATTTATCCTTCTTGATGTTTTCTGTGTTGCATCTGTTTACCTTTCCTGTTCTATTTGGAAAAAGGTTCAAGTAATCCCATTATATGTGGATGAAGATCACTAGCCTCTCCTAGGATATTTTAAGTAGTCTTTGAGCATTAAAATCATTTAGAACTTTGGTGGTATCCTGATTGGTCAGTAGCTTTCTTGGATAAAGCATCTTTTAAGGATCATAAATATCTGAAACCCACTCTGTTGTCTTCACAGTTGCAGAACCCCTTCTAAAGTTCAAATATCGTGCAAAATCACTCTAATGTTGCCTTTAGTCAGGTAGAAAGTTGGTTGATGTTAAGGGATTGATAGTGCATGCAGTGATTATATGGGTGTCTTACATGAATTGTACATTTCATATGCATAAGTTTGGAGGTATATGCAGAAACCCTTCTTGTTATCTTCATTTTCTTGTTTATTCTCTAAAATCATGGGGGTAGAGAGGCTGGCCATAGTAAAATAACATTATGGCAGAGGCGTCAGTTATTGTGTCGTGACTGGAGATGGCATTATTGATTTTTGGCAGTTTTACCGTCATAATGTGGTGTCTATTTTTGTTTGTCTACCCATGCTTGTGTCTAGCTCAAGTATAAATAATCCACATAAGTGATTTTTTTATATTTCCATTTGCCTTTGTTTTTATGGAGGTGGTGTTTACTGACACAGGAATGGTGGACATATGTGTGCATGGGCCCTTCTGATCCCTATCCCAACTGGCATCTTGGAATGCGTGGGACACAGCACCGGGCGGTTATGTGGAGGGTATGGAAAGAAGGGGGGACAGGGTTTCTATACTGGGGTGCCAACTGTTACGAGAGGGCAATGGTTGCCAGTGCTGAGGTACTTCCTGCATTTCCAATGAATGTCTGTACAGAGGCAGAAGATAAATTCTGATGGTGAAGACATGTTGAAAATCTTCCCCCATTATTATGGGGGGAGAAATTCTTTTTAGTAGAAGGGTGTAGGAATATTTAGTGTGTTTTCATCATCATCATCATCACCATCACCATCACCATCGTCTGTCAAATCCCAAATTATTGGGGTCAAGGGCATGGATATTATCCCTCTTCCACTCTATCATATTCTTGCAGGTTCATATCTTTTCTCACCAACTTTATCCCAGTGATTCTTGGTCTTTATGCTCTTTGAGGGTCCTTGTTACATTTTGCTCGTCTAAACTATACCTTTCACAGATTTTCTTTCCTATTGCGCTATTGCAGCAATCCTTCTCATCTCTCAGAGAAAATCATTTAATATGGCAAACGATTTTTATGGAATTCGTCTTATGTTGCTGCTAACCATGCTCTTTCTCTTAAAAGTCAATAGATGTGATCTCATCTTCTCACACATTCACCTTAGTTTTTTTAAAGTCAATGGATATTGATATCATCTTCACACACATACACCTTAGTTTTCAGGTACTCCCGCTTGCCAATGAGGCTTGTTTCATAGCTCAATATTCTGCGCCATTCAGTATTCCCAGTACGATCTGCCCAAGGATCGAACTTTTCTTCTTCTGGATATTCTCATGTCAAACTTTGTACAGTCCTCGTTTTTAATGGAATCCACACAGATACTTCCTCCTTTTTGGTTGAAACCATGCAGATGTGCTTTATGTTGTATGCTGGTTTGGACCATTTTGAAGTGCTCCTATATCCATTAATGCAGATAAGATTCCGGCGTGGCCTTCCTCCAGGCGATGGGGTATTGTTTTACCCTGGTGAAGTTTTCTCATCTTCGAGAGAGCCTGTTGCTTCTGTTCGTCTAGAGCGCATTCTAAGTGGTTTGCAGGTATTACTACCAGTGCCTATTATTTGATTGGTGAATCTTTTTCCCTTACGTTGCATGATCTTGTATGCTATATAGTCTTCTATGCTGCAATTGCTTTTTCATTAGTTATCCCTGAGAGCCTGAGGTACTATTAGGGGTTTACAATTTTTTTTTCATTCATTGTGAAAGGAACTTTTTTTCTCAGGTTAAAGAACTATTCACGAAAGATAAAATATCTGCTGTTAAGGTTTGTGAGGAAAAGCCAATCCTTGTATGGATTATTGCTAAATCTCAGATGGTCTGAGTGATGGAAGCCTTCCCAGAAAAAAAGTGCTTTTCTTAGGTCTAGATTTTTGAAGCAATGTTTTGACCAAGGAATAGAAAGCCTTTCATAACCATTTCACAGAAATTTTTCTTAGGTCTTGATTTTTGGAAGCAATTTTCCGACCAAAGAACAGAAAGCTATCTTGGAAAAATGACTTTCCAGAAAGTAGAGTTTTCTGTATTGTTTTCCAGAACCCTTATTCCACCCTAGGAGACGAATTTGAGAATAATTCATCCGTATGCGATGCTTGTTAAATTGGTACCCTCTTTCTTTGGTACAGTTGTGCATATAAAGATATTTTATTTAATGATCACCGTAAAGGTCGATTTATTCTTTAGCTTTGACTGTCGATTAGGGTGGCTGTTAAGGAGGCTTCACTTACAGGAAGATAATGTTTCGACTTATTCTGTTAGGCAAATTGCATAACAAGGGATGATGTATGTGAGAATTGAGAAAGATCATCCAAACCTGAGTTCATCATGTTTCTGTTGTTAGGCAAATTGCATAACAAGGGATGATGTATGTATGTGAGAGTTGAGAAAGATCATCCAAACCTGAGTTCATCATGATTTTTCTGCCTTAATCTGGCTTTGTTTGCCAGCTGATTACTTATTTACGTTAGCTTCCGCACTGTTATCGGTCCTGTTATTTGATGTGACTTCTCTTTGTTAATTTCTGCGAAGGACGTCGAGTATCTAAAGCTGTATTCTGCAAGATACGGCAGAGAGGAAGGGCTGGCTCTGCTTGAGAAGACGGGTGTTTATCTTGGTCCCGAACGCTACACGCTTGATCACATGCCGATCGATGCGATGAGGGCCGAGATCTACCGCAGTTGCAGATCATCATGAAAATATAGATTTTTGTGTCTATCTTGCTCTGTTTTCCTCTGATTTTGATTTTTTAATTATGCATAGTGCTCTTTTGTTGTTGTATTCCATAAATTTATGTAATATATTATAGAGGGAAATTAGTCATGGCCGCATCTAAAAGTTTTGACATCCGATTTTTCTGTTTGTAAATTTCGAAGTCCGTTAACATTTGAGCTAATCCAGTGCAAGTTATATGTTCACGTTTACAAGGGCTGCAAGGGCATACCCTCCGAAGTAAATTGCCCCGAACATACTTAAAGCTTAGTTTTTCTTAGTCGCGTGTGTGTGTATATATATATATATATGGCTGGCGATTTGGTGGAGACTGTCTCACCTGATGTTGTCGTCACCTCATTGTCGTTCATATACTATTTTTTATATTTTTTTAACGACCAGGTGGAGACTCTCATTTGGTGTTGTCGTCGTCTCATTGTCTCTCATATATTATTTTTTATTTATTTTTAAAAAAATTTAAGTGAGGTTGAAGCTCTCCTCTCTTAGATTGGGGTTTAAGTCTTTTATTTTATTTGGAGTTTACGGTGAGAAAAAAATAAAAATGTGAATATTGGTTTGAGATTACAGTCAATATGCATAGTTTTTTAATTTTTCTCTTGTTTCTCAAGATTAGTTTTTGTTGATTTAGATTCCACTTCAAGGTAGTGAATTTTGATTTTTATTTGTTATTTTAAAATAAATAAATAAAAAATAATATGAGAGACGATAAAATGATTGTGACATCAGGTGGGGCTGTCTTCATCGGATCATCTCTCTCTCTCTCTCTCTCTATAAAAAAATGCGAGAATAGGGACAGTTAAAATTCATTCTTATTTTGTCTCAAATCTTTCCTTAAAAGGGTTTTGGACGAATAGTAGTCGTCCGACATTTCTCATTGTTAATTTAAGATATAATTTTTTTTTTGTCCCACATCTGTCTTAATTTAGTGACGAAAATAATTTTTTCTTAAATTTATCTTAAAAATATTGAATTATTATTTTTAAAATTTTAAAAAATATTTTAAAATAAAATTTAAAACTTGTTCTTAGTTTTATGGATGAAAAATAAAATTTATCTCTAATATTGATGTTTTTTAATTAAAAAATATTTTGAGACAATTTAAAATTTTAGGGACAGAATAAGAACTGTCTCTTCAAATCTATCCCTAATATTCGTAAAACATTTTTTAAAAAAATTAAAAAATATATTTGGAGATGAAATTTGAAATATGTCCCTAATTTTAGGGATGGAATAAAAAATTTGTACCTAAAAGAAATTTTTATCTAAAAAATAAAAATATTTAATATTTAAGGACGGGTTTTGAATATGTCCTTAAATTCATCCCTAAAATTGGGGACAGAAAAAAGAAATCTGCCCCTAAAATTAGGGACGTAATAATGAATTTGTCCCTAAATCTGTCTCTAAATGTTTAATATTTTTATAATAAATTTAAAATTTTAAAAAATATATGTTTAAATATTAAACAATACACATTAAATAAAAAGATGTTTGTATAAAAATTATTGTTAGAGGTGAATTTATAAAAAAAATATTTTTAAAAATACTTTCATTACGTTAATTTAAATAGTATATAAATGTCATTTGAATATGAGTTTTTTTATAAAATTTTGAAAAATAAAATATCTGTAAATAAAAATGATATTTTTTTACAATTAAGATTTACATAGTGATATGTCTGTTAATGTATTTTCTAGAATGATTTTTTTTATAAATTTATGTTGAACAATAATTTTCATTCAAAAAATTCTTAAATAAAAACAATAAACAATATGCATGCGTCACAATAACAAATAAAATAACATTCACATTCCACTAAAAATTATTTAAATATAATAATTTTAAATTATCAACTTATTATAATACGACAAAAAAATCAAAAAGTATCTCAATGTCCTCATCCTCTCTGTCATGCTCATCTCGTCCGTCGTCATTCGCTCGAGGATCTTATACTAGAAAAAAATTAACATAAGATATATATGAATAAAAAATATTTAAAAATAAATTAAATAAGTTATTTAATTTTTAAAATTTGAAATAAGATAATATGTACGTGAATTCTTAATTAAACTGATCATATTGGTATTTTAGATTTCAGACTCTTCGACTCGAATTTTTTTATTTTAAACTAAGTTATAAAAGAGAATGTTATTTTGAGCGTCGAGCCTAAATTAGGTATCCGATTTTGATTCCGTCAACTCTCCCAGGTCACTCTCGCCATCCAGGTCGTGTTGGAACAATTGGCACGTCGATCATGCCGGTATTTTTTATTTTGGACTCCTAACCTGAGTTCTTTGATTGTAAACTAAGTTAGTTTGAACAAGGATAATTTTAGCGTTGAGCGCAAATCGGATATCCGATTTAGATTCCGTCATCTCTCTGACATCACTCTCATCACCCAGGTCATGTTAGAACAATTGGCTCGTCGATTAGACCGATATTCTAAATTTTGGACTTCCAACTTGAGCTCCTTGGTTTGTTTTAAACTAAGTTTGAGAATGTTATTTTGAGCCCTAGGCTCAAATCAGATATCTGAATTGTATTCCGTCATCTCTCCTAAGTCACTCTCACCACCCAAATCGTGTTGGAACAATCGGCAAGTCAATAACATGATATTTAAGATTTTGGACCCTCCAACTCGAGTTCTTTGATTTTTTGGAAAAAGGTAATTTGAGCGCTCGAGTCTAAACCGAATATCCGATTTGGATTCAGTCAGTTCTCACAGGTCACTGTCACCACCTAAACCTCGACCCGACTAGGCCCACGGGCTGAATTCGGGCTTTGATTTTGGCCCGCTCGTCGGCCTTACCCATTCTATTTTATTCTATCTCAATTATTTTTAGTAATTTTTAAATAAATTAAGTTAAATTATTATTATTTAGATAAATTAAGTTAAAAATCTAGGACAGATTAGGGACAGATTCTTGTTCTGTCTCAAATATTTAATAATTTTATAAATAATAATTGTTGTTAATAAGTATTTGAGATGGAATGAAAATTCGTCCCAAATCCGTCTCAAATTTGAGATGGATTTGAGACAAATTTATTTTTATATCAAATAGTCATATAATTTTTAAATAATAAATAGTAAAAATAATAATTTATGACAGAAAGAAAATTATCTTAAATCTATCCCAAATTTAACGATGTGATGGATGAAGATACTGTAACAAACCTTTCCGTTGTCTTGAAATTGTGTGTGACAGTGAGATTTTATTCTACCTTTGACGTCGTCTCTTTCAGCTATATCTGGTGTATCCTTTGTAATTTTTATTGTTAATAAGTATTTGAGACGGAATGAAAATCCATCCCAAATTCGTCCCAAATTTGAGATGGATTTGAGACAAATTTATTTTTATCTCAAATATTCATATAATTTTTAAATAATAAATAGTAAAAATAAAAATTTATGACAAAAAGAAAATTATTTAAATCTATCCCAAATTTGACGATGTGATGGATGAAGATACTATAACAAACATTTCCGTTGTCTTGAAATTATGTGTGACAATGAGATTTTACTCTACCTTTGACGTCGTCTCTTTCAGCTATATTTGATGTATCCTTTATAATTTTTATTGCACGGTACTAATTAGTAATTATCTTTTTCATAGTAACTGCTCTTTTTTCTTTTAATCAATTTTCTGGTAAAACTATCAATTTGTTATTATTTGATGATTCAACCCAATTATTTAACCTGTAATTTGGTAACTTTTTATAAACATATTCTGGTTAAAAATTGGGGAGACATAACAGCCAATGATTCAAAAATTTTAGGGACAGAATAAGGAATATATCCCTAAAAGTTTTTTTCTAAAAAATAAAAAAAATCAATATTTAGGGATGGATTTTAAAAGATGTCCATAAATCCGTCCTTAAAATTAGGGACAGAAAAAGAAATATGTCCTTAAAATTAGGGACGTAATAATGAATTTGTCCCTAAATGTGTCTCTAAATCTTTCATATTTTTGTAATAAATTTAAAAATTTTAAAAATATATGTTTAAATATAAACAATGCACATTAAATAAAAAGATCTTTGTATGAAAATCATTTTTAGAGGTGAATTTGAAAAAAGAAATATTTTTGAAAATGCATTCGTTTCGTTAATTCAAATTGTACATAAATGTCATTTAAAAATGAGTTTTTTACAAAATTTTTAAAAAAGGATATATATGCAAATAAACATGATATTTTAGTACAATTAAGATTTACATAGTGATATGTCTACTAATGTATTTACAAGAATGATTTTTTTGTAAATTTATGTTGAACAATAATTTTCATGCAAAAAAACTCTTAAATAAAAATAATAAACAACATGCATACGTCACAATAACAAATAAAATAACATTCAAATTCCATTAAAAAGTATTTAAATATAATAGTTTTAAATTATCAACTTATTACAATACGACAAAAAGATCAAAAAAATATCCCCAATGTCCTCATCCTCTCCATCCTGCTCGCCTCCTCCGTCGTCTTCCGCTCGAGGATCATATATTAGAAAAAAATTAACATAAAATATGTATGAATAAAAAAATATATAAATTAAATTTAATAAATTATTTAATTGTTTAAATTTTAAATAAGATGATATGTACGTGAATTCTTTAATTAAGTTGATCAGACATGTATTTCAAATTTCGGACCCTCCAACATGAGTTTTTTGATTTTAAACTAAATTATAAGGGAGAATGTTAGTTTGAGTGTCGAGTCTAAATCGGGTATCCGATTTTGATTCCGTCAGCTATCTCAAATCACTCTCGCCATCCAAGTCATGCTGGAACAATCGACATGCCGATCATGCCAAATTTTTCATTTTGGACTCCCAACCTGAGTTCTTTGATTTTAAACTATGTTAGTTTGGACCAGAATTATTTTAGCACTGAGCGCAAATCATGTATCCGATTTACTCTCCGAAGTCACTCTCATCACGCAGGTCATGTTAGAATAGTTGGCACGCCGTTTAGACCGGTATTCCAGATTTTGGACTCCCAACTTGAGCTCCTTGGTTTGTTTTAAACTAAGTTTGAGAATGCTATTTTGAGCCCGAGGCCCAAATCGGATATCCGAATTGTATTCCGTCAGCTCTCCTAGGTCACTCTTACCACCCAGATCGTGTTGGAACAATCGACAAGTGAATAAGGTGATATTTAAGATTTTGGACCCTCCGACTCGAGTTATTTGATTTTTCAGAAAAAGATAATTTGAGCGTTGAGTCCAAACCAGGTATCCGATTTAGATTCCGTCAGCTCTCACAGGTCACTGTCACCACCTGTCACCACCTAAACCTCGACCTGACTAGGCCCACGGGCCGAATTCAGGATTTGAGTTTGGCCCGCTCGTCGGCCCTACCCATTCTGTTTTATTCTATCTTAAATATTTTTGTGTTTTTAAATAAATTAAGTTAAATTAATATTTTTTAGGTAAATTAAATTAAAATCTAGGACAGATTAGGGACAGATTCTTGTTCTGTCTCAAATATTTAATAATTTTATAAATAATAATTATTGTTAATAAGTATTTGAGACGGAATGAAAATCTGTCCCAAATCTATTTCAAATTTGAGACGGATTTGAGATAAATTTATTTTTAGCTCAAATATTCATGTACTTTTAAATAGTAAATAATATAAATAAAAATTTATGACATAAAGAAAATTATCTTAAATATATCCCAAATTTGACGATGTGATAGATGAAGATACTATAACAAACCTTTCCGTTGTCTTGAAATTGTGTGTGACAGTGAGATTTTACTTTGTCTTTGACGCCGTCTCTTTCAGATGTATTTGATGTATCCTTTGTAATTTTTATTGCATGGTACTAATTAATAATTATCTTTTTCATAGTAAGTGTTCTTTTTTCTTTTAATCAATTCTGCCAATTTGTTGTTATTTGATGATTCGGCCCAATTATTTAACTTGTAATTTGGTAACTACTTATAAACATATTTTGGGCAAAAATTAAGGAGACATCACAGCCAATGATTCAAATTTGGGGAGGGCACCATTGATAAAAGTGATGACCGTTAATTTGTTTTCTTCCTTTTATTTGTGATATGAAGAATGACAAATATAATGAGCAAATAACAACGATCTCAATCAACCTATGAACATGTGAACCATGAACCTAGGCAATCGGAACAAGCTCTAGCATGGGCAATGCTATCTCAATCAAACTAAACTGAAGAGAGAAAGGAACAACACACGCCGGGACGTGGAGCAAAGGAATAAATGAAAACACACCGCGTGGGTGGTGTTAGTGTTGGTGTGCTACAGGCCAATTTCGGGTCGGGTAGGCCCAATAGTTGTACGATCTTGTTCTTTAATAAAGTGGTGTTTGAGCGTAAATATGCGATTGTGTTACTTTACGTTGTCCCTGGGATATGTGGTTGTAAAGTCAGCTCGAGATGAGATCTCGAACATGAGACTTACTTTACATGAACACATACCTTAAACTGTTCCTGGTTGGAGGGTAATCACTCGGGGACTTTGATTACCTATTAAACCAGTACACATGATGTGTCAGTGACCAGTCTCATGGTCATTGGTGCGGGGCACCAACACATATGTGTAGGTGTATGTCCTTGAAGGATGTGCACTGAACTGATCCGCTATTGGATCTTCAGATGGTTGATTATACCTAATGTCAACTGAAGATCCAACGGTCACAGTAGCATCGTTGGTCCTTTGACCTGAGACATTGATCGGATCTTACACGAGGACTGGAATGGTTTAATTACTTAGCTAAGTGACTTTAACCATAAGTCATGAGTTACCGAGTCATTAACCACTCCAGGAGACGTGTGAAGATCATCAATGGTCAAGAGGGGATCGCTCACTGTCGGGTATATATTAGACAGTTAATGGGTCATGACATTGACGCTCCGTTAAATCCCTGGCCAGGGTCGTGTGAGTTCGTTTAGAACGGACGTCATACACTTTAAGGGGGTCATAGTCAAATGACACGATCATGGGGTTTGACAGAAACCATACCCTCGATCGTACCAGACTCATAAAATGAGCGAGGGATTATATCGATGCGGTAACTGTGGACTTACAGGTACCAGACATGCTGGTTTAAACCCGGCGTCCTCTAGGATCACGCGGATTTGCTTGACCCAACGTGATCGAAAGGTTCGGAATAAATTAAACTATTATTCGGCTCTTGTAGAAGCGAAGAATATGTTTAATTTACTTCTAATTAGAAATTAGAAGTTAATGGGCCTTAAACTAGAGTGACTATGGGCCTAGAGGATCACACACAATGGATTCTTGGGTGACGGATTATTGTTATACAAGTGTATGTATTAATTCCTTTTAATTCCTTTTGGAAAGGAGTGTAAATGGAGCTTAATACATATGTATAATAATAGATAGGACATATATACAGTTTCGGTCTTTTGGAATCATTTTCTAAAAAGCCTAAACTCTATATATAGATCCTACGTGAAGCTCATTCGAGCTTCTTTTTTTTTCCTTCCCTTAAGCTAACCAAGCATTAAGCTTAAGGGAGAGGATTAGTCTCCCCCTTTCTCCCTCTTGCTCTCTCTCTCTCTAGAAGGTGATAGAGTCGGGGATAGTCGTGCCGGGGAGGTACCGTCGCTGCGCAAGGGTCCGTGTGGATCGTCTCTAGAGGCCGTACTGTTGTGCGGCTCAGTTTTTCTGCATCGGGCTTAGCGGACAGCGTCGTTCCGCGCAAGGTGAAACACGCAACCCGTAATTAGGGTATTAGAAACACCGATTAGAGCATAGATTAAGCTTTCCATAACATCGGGATCGGGCAAATGAAATTTTTGTTATCCGCTGCGTCGCCCGTAGGTGCTGTGCGAAACCTTACAGTGGTATCAGAGCCAGGTTCGCGCTCTGGTCGGTGTTTTTATCGCCGTTTAGAACCATATTTGAAAGGGGTTTAAATACTTCAATTGTTATTGCTAGAAGGGGATGTTGGACATCCCCGTTCTTTCAGGATGCTGAGCATCCCTCGAGCAAATTTTTTTTTTTTAAAAAAAAATTTAGTTGGCCCGTTTTGGGCGCACTGCGTCCACGGCGCTATGCGCCCCCGGGCGCAGCTGCGTGGCGGGCGCCCGCAGGCGGCGCCCGCAACGCGGGGGCGGGCGCCGCGTGGCGGCCCTCGCCGGGGCCCGCGTGGAGGGCGCCGCGCGCCCTGCGGGCGTGCGGGTCAGCGCCCGCGCGCGCGGGAAAGAGGCGGCCGCGCAATTTTTTTTTAAATAAATAAAAAAAATTGCTTATTTTTTTATTTATTGGTGCATATATTAATATATATATTAGATATATATATTAAAATGCTCAGTGAATTAATTAGAATTTTATCTATTAAGTTAAATAGTGTTACCTCAAAAGTAAATGTCGAATGGTAAATTTTATTTAACCGATTTGAATTTACCAAGGTGAGATAATTACTTTTTATCTTAAGATAAAATGGTAATAATTGAAGTTACTTCAGTAAAATTTAAGTTTTTGAATTTTTAATTATTAGATAATTAGAAAATTTAAAATTTAAATTTTATTGAAGTTAAATGTGGAAAATTTAATTATTTGAATTTTAATTATTTGATAATTATTAAATTCAAATTTTGAATTTTAGAAAATTACTAATTGAGAATAATTACATTATTTAAATTTATTTTCAAACAAAATTATTGGATAATTAGTTTGAATTTAAATTTAAATTACTGGCATGTTTAAATTTTAAATTTAAATTTGATTATTGGATAATTAAATTTAAATTTAAATTTAAATAATTATCTCAATTAGATGCCCCTGTAGAAAATGATGGTTCTTTACGTGCTTTACTTTATTTACCTTGCATTGGCCTGCTTGTGTGTTTAATTTTAGTTAATCATGCTTTGATTTTTAAAATTAAACAAAGCTAGCCTATTTTTATTTGCACATCCCATTTTTAAATTCAAAAGTAAGGATTATTTTCAGAAAATAACCCTTGATTGATTTTATTTGAATGGGTTGGCAAGTGATCATGGATTTGGATTAATGTAATTAATTGGGGTCTGCGAACCTCCTTTCTCTCTCTGTTAAAATTCCAATGTACTTCTATCTTCCTCCATTGTTGTACTCGCCCTAAGGGCTGCTGGAATTTGAGTCACATGTAATTTAATTTTTCCGGCCTGCGTGCCGTGTAAAAGTTGTAATTGATGCGACGTCGAAGTTTGAAAGCGCGGAGCACACCCGACGAGGACGATCCAGCTGCTTTGGAAGCGGGCCGGATGTCTTAGTTACATTAGGGTTAAAGTCCATGATCACTTGCGTTTATTTTTGCATTGGATGCATTTATTTTGTGCAAACTATTAGGTACGGTAAATATATTGGATATATTTATATTACCACCTAGGGTGAGATCAAGATAAAATTCAATTCCCTCGCATTTAAATTTTAGATCTGGTAAGCGTGGCTCTAGGAGTCGTCGTGGCCCTCCATCATTATGGAGTGAATGAACGTCTTCATTTCATGGATTTGTTGTGCTTTCCACAAGGTCCATGAGTTTGGGGGCGGGATTAAACTCCAAGGCTAGGCCTCAATGGGGTGAGTAATTGAACTCGGCCTTGTTGTGCTTTCCACAAGGGTCGGGTCATGAACTCATTGCTATGTAGTAATGATGGTTAGATCTAACCGAGAATATCCTTTGTTGTGCTTTCCACAAGGGGATGATTTCTCGGGGGCCGAATATCGGATATTGCATTAGATGCAAATGCATGTTGACTGCCCTTAAGATGGTGTATGGCTTGTTGTGCTTTCCACAAGGTCGTTCATCAGTCTCGTTGGGATTCCGACCCACTAGGTTGATCTCGCTGATCTCCCGTTCTATATACTGAGGGTTATATAGTTCGATCGAAAAATAGTGGGACTAACTAAGATAGAAAACCACATCTAAGTTAGACTCTGAACACATGCTAAGTTGTCTTTTATTTCTTATCCAGATTATAATGTCGTCGTCCAACCCCATCCGCGGCATCTTGGATGCAAATAGATTAACTGGACCGAACTACTCGGATTGGCTGCGTAATCTACGTATAGTCCTTACCGCCGAAAAGATTGCGTACGTGTTGGACACGGTTCATTCTGAGCCAGCTCTTGATGCCGACGAGGGCGAGTTACTAGCTTATGCCAAGTGGTCTGAGGACTCCTCCCTTGTCCAATGTTACATGTTGGCCTCTATGGCTCCCGAGCTGCAGAGGTAATTCGAAAAGACTGATTGTAGAAGTATACTTCTCAATCTACGCCAGCTCTTCGGGGAGCAGGGTAGGATTGAGAGGTATGACATCTCCAAAAGACTTTTCAGGACACGGATGTCTGAGGGTTCATCAGTACAGGCCCATGTACTGAAAATGATGGAGTGGATTGAAAGACTCAATGTATTGGGGTTCAAGTTGGATCTTGAACTATACATTGATCTTATACTCCAGTCATTATCCGATTCATTTTCTTCCTTCATCATAAACTTTAACATGCATAGAATTGATGCAACTCTCCCGGAGCTGCTCAATATGTTAAAGAGTGCTGAAGGAACCATACAGAAAGATAAACCATCTTCATCTGTAATGATTGTTGGCCGGGCCAACAAGAAAAGGAAGGCCTCTCAAATATCCACCGCGAGTAACAAAGGGAAGAGAAAGAAAAAAGGCCACGGGTAAGCAACTCGCCAAAGTTGACAAAGGGAAGGGCAAGAAGAATGAAAAGGAAGATAAATATTTTCGATGCGGGGAAACTGGGCATTGGAAAAGGAATTGCAAGGTAATTCTAAATGAAGGTATTTTTGTCATAGACCTTAATTTGTCATATATGGAATCCACATCATGGGTATTGGATACTGGATGTGCATCCCATATCTGCAATTCTGTGCAGGTGCTAGCAAATAGAAGGCGATTGGGCAAAAAGGAGATTGAACTGAGGATGGGCAATCTCTGGCTTGTATAACATTGGATATACATTGACTTTTAATAGCACTGGGTGCTCCATAATGAATAATGGTTTGATTATAGCCAATGGTTCATTAGTCAATGGTCTTTATGTATTAGATACACGTTCTAATGTTATGCAAATTTCCAATGCTGATGAAGTGAATTCTGCATATCTATGGCATTACAGACTTGGTCATGTAGGTGAGAAAAGAGTCTCTCACTTACACTCAAATGGGTATTTGAATTCGTTCGAATACAAGCCATTTGATACCTGTGAGTCGTGTCTCATGGGGAAAATGACCAAGGCTCCCTTTGGTGGACATGGTGAGAGGGCTGTTGACCTTCTCGAGCTCATACACTCGGATGTGTGTGGACCCATGTCCATAGAAGTAAAAGGGGGTTACCTTTATTTCATTTCTTTTATTGATAGCTTCTCTAGATATGGCTATGTGTATTTAATGAGACATAAGTCACAAGCCTTTGAGAAGTTTAAAGAATACAAGAATGAAGTAGAGAAACAGACAGACAAAAGTATTAAGGCTCTTCGATCGGATCGAGGAGGTGAATACTTAAGCCATGAATTCACTTCTTATCTTAAACACCATGGAATAGTTTCTCAGTGGACTCCACCGTATACACCGCAGCATAATGGTGTATCAGAGAGGAGAAACAGGACCTTGTTAGACATGGTCCGATCTATGATGTCTATGTCAGGACTACCCTTGTCTCTCTGGGGCTATGCGTTAGAGACTGCTGCTTATTTATTGAATAGGATCTCAAGTAAATCAGTTCCTTCTATATCATATGAGATATGGAAGGGCAGAAAACCAAATTTTAATCACATTAAAATTTGGGGGTGTCCTGCTCATGTAAAGAAGAACGAGAGTGATAAGCTTGAGTCGAGAACCGATAAGTGTAGGTTTGTGGGATATCCAAAGGAGACGTTTACCATTCTGAGCAAAGGGTCTTAGTGGCCAAGAGAGCTGTATTTCTAGAAAGAGAATATCTACTCCAGAAAAACAGTGGGAGCCAGATAGAATTGGACGAGGTCCAAGAACCACAACCCATAGACATACACTCATTAGATGAGACTGTATCAGTTGATCCTATTCAAGGTGAAACACTGACACTGCGGAGATCTGGTAGACTACCGAGAGAACCTGAGAGATATGTTGGATATGTCTCAGAGGGGTCCTCTAAGGTATGTATCGATGAGGATGATGATCCTCAGTCGTACCAGGAGGCGATCCGTAGTGTAGACTCCGAGAAATGGCAAGAGGCAATGGATTCAGAGATCCAGTCCATGTACACCAACAAAGTTTGGAACTTAGTTGATGTACCTGAAGGGAAGGTCCCTATCGGCTGCAAATGGATTTTCAAAAGGAAAATCGGTGCAGATGGACAGGTTGACACATACAAGGCTAGACTAGTGGCGAAAGGATATCGTCAAAGGCAAGGCATTGATTATGACGAGACGTTTTCGCCGGTAGCCATGGTTAAGTCAATCAGAATCCTCCTTGCCATTGCTGTATACCTGGATTATGAGATCTGGCAAATGTATGTGAATATAGCTTTTCTTAATGGAAACCTGTCAGAAGAGGTGTACTTGGTACAGCCTGAAGGATTCACTTTCAAGCTACATCCTAATAAGGTATGCAAACTTCAAAGGTCTATTTATGGATTAAAGCAGGCATCTAGAAGCTGGAACTTAAGATTTGACGAGGCTGTCAAATCTTTCAACTTCATTCGGAATGAAGATGAACCCTGTGTTTACAAGAAGGTCAGTGGGAGCTCAGTGACCTTCTTGGTCCTTTATGTTGATGACATCTTACTCATTGGGAATGATGTAGGGATGTTGACATCAACTAAGTCTTGGTTGTCCAAGACCTTCTCCATGAAGGATTTAGGAGAAGCATCATATGTGCTGGGCATAAGGATCTATCGAGATAGATCTAAAAGGATGCTAGGATTATCTCAATCCATGTACATAGACACTATCCTCAAAAGATTTAGGATGGAAAATTCCAAGAGAGGTCTCATTCCCATGAGACATGGAATTTACCTATCCAAGGGGATGAGTCCTAAAACTTTTGAGGAGGTGGCACACATGAATAAGGTACCCTATGCTTCGGCGATAGGGTCAATCATGTATGTAATGCTATGTACACGGCCTGATGTTGCCAATGCTTTAAGCATTGTCAGTAGATATCAGGCAAATCCAGGCGAAGAGCACTGGAAGGCAGTAAAGGGTATCCTTAAGTACCTGCGAAGGGCTAAGGATCTTTTTTCTGCTTTATGGAGGAGAGGACCTACAGCTTAGAGCTTACACAGATTCTAGTTTCCAGTCAGATCCAGATAATTGTAAATCCATGTCTGAATTTGTATTCATGTTGAATGGAGGGGCAGTCAGTTGGAGAAGTCATCTGGATGAAGAAATTCATCTTGGAACTCGGCGTAGTTCTCGAGATATCAGCTCCCATCCCATTATTTTATGATAATAATGGGACCATCGCCCAGGCGAAGGAACCGAGATCTCACCAAAGGTCAAAGCATATTCTCAGGCGCTTTCACCTTATTCAGGAGATTGTTGATCGTGGAGATGTGATGGTAGAGCGTGTACCGTCAGAAGACAACATAGCAGATCTACTGACTAAGCCTTTGACACAGACTGTATTTGAGCGTCATCGGGATAAGATGGGCCTCAAAGTTGTGGGCAATTGGCTGTAGTTCAAGTGGGAGATTGTTAGTGTTGGTGTGCTACAGGCCAATTTCGGGTCGAGTAGGCCCAATAGTTGTACGATCTTGTTCTTTAATAAAGTGGTGTTTGAGCGTAAATATACGATTGTGTTACTTTACGTTGTCCCTAGGATATGTGGTTGTAAAGTCAGCTCGAGATGAGATCTCGAACATGAGACTTACTTTACATGAACACATACCTTAAACTGTTCCTGGTTGGAGGGTAATCACTCGGGGACTTTGATTACCTATTAAACCAGTACACATGATGTGTCAGTGACCAGTCTCATGGTCATTGGTGCGGGGCACCAACACATATGTGTAGGTGTATGTCCTTGGAGGATGTGCACTGAACTGATCCGCTATTGGATCTTCAGATGGTTGATTATACCTAATGTCAACTGAAAATCCAACGGTCACAGTAGCATCGTTGGTCCTTTGACCTGAGACATTGATCGGATCTTACACGAGGACTGGAATGGTTTAATTACTTAGCTAAGTGACTTTAACCATAAGTCATGAGTTGCCGAGTCATTAACCACTCTAGGAGACGTGTGAAGATCATCAATGGTCAAGAGGGGATCGCTCACTGTCGGGTATATATTAGACAGTTAATGGGTCATGACATTGACGCTCCGTTAAATCCCTGGCCAGGGTCGTGTGAGTTCGTTTAGAACGAACGTCATACACTTTAAGGGGGTCATAGTCAAATGGCACGATCATGGGGTTTGACAGAAACCATACCCTCGATCGTACCAGACTCATAAAATGAGCGAGGGATTATATCGATGTGGTAACTGTGGACTTACAGGTACCAGACAGGCTGGTTTAAACCCGGCGTCCTCTAGGATCACGCGGATTTGCTTGACCCAACGTGATCGAAAGGTTCGGAATAAATTAAACTATTATTCGGCTCTTGTAGAAGCGAAGAATATGTTTAATTTACTTCTAATTGAAAATTAGAAGTTAATGGGCCTTAAACTAGAGTGACTATGGACCTAGAGGATCACACACAATAGATTCTTGGGTGACGGATTATTGTTATACAAGTGCATGTATTAATTCCTTTTAATTCCTTTTGGAAAGGAGTGTAAATGGAGCTTAATACATATGTATAATAATAGATATGACATATATACTGTTTCGGTCTTTTGGAATCCTTTTCTAAAAAGCCTAAACTCTATATATAGATCCTACGTGAAGCTCATTCGAGCTTCTTTTTTTCTTCTTCCCTTAAGCTAACCAAGCATTAAGCTTAAGGGAGAGGATTAGTCTCCCCCTTTCTCCCTCTTGCTCTCTCTCTCTCTAGAAGGTGATAGAGTCGGGGATAGTCGTGCCGGGGAGGTACCGTCGCTGCACAAGGGTCCGTGTGGATCGTCTCTAGAGGCCGTACTGTTGTGCGGCTCAGTTTTTCTGCATCGGGCTTAGCGGACAGCGTCGTTCCGCGCAAGGTGAAACACGCAACCCGTAATTAGGGTATTAGAAACACCGATTAGAGCATAGATTAAGCTTTCCATAACACCGGGATCGGGCAAATGAAATTTTTGTTATCCGCTGCGTCGCCCGTAGGTGCTGTGCGAAACCTTACAGGTGGAACAAGCAAAAGAAATAAGAGATATGCGAAAGAGAAAACTAATGCCCAGTACTAAGAAAGAACGTGATCGCCACCAAGATAAACACAAGCCAAAGACCTGAGAAATATCTTAGAATATGAGGATGATGCACCCGCCCACGGGAGAGAGAAATCAATAGGAAACTACAGCTCTGTTGAATGTAACAGCCCAGCATCTACGCGTCACAGGAGTGTGACGGTCGCCTGATGAACCGTTAGAGGAACCTCACGCGCCTAATGAAGACCGTCAGAGTGTCTGCAGAACAAGCTCGTGAATCCTTCAAAGTCCAAACCTTCCAACCGGCCAGAAAGCTTGGGTCTCGCCTTATGAACCCTGTAAACCTGCCAAAGAACGTAGAACACAAGAAAATAATCCCAGATTAGCCTTTCACACAACGTAGCATCAATTCTCAAATAAACTTAATATCATTCAAAAGGAAAGGGGAATACCGGGGGAGTTTGATTTTTTAACCCCTCTGGGCGTTTTAAAAGATAGGAAGGATGTTTAGATGATTGAAACAAGTGGAGGAACGTGGAATACGGAGTGGGACAATGCTATGATGCAAAGGAGAAGGGAAGAACACAAGTTTGCCAATGATTGACTTAAACACTTGAAATCAAAGTACTCCCTTGATTGAGATGCAGATGGACGCAGAAAATCAATTCTCCTTGGTTGAATGTGGCTCCAGAATGCGGCATCACTTCGACGCAAACTCCAGATTTCTCCTCTCTAAGTCATGAAGTTAAGGGTTCTATTTATAAGCCCTCAAACTCTCCGGTCGAGCAGAGGATAATCTAGCTAAAAATGAGGATGATTCTTAGCAAAATCTTGAAGATAATACTCCCAAGAATCAATAGAAACAAACAAAAGGTCCTGAGGATCAGATTTGGAAGAGAAATCACAAGATCAAACTCTCAATTCGACCACGGAGTAGCAGGGAAAAGACCAGACTTGCCAGGACTTCTGTTTGGATGTAACGGCTGCACGACAAACCGCCACATAGACGTAACGCGCCAAAAGTAGACCGTTACACTACCCTATCTCTTAAGAAGATAAGATCAACGGGGTGAGTTTGCAAACAGTTGGACTCTGAAGAACGTGACGGCCATGGGTAGACGCGTTAGAGGAATATAACGGCCGCACGACATATCGTTAGAATCAACGGATAGGCAAAAGGATAAGCATTGGCAACAGGCCTTAAGCTGTAGGATTCTTCAAGATGTAACGGCCCAGAGCAAATGCGTCAAAAAGACGTAATGCACCTGTTATAGACCGTTAGAGACAATAAGGATCCAAAAGGAAAGCTTGCTAAGCTTCATTGAATGCAAGAAATCAAGGAACCAGACCCAACCAAGGAATCAAGATCCATGAAATAAACCTCCAACTGATCAAGAAGGCTCAATGAAAGAGTGAACAACTCGGAACATCATATAGAATGAACAAGGAGATGACCCGACTTATTGGTCACAAAACGGGTGTCAACAGATGCCCCTCCTTAACGTCCTCTTCGCAGGGGAGCGAGCGGAGGTGAAGCGAAAGCGAAATGGAACATGGAGATGAAGCAGAAATGAAGCGGAGTGGACAGAAAAGCGGGCGTTAAGGCAAACGACACTCGTTCAACCAACAAGCGACAAGAATTTTCTGGAAAACTTCGAACTACTCACAAGGAAATAGCCAACCAAAGGATGCATGTCTGGAGGAACTAACAACTAAGGAAAGGAAAACATGGCTAGCCGCCGGAGGCAACGGAAAGGAAAGAGACAACTGACTAAACTCCAGATAGGGATCTCCAGCCAACCAAATCAAGCGAATAGACCGAAGGAATCCTTCTAATTCAGAGTGGAATGATTCTCCTTATTCGAGATCAAGAACACAGCTATTCACCATCACTGAGATGCCTTGAACAGACGAAGATTCATGAATGCTCAAAGAATGCGCATGATGCATGCTGGGCTAAAATAAAGAAATCATCAAAACGAATGCAAAGAAAGAATAAAATAATAAGATACTCGAGAATAATATTGCTAGACCGGAGAAATCAGGGTCAGGACACCATCTGCAACCACGGCGTGCAAGATAGAACCATCGTCCCCAAATTTTTCCAACATAACGGCCTATCCAACGATTAAACATGTGCACCTAGATCATCATCATTTTTATTTAAGGGGAACATCAGATCCTGGAACACATGAATGACCAGCCGGTTCTCGAGATAATATATCATAGATAACATATAGTAATGCATCAAAGGGACAAAGGATTCGGGATACTGTACCTGACTTACCTGCCTGACGAACGGCAAAGCATGATGTTGTTCATAACTTCATCCATGAACAAAAGATTAGCCAATGATAATTAATATGAGCATGAAACAAGGCATAACTGTTTGTACGCATGAGAAGCATTAATAATATACACCATGGAAGAAAATGCAATCATTCAAGCATCAAATAAGCCATTTTATTCATCAAGAAATCTTCAAATTGTGACGGTTTAGAAATGGTGTGTCACACCACGTAACGGTCTAGGACTGGACCGTTATATATTGGTGATTCAAATTCTTCAATGAAACAATTCAACTGACCTGAGGGTCTAAGAAAGACGCGTCAAAGAATGTAACGCACAAGCTGAAGTCCGTCAGAGATGACACAGACCAGACTGCAACCTGATCAGCAGGAAATGTGTGATGGGAATCGACACCGAGCATATATATTTTATTTTGCATTTATGTTCTTTATTTTATTTTTATATCCATGGGAAAGTATAAGCGCAATTGTACGGCTTTGTAAGCCAATGCGTCATTCCCTTAGATTGTGTGGGTTTTTATATAATTATGTAGTAGGTCCAGCTAGGGGGCCCTCAGCCCTTTCCCATTAGTCCATGTCACCTATGTGGGGCTGGTAAACCCTCCTAGGTGACCATCTAGAAGGGTTGAATGACAATTGACCACATGGGAGACAAAGGGGTCAAAATTTCAAAGGTTGGCCACCAACCTACCCCTTGGTCAAGGGGGCGCCCCCTTCCACTTGTAATATTTTATTTTTTGTGTGTGTAATTCACATCCAATCTAGGCCATCCATTCCCCATCCCTAGATCCAAGGGTGTATAGTAGATTAGATTCATAGCATATAAAAGGTTGTATTTTCCATTTGTTATAATTAATGAAGAGAAAATTGTTGGAAAAAGCTTGAAGCTCCTTGCGCCCCAGCCCTCTCCCCTCTAGTTTCTTCATCCCCAACCCCAATTTTAGAGTGAATCCCTCTTCTATCATCCCTTCTCTATCTCCAGTGATCATCGGTGCCGCCGCCGCCGCCGTTCGTGCCGCCGTTGTGCCGCCGCGAAGTCGCCTCTACAGTTCTATCCATCTAGGATAGCAGCCACTTCTCCGAATTACTGCTCTCCACCACGTGAATATCTCGAGCTGAAATTTTGAGGGTGTGTTCTTAACTTGAATCCCCATTTCCACCTAAATTTTCACATCCAAATTCCTTCATTTGGGATTTTTTCATTTTCGTTCCTCTTTCATTCTCAGATCTGCCTTGTTTCTGTTTACAGTGACAGCAGCTCTGAGTTTTCCATATCTGGACCCCTTTTTGATTTTTTCAAGAGCTTCCAAATTAATTAGAAGTTCTGTCCACCTTCCCCTCTCACTAAGAATTTTCATAATTTTTTTTTATCCTTCCACCTATTTTACAAAATTCACCCAAGTTCCAAAGTCTGTTTTGTCTGCCTGTTCCCAGATCCGACCACCTGCCAGTGTAAACTCTCTAAAAAATCCAAACCTCCATATTTTCCAGATCCAAAAATAGTACTGATTTCCTCTCTTGAATTTCTACAACTTTTCTGAAGAACACAACTTCAGATTCGGAGGTTTAGCTATCGGTCAACGGTAGTTCTCAGACAAGTTCCCTATTGATCTGAGAATTTAGGTATTGTACAACAGCAGCTTCAAAAATGGTTAAGGCCCAGATCCGTGAAGATCCAGCATCTCTCTCCAGTCCTATCTTTAAGTATTTCAAGTTAGCTTTTCAACGGCACCAGTTTCGTGTCGATCCGACATCGGGGCTGATCGCAGCGTCCGTTCTCGCCGGAACACGCGCTGGAAACCAGAAGCTGCAGATCCGTGGGAAGCTAGTCCGGCGGGTGCCGATCGGAGCCGCCCGACTTCCGATCGACGTTCCAGCGTGCCGCCAGCCCAGGGAGCGCTTCCCCAAGCGTCCCCACCACAGTGGTGCCACCGGGTCCCACACGGCCCCTCCGGCCAGCACGCGGGACCCACAGTCGCGAGTACGTGTGCTGCCGAAGCTACGCGTGAAGCCGCCCGTCAACCCGAAATCGGTCCTCCCGGACCCACTTGTGTAGCCCTTTACCTCCCTGCGTGGAGTGGGCAGTAGTCCATTGCTGTAATAATTGTGTATTAACCGTCCCGGGAGTACGAGTTCGGCCGGGTCCGTCTTCCCCACGCCCGGTAGCGTGGAGGTATCGTTTCCGCTCCCTTCTCGGCATTTGCTTTCTTTCGTATATATATCTTTATGCCGCTGCTAGAGAGCATGTGTAGGGATATCTAGGTCGCTATATGATGTTTATTACCGCTGCTGCGAGAGAGAGAGAGAGAGAGAGCGTCCCGTGACCCGATCCGGGCACAAAAGAGAGCCGATCACCCTAGCTCATTGTCGGTTTCTCAACCGCACACGTCCGACGCTTCCCTCGTTAAGGGACAATCGCGAGCTTGTTGTGTCCGTGGTCCGTCCCGCATCAATTTGGTATCAGAGAGAGTTTGAGTCTAGGGTGTCAAAAAAAAAGAGTGTCATTTAAGTCTAAGTGTCTAAGTCGGTCTTAGGAGTTGCATTTGCATATCATTAGTCGGTATATCAAAAGGTGTTGTCCGAACGTTAGACTACGCCTATCGGGAAGGCCGCACATTTGCGCGAGTGATCTTCGGATCGATTAGCTCCGCCACGTACCGAGTCTTGATCGTCATGTCTAGGGTTGTAGTCCATTGTCTAGTTGGTTTATCTACTAGTGTCGACATGGCCATCCATTAGCTTCTCCGTGTCCCATGGATTACCAAACACCCGGATCTTATCCATGGTGGCGATACTATCTCAAATAGAAGGACCACCCGAATCACCCCACTAGGCCCGAAACCCGGGACTTCTACGGGTCCGATGACCCAGGTGACTACCTAGAGTGGGAAGCCATTATGGACGACTACTTCGAGGTGTACAATATGTACGGGCCCATGCAAGTCGATGTTGCCAAAAGGTGACTTTTTGGTGAAGCCGCCGAAACATGGAGGGACATCAAATATTGGAGGGCGGATATGAATCTAAGGCCCATCGAGTCATGGTGGGAAATGAAGAGAGCGCTTAGGAGGGCCTACTTTCCCCGCCCACCTACCTCCAACCACGGAGGTCATACCACTCACCAACCCCACCAACTCACCCGCAATCAAGTGGGCCACACCTCTACCCAATCCCACCCCTTCACCGCCGTCCAAGCCCACCAAGGCGACCCCAATCTAGTGACCCGCCCAGTCACCTCCAACCAACCTCCCCTTGGCACCCCCATCCCAACCCACTCAAGTACCTCCAACCGAGTGGAAGCCCCGCTTATAGCCGAGCCTAGGACCACACCTAGGCCAAGGGACGAGGAGCGAGTCCACCCCAAGGTCCCTACTCCAACCCGCACCCTTGCCGAGATCTTGAAACAATTTACGGACGGGCTGGATAGGATTGAGAGGGCACTACTCCAACCCGAGCCCAAGGAGGTCATAGCCGGTAGTCTTCACCCGGCCCCACCTCTAGCATCCCCAAGCCCTCTTCCCACCATGGATACCACGCCTCCATCACCCTCGAGAGCTCCAATGCCACCACCCTCTATGTCCGAACGTGATTCGGAACCATCTCATTTGGAGCCACCAAGGCCCGAGCCACCCGTATTTCTAACGGGTACACTATACATCGCCGAGCCACTTTTTAGTTGGCTCAAGGATGGCTTGGTCCCACCTCCCTTTCCATCCATGGACACCATCCTCCCTTTAGTGCCGGTCAACTCCTTCCATACCACATTTCGATCTAGTCACCATGTTGACACATTGGACGATCTTGTCATGGGATTAGATTCACATGACGCATCTTTTGGCGCGAGGCTTCACCCATCCGGCCTTCGGGTCCATTACCTCCGAGTGTACCGTGGGTTGTGTCACCACGGAGGTTCTTCTACTTCTCTCTCTATCGGACGAGCCCGAATTCATACCCTTTTGTCCAAGGGAGGAATCATACTTCTTGCCTACGATCCCCGTCCCACCCGTCACAATTCAAGAATGTGACTATCCACACCTTCAAAACTTCTACACGTGGGACCGTGACTTGTGGGAACCCACCACAAGGGGTCATACCTTCTTTGATCCCTTTGACCCATTCCCTAGTGGATCCTTAGACCCTCCATATATACTTCACTTCTTAGAGGGAGTCCACTATCACACTCCTACCCCATGGGCCGGGTCATCTATGCCCACCAAGCCCGTACACCTACAAGATACACCATCATCTAGGGGAAATACTCTTGGTCCTCCCACATCCACATCCCATATGCATGCATGGCCCACCTTAGGAGGTCTAGGATTTCCGCATGATGTCAACCACCGGTTACGTCAGATGCATGCATGACATATGTTCGGGTGTCCTGGTCCGCCGTCATCCATGTACGGGTCGGACTAACCATAGATTTGTCTCGAGTCATGAGTCGGTTTCTTATTTGTGTGGTTTGCATATGTGTGTTAGTGCATGGTGAGTTTGCATGTGTCGTGTGCAAGCTCGTCGATGTCAGTCCCTTATGAGTGTGAAAGCGAGTAGACTCACTCGAGGAGTTTGGGAACGGTTCTACCTCTATACCCGGATCAGTCACCTACAGGGACCCAGCGGTGATTCCTAGTGAGTCTTCGAGCCGCCTCCTCCCATTTTGAGAGTACCCCACCCGGAGTGTGCACCTTTAGCCCATAGCAGTTCGTGCATATCGAGTATATATGGAATGAGTAGGTGACGATCACTTGGAGTGGAGCATACCCGCGCTACTTGGCACGGTGACGTATCCGCCGGAGTACCCGAGCATCCATACCCCTACTCGACGGGGTCGAGTTCCTCCCACCCGGGGAGAGATGAAGGGAATCGATGTAACGACCCGAGAATCCGATTACCGGGAAGGCCCGATAACCCGAGACTCGCACCGCCGCCCACGAGCCAGGAGGGCTCGGAAGGGCTAAAAGGAGTGTGGAGGCACAAAGAAATAGGAAATAAAGCAGGACAACCAACAACAACAAGCTGAAAGAAAGAACAGCAACAGCTACAACAGAGTCCAGTCCAACCGAAAGTACAGTCTAAAGCAGTAAAACGTACCACGTGCCAAGTGAACACTCGGCCCGGCAAGTTGGCAACAGAGAACCTCCGCTCCGCACCCTCGAACCACGAGGAAGAACCGCCACACCTGAAAAGCAGGGAATGAGTCTCCAAAACAGAGACTCAGCAGGGATCCCGCGGAACCCCAACCGGAAACAACGGCGGTAGCGGAAAGGAGAGCTACAACTACAGCAGGAACAGCAAACCGGTGGCCGGTCAAAAACTCGGCACTACAGCTACTCCTACTGCACCGGAAGGTACACCTCGGTCACGCAGACGAAGCTACCGAACCACACTAGTACCACCTACCGAAGCAAGAACACACGGCAACCACGCCGTAGAGGCCTGTCCCTCGGACACAGCCGACCTGGACACGCTGTCCAAGGTGCAACCCCGACCATCCGATCGCGGGTACCGCACAACAAGACCCAACCTCGGTAAAGCCACTAGCATTAGACCCTTGGCGCGAAAACCAACACACGCGCCACGGCGAAACAACCGAACTCAACGGTCAACACGACCGAAAACCCGAAGGTCGAAATCACGGAAACTGATAGTCTGTCACTCCGTACTCGACAGGAGTACCACCCACTAGAAGCACAGCCGGTAGCGTCCCCTGACGTCTTACACCGCACCGCAAGTGAACTGCCTGACGTGGTAGCTCCTACCAAAGGCACGAACACCGTACAAGTAACTACAACAAGTGACTAGCTGGGGTCACGCCCGTCGACGTGGGTCCAACCGCCCCCAACCACGTGTGCACACACAGACCGCGCGTCCCTGGTCTGGTCCTCTGACCGGTTTTCCCCTCAGCCGGACTTTGGCTGCAAGACGTGGGGCCCGACGGCAACCGGTCCACAAACCGCCTCTAAGGGTAAGCCCGTACACCACTCCCTGGTGCGACTAGCACACGCGTACTAGTAGGCTACGACTAGTGGAGGGTCACTGAAGGAGTAGACTCTCAAGTCAACGGAAAACAACGTCCGCATCCGACAAAGTACGGGGACCATCCCACGTACTAGCACCGTCGCACGATGACCACAGTCGGAGAAGAAACGGGACTCACAGTCCACAGCCGCGCACACACCCTGCGCGAGAGTCGAGAAAACCCAAGTGACGCTAAGTCACTGGGCTCTGGACAGTCCTCTAGACGCCCTACACCCAACGGTCCTTGAGTCACAAGACTCGGGGTCAAGACCGTTGCACGCAACAGCACAAGGCCGTCAATCTAGTCCAAGCTCTAGGTCTAAAACCACTGTAGCACGAATACCGAGGCAGCTCACGAGCCGCCGAAACCATTCCCTTGGGAAGGGAACTCACAGGACTAAGGCCACACACACGGCCCACGCGGAAAGCACAGAAGCACGATTCCCAAGGCAACTTGCACACCACCAAGCTGTGGCCCAACTCAAGGAAAAGAGGGAAGCCTCCAGCCCCAGACTGGACAACTGGGCTCGCAGCCCAAGGCCTCACACAGGACCCACTCGGGGATCGCTTTTCGGAGAAACCGATGACACACGTCAACGCACGGTGACACGAGTCGGGAACTCTACAACCGGGACTCCAACGTACCATGACACCTGGCCCCGACGACGTGCACAACATCCGTCAGGCCACAGGTCGGCACGTGGTTCGAGAACCACACACCCGGGACTCGAATCAGTCAAAACGGAAACACCGGGTTAGACTGGCACATGTGCGGTTCACCCTGGGCCGCTCAAGGGATGTGCGGCTAGGGTACAGCCGCTCAAGAGACATGCGGTCAGGCAGGAGCCGCACAAGGCTCTAATCGGACTAACCCCAAATGGAGGATGGACGGTTAGGGCTGGACCGCCCAAGGGGATGTGCGGCCAAGGATCGTCCGCACAACCTAACCGACCTACTCCAGTGCCGGTCAAAACGGTTTTGACCAAACCGCACAACCCAACCGACACTAAACTGTTGACCAAGGGTCAACTGGGATATGCGGTCAGCTCATGGCCGCACAAGCCCACGGAAAGACAGACGGCTGGGTACCAACCGTCCATAGGGGAGACATGCGGTTCTCACCTGGCCGCACATCAAATGTGCGGTCTATCGTGCGACCGCACAACCCCAAAACCAAGAGAAAATGAACGGGCCAAAGGCAACCGCCCTCGCGATGGACGGGCCCGGTTCGACCGCCCAACCATCACGGCGGGTAAACCCAGGGGGTCTCCCGATCGTAGCCTTTCCACGCCCCGTTCGTGCCGAAACGAAGGGGATACAACCACAACCACCCTGGCAATCACGTGGACTCCGACCGGAGTCAAAACGACGCACGAATCGCGAGAAACGAGCGATTCTACCGAAGTTACCCAAAAAGGGTTACCGAGCTTCTCGGAGCTCTACCGGTCCAACGGGACCACCAATCGAGACGAAATCAGGGGGAAAAGAACGCTCTCGCCCCAAGGAATCCGTTGACAGTAACCGATCTGGAAACCGTCGCCGTTTCCCGACCGACCCTACGAAACCCACAAAACCACAGTTTCGCTAGAACGGACCCAAACACAGCTGTTTCCGCGCCGAACGACGTGCAATGGCAGGGGAAACGAGCAGAACGCAGTGGTGTTCCGTCACCCTACCTCCACCGAAGAAACCGTGCGCCGAAGCGACTAATCCACGCCGAAAACGCCGTTGAAGCCTCGCCGTTCCACGAACCCACGGCCGAGCTTCCACGCGCCTCCACCGCCTCGATCCTCATCCATCCTCGCCCGCGCCTCGCCCGCGCCGTCCCCGCCTCGCCCGTACTCCGCCCCGTCGGCCGCCGGAGAGAGAGGGAGAGAGGAGAGAGCGTGAGAAGAGAGAGGGAGAGAAATGAGAAATGAGAGGGGAGAGAGAGAGAAAAGCTATTTATAGGGAAATCCGGAAAATCGGAAAAATCCAGAAAAATAGAAAATCACACCCTCGCGATCCTCGGAACGCACCGATCGCAACGGTACCACTCGCGCCCTGGTGAACGGCCCGGTTCACCCGCAACGAGGTTCCGAAGGGAAAGCCGAAACCCACGCCGGGAATCGGAAAAACACACGCGGAAAAAGCCGCGGAACGCCTCCGGGCCTCCGAAACGACTCCGGATCGCACCGATCCGAACACGAAAGATGTCCGAAACGAAATTTCAGACAAAACAGAGTTGGACAATCCGAGAAACCAGATCCGGAGCCCACGAAAAGGATCCGAAGAATCCGGGGCATTACAGCCCTCCCCCCTTAAAGGAATTTCGTCCTCGAAATTCAGGACCAAGCACGAAGTCCCAGGGGAAGAACACAGAATCACTGACACGCTGTCAGAGCCCCAGCACAGAAAACCTCGATTCTCACGAAAACACCGATCCTGAGGGACACAGCCAGACTTACGATCACAAGCAACACCTCGCTCCTCGCGCCGAGCACACAGGCCAACAGAGCAGGCATATACCAAAGGACACAGTCCGGCATCACCTCAGACAACGCGAGAATCCACCGTGGCGCCGCAGCCACGATCTCGCTCACCGAGGAAACACAACCCTCGACACGAGCAACAGCTACTGATCCACCCCAGGGTCAGCAGACAAAACACACATCAGCTTCACAACCAGCTGACAGGTCGCACACCCTCCTCAAGGGAGCAACCAACACAGAGCCTCCACCAGCTCAAGCAGCCAGCTCAACAGACCGCAACCAGCACATCGGCTCAACACCAAGAAACACCCCACACATGGCAAGCCGAAAGCCGGACACAACACCGTGCCAATTCTCGTCAGAAGACAACTTCGACAAAGTCCAGATCCCATCCGGAAAGGCACATCGCAGAAACGACCATCAAAGGTCTCGCTGGCACACGGCTCTCGCCACGCTCGAGCCCCAACAACCAGCATCTTCTGTCTCTGAAAAGACCATCCACTGGTCGCCAAATACACGTCAACGGGAAACCTCCACCGGCCCAACAGGCACGATCCAATTCACAGCAGGCCATCCGCTGACTCACACATAGACCGATGCCACATCTCGAGCTACACTCCTCTCGGACTCCGCATCCGAGCTCGATCATCGCGCCAACTCGACCCTCTCGGGGAGCACGACGAAACCAAATGACAGAACATGGCGTCTTCAGTCATCACCTCACGGGACTCAGACTTATAGGGAACCACCCCATGCTAATCACCAAACCAGGGATAACCTTGCGACACCAACGTCCTATCAAGGACCACCAACCGACGCTAATCTCACAGAAGGCCTCCGCCCACAAGCGTCACTCTTCCATCTGGTCTCATCACATCCTTCGATCAAACCAAGTGGACACCTGCCAATCCCGATTCCGCCCTTACCACAGAGCCACGGGACACCACCTGAACAGCGCTCGTGGGTCCCTAAGCAATAAACATCTCACCGTCACAATCCGACAAGACCGTAGAACCAACGGAAGCCCACAGCCTGCCAGAGACCACTTCTCCAAAAACGATCTTATCCGAGGACACGACTGGGAACACAAGTCGGGCACCAAGCCGCCGACTCTGACCAACACATCCTCGACCATCGTCAGGCGACATCCTCAACAACCCCATCCAGGTCCAATACCGACGCCTGACACGGCTTCCAACACAGGAACAGGGTACTCATGCGGCGCACTAGCCAGCACATTCCCCAACACTCCATCCTGCCAGTGCCAAGAACCATAATACCTCGAGCAACGGCACGGCAAAATCACGTTTCACACCGAGGAACCCATCCTCCGATGTTGAACGCGAACTCAGGAATCCGCCCGTAGCAACCAATGCTACGATCCTGAACCAATGGGTTACGAGCCCACCACGCTTCCGCTGCGCACTCAGATCCGCGCGCACAGTCGAGAAAGCAAACACCGCCCAACCAGCACTCGTCCTTTCGGAACAGCGCCAGCACACCCTCACACGACAAGGGGATGGGCACAACTTCTCACAGACAACCACCTTGCCAAGACAAGGAGCACGTCTCGCACGGACTTCATGGCACACAAGGCCAACCAATCCGGGCACACAATGCAAGACGGCAATCCTTAACCCAACACAATCTCTCCAACCAAAGGAGAAACCAGCGCACTTCGACCAACGGAAGAACTCCACGCTCGACCTGACCTCGAACCTCGCGCACGCTGGAAACAGCACCATCCAGCACCAAGGAAAACCATCGCTTCCATCAGGTCAGCGCCTCCGACACACTCGACGAGTGTCACGTCGGACCACCATCACAGCATCTCTCGATGCACCACCGCTGCAATTCCTCGAACTGCAACACGGCATGCCAAGAGCCGCCACACGAGCCATAACCGACAACCGCCGATGCTCACCCTCGAGTCCCGAAACTCACCGCGGAGCCTTCACATCTCAAGCCAACTCCAGGGCGAACACAACCCATCCACTGACAGAAGCACAGGAGCAAAGACTTAACGGGACATCTCTGCCAAATTCTGCCTCGAAATCAGCAGAACAATTGGGATCGACACGTCATTTCTGACGCAACAGAGCACGACAAAACATCAGGCTCGACGAAACAGCAACCCACCGAGAAGATCCTCCGCTCACCCGAGCACACTTCTCGATCAAAACACCTCAGGAGCTGGACAAACCTCAAGCTGGAGTGATCAAAAACCGACAGCAGCTCCCTCAGAGCACGCTCACGGCCACTTAACCAAGAACAGTCCGCACCAGCCACCTGACCACGCTGCAGGTTCCTCGAACGCAGCACCGCGAACTCACGCCTGCCAGCAACCTCTGCCCAACGCAGCACAACCAGGGCCACCACCGATGAGGGAGAAGGCTCTCGACCTCGATCCTTAGACCCCATGTTGGCACGAAAGCCGCGGGCAGCAACCACCTCACAGCGCCGCACAGCGCACCCAAGCGAGAAACAAGGCGGGAAGCGAACACAAAACCCTAAGCCAGCTGCCGACTGTACTGGACCTTACGGACTCTGATCACTGCAATATCTCGAATTCCTATGTACGTCCACAACCACCGCTCTGATACCAGCTGTAACGACCCGAGAATCCGATTACCGGGAAGGCCCGATAACCCGAGACTCGCACCGCCGCCCACGAGCCAGGAGGGCTCGGAAGGGCTAAAAGGAGTGTGGAGGCACAAAGAAATAGGAAATAAAGCAGGACAACCAACAACAACAAGCTGAAAGAAAGAACAGCAACAGCTACAACAGAGTCCAGTCCAACCGAAAGTACAGTCTAAAGCAGTAAAACGTACCACGTGCCAAGTGAACACTCGGCCCGGCAAGCTGGCAACAGAGAACCTCCGCTCCGCACCCTCGAACCACGAGGAAGAACCGCCACACCTGAAAAGCAGGGAATGAGTCTCCAAAACAGAGACTCAGCAGGGATCCCGCGGAACCCCAACCGGAAACAACGGCGGTAGCGGAAAGGAGAGCTACAACTACAGCAGGAACAGCAAACCGGTGGCCGGTCAAAAACTCGGCACTACAGCTACTCCTACTGCACCGGAAGGTACACCTCGGTCACGCAGACGAAGCTACCGAACCACACTAGTACCACCTACCGAAGCAAGAACACACGGCAACCACGCCGTAGAGGCCTGTCCCTCGGACACAGCCGACCTGGACACGCTGTCCAAGGTGCAACCCCGACCATCCGATCGCGGGTACCGCACAACAAGACCCAACCTCGGTAAAGCCACTAGCATTAGACCCTTGGCACGTGGTACGTTTTACTGCTTTAGACTGTACTTTCGGTTGGACTGGACTCTGTTGTAGCTGTTGCTGTTCTTTCTTTCAGCTTGTTGTTGTTGGTTGTCCTGCTTTATTTCCTATTTCTTTGTGCCTCCACACTCCTTTTAGCCCTTCCGAGCCCTCCTGGCTCGTGGGCGGCGGTGCGAGTCTCGGGTTATCGGGCCTTCCCGGTAATCGGATTCTCGGGTCGTTACAATCGACACCAAGCATATACATTTTATTTTACATTTGTGTCCTTTAGTTTATTTTTATATCCATGGGAAAGTATAAGCACAATTGTACGGCTTTGTAAGCCAATGCGTCATTCCATTGGATTGTGTGGGTTTTTATGTAATTGTGTAGTAGGTCCAGCTAGGGGGCCCTCAGCCCTTTCCCATTGGTCTATGTCACCTATGTGGGGCTGGTCAACCCTCCTAGGTGGCCATGTAGAAGGGTTGAATGCCAATTGACCACATGGGAGACAAATGGGTCAAAATTTCAAAGGTTGGCCACCAACCTACCCCTTGGTCAAGGGGGCGCCCCCTTCCACTTGTAATATTTTATTTTTTGTGTGTGTAATTCACATCCAATCTAAGCCATCCATTCTCCATCCCTAGATCTAAGGGTGTAGATTAGATTAGATTCATAGCATATAAAAGGTTGTATTTTCTATTTGTTATAATTAATGAAGAGAAAATTGTTGGAAAAAGCTTGAAGCTCCTTGTGTAACGACCCGAGAATCCGATTACCGGGAAGGCCCGATAACCCGAGACTCGCACCGCCACCCACGAGCCCGAAGACTCGGAAGGGTTAAAAGGATGGTGTGGAGACTACACAAGTATCATAAATAATTGCAGAAATTAAACAGTTATAATATTAAGCAGGAAATGAATTAACATTTTACATGGTCCACAATAAAATAACAACAACAGCAAGAACAGTCCACGACTAGTACAGTGACAAGGAAGAAAAGTACAGCTACACGGGACATACCCCGGCTCTGACCTCTGGCACTACCTCTGGGCACCCGCACCACGCTGCGCTCCTGACGCGCTCCCCGAAGGTGGCGTCTCACCTGAAACACGGTGAAAACACGCAGGGAATGAGTCTCGGAGCAAGACTCAGTAGGGATCACTCGAACTCTACCTCGTAAAACGAGAAACCACTACTCTAGCGGTAGGAAAGTACCTCGGAAAGGAAATCCCTGTATTCTATAGAACTAGACCCTACGGCACGCAAACTGACACACGTGCCACGGTACAAGAAGACCGAAATCAACGGTCGAACCGCAAAACCCGAAGGTCGGAAACACACGACTGACAGTCTGACACTCCGTACTCGACAAGAGTACCACCCACTAGAAGCATAGCTGGTAGCGTCCCCTGACGTCTTACACCGCACTGCAGGTGAGCCGCCTGACGTGGTAGGTCCTACCCGAGGCGCAAACACCGAACAAGTAACCACAAATAAGTAACTAGCTGGGGTCACGCCCGTCGACGTGGGTCCAACTGCCCCCAACCACGTGTGCACACACAGACCTTGCGTCACTAGGTCTGGTCCTCTGACCGGTTTTCCCCCGTAGCCGGACTCTGGCTACCGACGAGGGGCCTACGGTAACCGGTCCACAAACCGTCTCGAAAGGTGGGTGCCCGTACACCACTCCCAGGTGAGACCAGCACCTCGTACTGGTGGGCTACGACTAGTGGAGGGTCACTGAAGGAGTAGACTCTCAAGTCAACAGAAAACGACGTCCGAGTCCGAAAACGTGTGGGAATCACCCCACGCACTAGCTCCGTCAACGGGGCCACGGTCGGAGAAAAATGGACGCACCGCCCACAGCCAAACTCATGACCAAGGCAAACGGAACCTCCGGACACCAAAGACACGGTCACGGAACTCCACGGGGTACCCGGGACGAACACACGGCCCAAGGGGAACACCCAACAATAGCCAGATCGCGCTAGGGACACCTAGCGCGATAGGGAAGAACGCGCTAGGGCCTCCTAGCGCGACAAGGCATGTCGCGCTAGGGACGGCTAGCGCGACACGACAGATCGCGCTAGGGATGCCTAGCGCGACAAGGCTGATCGCGCTAGGACCCCATAGCGCGACAGGAATCGCCTCCTGTTCATCTTCTCTGATGAACGCGCTCGGTCGGGACATCGCGACCTCCAAGAACGCGCTATTGGAATATAGCGCGTTCTCAGTCCGCGGCCGAAAACGGTAGAAACGCCCAAAAATTCTAACCACGCCCCCATGCCTCCATAGGAGAGGGGGAAAACAAGGGGGAAGACCCCTGGGGACCCCTAGCATGATTCTAAGCCATCAAAACATGAATCCATGCATCAAATCCATAGATCGGACGAGCTCTCCCCAAATCATGGAAAAACCCAAAAACGCTCAAACGATCCCCTCTCGGCCTCCCCGCGGCCTATAAATCGCGGAAAAGATCGGTATGAGGCTAAGGAACGTCACCCTACCTCAATGGAGCGAATGCTCCGCCGAATCAACCACGGATCGCGAAGAACGCTTTAAACTTCACGAACTCCCCACGCTTCCCACGCACGCCGCACGCCCACGAGCTCGCCTCGCCGCCGCCCACACGTCCGCGCCGTCGCCCCGCCGCCGTCCGTAGTCGGAGAGGGGTTCGCCGCGCCCGAATGGGAGAGAGGGAGAGAGGAGGGTGTCACGGTGGGAAGAAACGGAGGAAGAGGAAGAAGAAGAAAGAGAAAGGAGAAAAGAAAAAGAAAAGGAATTAGGGCTTTATAGAAAATCCGAATTTTCGGAAAAATACCGAAAAATAGAAAAATACATTTCCGGAATCCTCGGAACGCACCGATCGCAACGGTACCACTCGTGCCCGGGTGAACCGCCCGGTTCGCCTGCAGCGAGCTTCCGAAGAAAAAGCCGAAACACACACCGGGAATCGGAAAACACACGCGGAAAAGCCGCGGAACGCCTCCGGGCCTCCGAAACGACTCCGGATCGCGCCGATCCGAACACGAAGATGTCCGAAACGAAATTTCGGACACAACGGAGCTGGACGCTCCGAGAACCAGATCCGGGACCCACGAAGAAGGATCCGAAAGGTCCGGGATATTACAGCCCTCCCCCCTTAAGGAATTTCGTCCTCAAAATTGAGAACAACCCAAGGGGAAAGAAGAGGAAGACTCACTCAAACAGGTACGGGAACTGCTGACGCATCTCGTCCTCACGTTCCCAAGAAGCCTCACCACCAGAGTGTCGTTGCCACACGACCTTTACCAAGGGAATGACCTTGTTCCGCAGGCGCTGCTCTCGCCTATCCTCCACGCGGATCGGAAACTCTGGGAGAGAAAGATCTGGAGTCACCTCAGGCCAAACGGAAAACTCGAGCACATGAGAGTCATCGGACATATACTTCCGCAACATCGAGACGTGGAACACGTCATGCACCGACGCCAACTCAGGAGGCAACTGTAATCGGTAAGCAACCTCACCGATGCGCTCCACAATCGCGAAAGGACCAATATAGCGGGGACTCAGCTTCCCACGCCGTCCAAAACGCATCACCCCCTTCATCGGAGAAACTCTCAAGAACACATGATCGCCCACGGCGAACTCGAGGGGCTGCCTCCTACGGTCAGCATAGCTCTTCTGCCGACTCTGGGCCGCCAACATGTTCTGACGAACCAGGTGCACCACATCCACACATTGCTGCACCAATTCCGGTCCCGTCAAAACACGCTCACCCACCTCAAACCAATCAAGTGGAGTCCGACAAGGACGCCCGTACAATGCCTCATAAGGAGCCATGCCGATGCTCGAATGATAGCTATTGTTATAGGCAAACTCCACCAACGGTAGGTGATGAATCCAACTCCCCTGCCACTCCAGGCAGCAGGATCTCAGCATGTCCTCCAAAGTCTGAATGGTCCTCTCAGACTGACCATCTGATTGAGGATGATACGCCGACCTAAATGCCAACTCTGTGCCAAGAGCTCGTTGGAAACTCCTCCAGAATCTAGAAGTGAAGCGCGGATCCCGATCCGACACGATCGAAATGGGAACCCCATGCAACGGCACGATCCGCTCCACATAGAGACGAGCCAACCTGGACACGCTCCAGTTGACCTTGATCGGTAACAACCGGGTCACCTTCGTCAGCCGATCCACCAGCAACCAAATACTGTCCTGTCCACTCGGGGTCCTCGGTAATCCCACCACGAAATCCGTGGTCACATGGTCCCACTTCCAAGCAGGAACATCCAAGGGCTGGAGAGTACCTCCTGGTCGCTGATGCTCCGCCTTCACCTGCTGACAGATCAGGCACCTGGCCACAAACTCTGCGACATCTCTCTTCATGCCAGGCCACCAGAACTGCCTCCGCAAGTTCCGATACATCTTCGACGCACCCGGGTGCACAGTGTACCTGCTCCCATGAGCCTCGCATAACACCGCGCGACTAACCTGCTCCTCGGCTGGGACGTACAGTCTGCCACGAAACCTCGCAGCACCGTCCTCGCCAAGTTCCACATCAGCCATAGCCAAAATCCGGGGTAACTCAGGGTCCACATGCTGAGCCTCTGTCACCTGACGATGGATAGCAGGAGTGACAGTCAGGCTCGCAAGCACTGCCAACCCTGGCTCCTGGGGAATCTTGAGCCTGAAAGATACCTCGGGCACTTGTTCCCAGAGCCTCCACTTCCTCAACATCAAGGCACTGACCGCAACCTTCCGACTCAAGGCATCGGCGACGACATTCATCCTGTCCGGCTGATAAGACAGGGTGAAGTCATAGTCCTTCATGAACTCCATCCAACGCCTTTGCCTGAGGTTCAGGTCCTTCTGCAAGAACATGTACCTCAAACTCTGATGGTCAGTGAACACCTCGAACTTCTCACCGTACAGATAATGCCTCCAGATCTTCAGCGCGAAGATCACTGCCGCCAACTCAAGGTCATGGGTAGGGTAGTTCTCCTCATGGGGCTTTAGCTGCCGAGATGCATAAGCCACCACTCTACCATGTTGCATCAGAACAGCACCCAATCCAACGCCGGAAGCATCTGTACACACCACGAAACCTCCCAATCCTGAAGGCAAAACCAACACCGGAGCCGAGGTGAGCAACCTCTTCAGTTCACTGAAGCTCTGCTCACACTCCTCGGACCAGACGAAAGGCACATCCTTCCGCGTGAGCCTCGTCATCGGGGTCGCAATGCGGGAAAAATCCTGGATAAACCGGCGATAGTAACCCGCAAGCCCCAAGAAACTCCGGATCTCCGTCACCGATCTCGGCCTCGGCCACTGCATCACTGCCTCGACCTTGGCGGGATCCACGGAAATGCCATCACCAGAAATCACGTGCCCCAGAAAGTGCACCTCGCTGAGCCAAAACTCGCACTTGCTGAGCTTCGCATACAACTGGTGATCTCGCAACGTCTGCAGCACCACACCCAAATGGTACGCATGCTCCTCAGCAGACTGCGAATAAACAAGGATGTCGTCCACGAAGATGACCACGAACTGGTCCAAATACGGATGAAACACCCTCTGCATCAAGTCCATGAAGGCTGCTGGGGCATTGGTGAGCCCAAACGGCATCACCAAAAACTCATAATGCCCGTACCTCGTACTGAATGCAGTCTTCTCCACATCGGACTCGCGAATTCTCAGCTGATAGTAACCGGACTGTAAATCAATCCGCGAGAACACTCGCGCAGACTGTAGCTGGTCGAACAAGTCATCAATCCGCGGCAACGGATACTTGTTCTTAATGGTCACGTCATTCAACTGCTGATAGTCAATGCACAGCCGCAGACTACCGTCCTTCTTCTTCACAAACAACACGGGCGCACCCCAAGGGGAAAAGCTAGGACGAACATACCCCTTGGCCAGCAGTTCCTGCAACTGCGCCCTCAACTCTCTCAACTCAGCGGGGGCCATACGGTAGGGAGCCTTCGCCAAAGGTCCCGTACCAGGCACAACCTCGATCACGAAATCGATCTCCCGCTGGGGAGGTAATCCAGGCAACTCCTCGGGAAAAACGTCGGGAAACTCGCACACCACCGCAATATCCTCGACATCCGGCTCCATCCGGTCAGACACAACCACTGACGCGAGAAAACCCTGACAACCTGAATCAAGCAATCGACGGGCTCGAATTGCAGAGATAAGGAATCGAGAAGAGGCGGAACGGATACCTTGGAAATAGAAGGTCCTCTTGCTCGGATGCTGGAAGTAGACCCTCTTCATTCCACAATCCACCACCCCTCCATGAGTCTCGAGCCAATCCATGCCTAGAATCACGCCATAATCCCGAAGCTGCAACGCATACAACCTGCCTGGCATACTCCGGCCATCGATCCACACCGGAACCTGGTCGAAGCAATATGGAGTGACCATAAAGTCACCCGAAGGTAACTCCACTGCCAAATCACAGGACAACTGGGTCACCGGCTCCTCGACGCTCGACGCGAAATCCTCCGAAATAAACGAATGAGACGCGCCAGAATCGAACAAAACCCGAGCCGCACAACCCAAAATCTGAACGGTACCTTCCACGAGCTGCGACGCCACTGCCTCTGCCCTGGTCATGTGCGTGATCTGGCCCCGAGCCCTCTGCCTGCCTCCCACGCTAGCTGACCTGGGTAGCGGCGGATACTGTCCCTGCTGCTGCTGCCTCTGCTACTGGGGAACCTGCTGATGCTGAGGAAACTGCTGCTGCGGCGGTCTCTGAGGACAGTCACGCGCCATGTGCCCTGGCTGGTCACACCGAAAATAGATGATCGGCGCCGTGCACTGCCTGCCTGGGTGGGTACCACCACATCGTGGACAAGGTCCTCGCGATCCACCCACTGATCCCTGACGCTGCAAAGGAATCGGCTGCTGCACACTGCCCGATGAAGCCTGCCCTTGATCCTTGTGCTTCTTCCGGAGACTCTTCTTCAAGAACTTCTTGACCTTCGAGCCAAAGGACGCAGATCATGTCACCGAAGCTGCCGATGTCGGTACTCCTGAACCACCCGACGCATGCTGGAAGAAACCCTGCTGCTGGGTAGCCGACTGCTGGCTGCGACCCGACAAGGACTGCCCCTGGCTGACCGGTCCTCGAGTCCTCTGCATATCCATCTCCAGGGAAATCGTAACACGAGACGCCGTCTCCAGATCAGTGGCCCCATTCGCGATCAAATGGTGCCTCAGCTCCAGCCTCAAGCCCTGTACAAACTGCGTGATCCTCACCCTCTCATGCTCCATGATGTGAGGTGCGTACCGACCCAGCTCGACAAATCGGGCCCTGTACTGCAATACGGATATGTCACCCTGCACCAGCTTCAGAAACTCCCGCATCCGCTGCGTAGCAACAACATCTGGACAGTACGTACGCTCGAAAGCACTGACGAAGTCATCCCACTCGATCTGCTCAAGTGGACGAAGCTGAAAGGACGTCTTCCACTTGGAAGACCACCACCTCCGAGCCGTACCCTGCAACTGGTTGTAGGCCAACACTACTCTGTCCTCGGCAGCACTTTTCACAGAACTGAACACCCGCTCCATCTCATCGAGCCAATCACGAGCCGCATCAGGGTCTGCCTGGCCGCTAAAGTAAGGTGGATAGAACTGCATGAAGTCCCTCACCGCTCGGCCTGGCCCACCCCTGACAAACGTGCCCTCAGCAGCCTCTCCGCCAAACTGCTGAGACATGAGATGGTACATGCCACGGAAGAAATCCTCGGCCCCCGGAGCTCTCGCAGCATCCGCGGCCTCGGTAGCTCCCGGAACTCTGCTATGCTCCTCCTGGTCCCTCTGGACCCCCTGCTGGATCTCCTGACCTCCAGCCGACTGCCCCTGCTGAGAGCGAGAACTCCTCCTCGGCGCCATACTCGCTCCTGAAGCAAAAGATAGAAAACACGAAAACGGCAATGTCAGAATAAACACGCGGTGCCCAATGCCAGCGTCACCTGTACATCATCGTTGTGGACTAGTGGACCACTACAATTACCTATGATTCTCATGTAATTCCACAACCGCGCTCTGATACCAGCTGTAACGACCCGAGAATCCGATTACCGGGAAGGCCCGATAACCCGAGACTCGCACCGCCACCCACGAGCCCGAAGACTCGGAAGGGTTAAAAGGATGGTGTGGAGACTACACGAGTATCACAAATAATTGTAGAAATTAAACAGTTATAATATTAAGCAGGAAATGAATTACCATTTTACATGGTCCACAATAAAATAACAACAACAGCAAGAACAGTCCACGACTAGTACAGTGACAAGGAAGAAAAGTACAGCTACACGGGGCATACCCCGGCTCTGACCTCTGGCACTACCTCTGGGCACCCGCACCACGCTGCGCTCCCCGAAGGTGGCGTCTCACCTGAAATACGGTGAAAACACGCAGGGAATGAGTCTCGGAGCAAGACTCAGTAGGGATCACTCGAACCCTACCTTGTAAAACAAGAAACCACTACTCTAGCGGTAGGAAAGTACCTCGGAAAGGAAAGTCCTGTATTCTACAGAACTAGACCCTACGGCACGTAAACCGACACACGTGCCACGGTACAAGAAGACCGAAATCAACGGTCGAACCGCAAAACCTGAAAGTCGGAAACACACGACTGGCAGTCTGACACTCCGTACTCGACAGGAGTACCACCCACTAGAAGCACAGCCGGTAGCGTCCCCTGACGTCTTACACCGCACCGCAGGTGAGCCGCCTGACGTGGTAGGTCCTACCCGAGGCGCAAACATCGAACAAGTAACCACAAACAAGTAACTAGCTGGGGTCACGCCCGTCGACGTGGGTCCAACTGCCCCCAACCACGTGTGCACACACAGACCTTGCGTCACTAGGTCTGGTCCTCTGACCGGTTTTCCCCCGTAGCCGGACTCTGGCTACCGACGAGGGGCCTACGGTAACCGGTCCACAAACCGTCTCAAAAGGTGGGTGCCCGTACACCACTCCCAGGTGAGACCAGCACCTCGTACTGGTGGGCTACGACTAGTGGAGGGTCACTGAAGGAGTAGACTCTCAAGTCAACGAAAAATGACGTCCGAGTCTGACAACGTGTGGGAATCACCCCACACACTAGCTCCGTCAACGGGGCCACGGTCGTAGAAAAACGGACGCACCGCCCACAGCCAAACTCATGACCAAGGCAAACGGAGCCTCCGGACACCAAAGACACGGTCACGGAACTCCACGGGGTGCCCGGGACGCACACACGGCCCAAGGGGAACACCCAACAACAGCCAGATCGCGCTAGGGACACCTAGCACGACAGGGAAGAACGCGCTAGGGCCTCCTAGCGCGACAAGGGACATCGCGCTAGGGCCTCCTAGCGCGACAAGGCATGTCGCGCTAGGGACGGCTAGCGCGACACGACAGATCGCGCTAGGGATGCCTAGCACGACAAGGCTGATCGCGCTAGGACCCCATAGCGCGACAGGAACCGCCTCCTATTCATCTTCTCTGATGAACGCGCTCGGTCGGGGCAGCGCGACCTCCAAGAACGCGCTACTAGAATATAGCGCGTTCTCAGTCCGCGGCCGAAAACGGTAGAAACACCCAAAAATTCTAACCATGCCCCCATGCCTCCATAGGAGAGGGGGAAAACAAGGGGGAAGACCCCTGGGGACCCCTAGCATGATTCTAAGCCATCAAAACATGAATCCATGCATCAAATCCATAGATCGGGCGAGCTCTCCCCAAATCATGGAAAACCCAAAAACGCTCAAATGATCCCCTCTCGGCCTCCCCGCGGCCTATAAATCGCGGAAAAGATCGGTATGAGGCTAAGGAACGTCACCCTACCTCAATGGAGCGAATGCTCCGCCGAATCAACCACGGATCGCGAAGAACGCTTTAAACTTCACGAACTCCCCACGCTTCCCACGCACGCCGCACGCCCATAAGCTCGCCTCGCCGCCGCCCACACGTCCGCGCTGTCGCCCCGCCGCCGTCCGTAGCCGGAGAGGGGTTCGCCGCGCCCGAATGGGAGAGAGGGAGAGAGGAGGGTGTCAGGGTGGAAGAAACGGAGGAAGAGGAAGAAGAAGAAAGAGAAAGGAGAAAGGAAAAAGAAAAGGAATTAGGACTTTATAGAAAATCTGAATTTTTAAAAAAATACCGAAAAATAGAAAAATACATTTCCAGAATCCTCGGAACGCACCGATCGCAACGGTACCACTCGTGCCCGGGTGAACCGCCCGGTTCGCCTACATCGAGCTTCCGAAGAAAAAGCCGAAACACACACCGGGAATCGGAAAACACACGCGGAAAATCCGCGGAACGCCTCCGGGCCTCCGAAACGACTCCGGATCGCGCCGATCCGAACACGAAAGATGTCCGAAACGAAATTTCGAACACAACGGAGCTGGACGCTCCGAGAACCAGATCCGGGACCCACGAAGAAGGATCCGAAAGGTCCGGGATATTACACCTTGCACCCCAGCCCTCTCCCTCTGGTTTCTTCATCCCCAACACCAATTCTAGAGTGACTCCCTCTTCTATCATCCCTTCTCTATCTCCGGTGATCATCGGTGCTGTCGCCGCCGCCGTTCGTGCCGCCGTTGTGCCGCCGCGAAGCCGCCTCTGCAGTTCTGTCCATCTAGGATAGCAGCCACTTCTCCGAATTACTGCTCTCTACCACGTGAAGATCTCGATCTGAAATTTTGAGGGTGTGTTCTTACCTTGAATCCACATTTCCACCTAAATTTTCACATCCAAATTCCTTCATTTTGGATTTTTCCATTTTCGTTCCTCTTTCATTCTCAGATCTGCCTTGTTTCTGTCTACAGTGATAGTAGCTATGAGTTTTCCATATCCGGACCTATTTTTGATTTTTTCAAGAGCTCCCAAATTAATTGAAAGTTCTTTCTACCTTCCCCTCTCACCATGAATTTTTTAATTTTTTTTATCCTTCCACCTTTTTTACAAAATTCACCCAAGTTCTAAAGTCTGTTTTGTCTGCCTGTTCCCAGATCCGACCACCTGCCAGTGTAAACTCTCTATAAAATCATAACCTCCATATTTTCCAAATCCAAAAATAGTCTTGGTTTCCTCTCTTGATTTCCTACAACTTTTTTGAAGAACACAACTTCAGATTCGGAGGTTTACCTATCGGTCAATGACAGTTCTCAGACAAGTTCTCTGTTGATCTGAGAATTCAGGTACTGTACAACAGCAGCTTCAAAAATAGTTAAGGCCCAGATCCGTGAAGATCCAGCGTCTCTCTCTAGTCTTATCTTGAAGTATTTCGAGTTAGCTTTCCAACGGCGCCAGTTTCGTGTCGATCCGACATCGGGGCTGATCACAGCGTCCGTTCTCGCCGGAACACACGCTGGAAACCAGAAGCTGCAGATCCGTGGGAAGCTAGTCCGGCGGGTGCCGATCGGAACCGCCCGACTTCCGGTCGACGTTCCAGCTTGCCGCCAGCCCAGGGAGCGCTTCCCCAAGCGTCCCCACCACAGTGGTGCCACCGGGTCCCACACGGCCCCTCCGGCCAGCACGCGGGCCCCACGATCGCGAGTACGTGTGCTGTCAAAGCTACACGTGAAGCCGCCCGTCAACCCGAAATCGGTCCTCCCGGACCCACTTGTGTAGCCCTTTACGTCCCTGCGTGGAGTGGGCAGTAGTCCATTGCTGTAATAATTGTGTATTAACTGTCTCGGGAGTACGAGTTCGGCCGGGTCCGTCTTCCCCACGCCCGGTAGCGTGGAGGTATCGTTTCCGCTCCCTTCTCGGCATTTGCTTTCTTTCGTATATATATCTTTGTGTCGCTGCTAGAGAGCATGTGTAGGGATATCTAGCTCGCTATATGATGTTTATTACCGCTGCTGCGAGAGAGAGAGTGACTGTCCCGTGACCTGATCCGGGCACAAAAGAGAGCCGATCACCCTAGCTCATTGTCGGTTTCTCAACCGCGCACGTCCGACGCTTCCCTCGTTAAGGGACAATCGCGAGCTTGTCGTGTCCGTGATCCGTCCCGCATCAATGTGATGGTCCACTAGGGAGAGTCAGAATGATGTAACGGCCAGATCCAGGCCGTCAGGGACGACAGAACAATGCTGGATTGAAGTAGCGTGCAGAAAATGTGACGGCTCAGATGTGGAGCGTCAGAGCCAAGTAACGGCCGTAACCAGACCATCAGGAATGATTGAGAAAGAAGATGCCAAGATCGAACAGCAGAAAAATGTGACGGCTTAGGGACCCCGCGTCACAGAGGGTAACGGTCATAGCTCAGACCGTTAGGCTTGACAGAACGAGATTGGGCCAAAAATAAACCCACAGGAAATGTGACGGCCCAGAATTGGAGCGTCAGAGACAAGTGACTGTCCTACGATAGACCGTTAGAGAACGAGGTGTACTCCGAGACGGATTGCGCCGTGAGAGCCCAAACCCAAAGGTTAGCCATCTAAACCCCCACTAGAACTCTCCCAGACTTAAGATAAGGTCTCCTAACCCAAATCTTATCATCCTAGAGCCAAAAGCAAGCCTTAAAAACTCAGGAACTCTGCCAAAAAATGTACCTTTCCTTAATTCTCTGCTACAAGGGCTGAAGAACCTCTCCTAAGGGCAGAAACACCATGAAGAGAAGCTTTGAAGTGATGGTCATGGAGGAGAAGGTCTACACCAGACCTAGAGCAGCGAGGAAGGAACATGGGGATTTGCAAAGGCTGACATCAATCTCCAAACATCTGAGCTCAAGTGCTCAAAGGGTGGTAAGTTCTAATGGTTCAAAAGTTATTAATTTCTGCACTTCAACTTCTCATGATTTCTTCTTCTTCTTCTAGCCTCTTCCCGGTCTAAGATGTTACTCCAACTTGAAGTGGGTGGCTCCCATGATCAAAGAACTCCCTTTAGAAGTCTTAGCAATCCTTAGGGCATGGCACCTCCAACCTTTATTGGTCTTAGGCAAGAACCTTCAGAAATTATCTTTAGATTGGCCAAGCATTTCAGCTCTCATAGAATTGTGGCATCCTCAAACACATACTTTCATCTTCCCTTCCTTTGAAGCTTCAGTCCTATTAGAGGAGGTAGAAACCTACCTAGCCCTTCCTAAGACTAAGGTGGGGGATAAAGACCTAGTTTGCTATACGGTGGAGCCTATTGACCCGTCCTTGATCTTGAGCGATTTCATTCATAATCCAAAGGACGTGAGGACCATGATCAGCCCACACCACATTCACTTAATACCCATGGCTCAATGGATAGTCTCTCATTGCAAAAACAAGTGGGAGAGACATGAAGCAATAGCCAAGGCGGTGTCGGTTTGCTTATGCGGAGTATTCCTTTTCACCACTACCGACCACCTCTTAGATACCCAAAATCTCAGCATTATTAGCGGGTTGTGGCAGGGAATGTCCATCTCTCAAGTGATCCTCTCATACTTTTATGAAGGACTAAGCTCCGCTTGCTTAAGGGGACCTCTATTCGGTTTCATGATACTCCTTGAGTGTTGGATGGGAGTGAGAGTTAAATTCCAACTCAAGGAAGATATAACTTCTGCTAGCCGGATCTTCAGGAGCCACCCTTTGTTCTTTATTGGAGGTGCCTTTAGATTTTCTTCTCAGGTTGAATGCAAGACGACGGACAAGAAGACATGGGATGAATGGCTCCTCTTCTTCAACACTTTGCCATTAGAGAAATTCCTCATGCGACCAAGAATCCTTCGGAGCGCTTTGCTTAGAATACTGCGACGTCAAGGCCTGGACCTCCAGCTAGTGGGGAATACTACCATGACGATCTATAACCTGCACCGGTGCCATCTTTAGATTGGACTACCTCAAACTGAAGTTCATGCACTATCACACTACCCTCCCCGTCTACCTAGGACGATGGGGACCGAGGAGGATGAAAGAGCAGTTCGGAACACGCTGACCATGTGGGAGATCAGTAAGGTGCGTCCGTGGCAAGAGGAAGTGAAAGAGAACGACGAAGCACGCCGTGGCAACGTGAAAGAATTGAGGGAGATCCGCCCTCTTGCGGATAGGAACTTGAATGTAGCTTGATTTCATTCATGAAATGATGATGTAAATTGACAATCAGAACTGATGTTGCATTAAGTTTAAGTGAATGAGTTTAAGTGAATGATATGAAAGTGATTTTAATTGAAATGAGCATGAGTTGTTGCTTGATTTGGTTAAAAAAACCTGAAAAATAGAGTCTCTGGAGAGTGTAACGGTCCCGCAAAGGGCCGTTACCAGGATGTGACGGTCTGGCGATAGGCCGTCAGGGGAGTGGACTGAGAATCCTGTTCTCTGGAGGATGTAACGGTCTAGCGACAGACCGTTAGAAGGATGTGACGGTCTGCATGAAGACCGTCAGAGATGGACCTGCTGAGAGAATGAAGCCAATGCCCTGAAGAAGGTGACGGTCACGGTGTGGACCGTTACATGACTGTGGCGGTCTGGAACTGGTGCGTTACAGACCTGGACTTGCATAGTCGTGAGATTTCAACCCGGGTTTGAACCTGCGTTCTGCACACACTTAGATAAGAAACAAGTTAGATCTGTTCTTAGACTCAACCCCTTGCCTTAAAGCAAGTTAGAGAATGACCATTTCTTGATATTCGGTCAAGGGGTGGAGCCTTATTAAATAGGCGGAAGAAATAATAGGAATAACGCGATGCATGCAATGCATATGATAGAATTTTTGGAGTTTTCGGGAAATATCTGAATTTTTGTGAGATTTTGAAATATTTGATTCTTTTAGGTTTTGAAATATGTGATTTTTTCTGATTTTGGAATATATGCTTTTTTTTAGACTTTGGAATATATGATGTTTTTGGGTTTTGAAATATATGATGTTTTTGATTTTGGAATATATGATGTTCTTGGATTTTGAAATATATGATGTTTTTAGATTTTGAAATATATGATGATTTTGGATTTTGAAATATATGACGTTTTTGGATTTTGAAATATTTGATTTTTTTTGGATTTTGAAAACCGATGCTTCCCCCGGCCACGTGGGCCCTCCTTATTACATCGAGAGTTCCCGAGGTTAACGTGCAACAAGGTGACAACCCCCTAGCCAAGGCTCAACTTGCATGACGGTGTCTCTACCAGGGCCATACCCAAGGTACTAATCTTGATCCTAAAAAAGGAAAAATAGAACACGGGGGTAAGCTTAGGCCAGATATAGAAGTTTTTTTAGGACTTGATTTCCTCTCCAGACAATCCATTAAAGATTTGGTCTGTTGCGCCGGAGCTTTGTGTCCGTCATCGAACATCAGTCCACTCTAGGCATGCATACAACCGGGCTCATTCATCTCGCGGGGAACTGTACTGCCACTCTTGCCATGCCTAGCTTTTCTTTCTTGCCTTTTGGTGCTTTGGGATCATGATCGATAGACTTTTGAGATAATGCTTTTGATTTTGTCACAAAGATTGTTCCTTTGGTTTCTTCTTTTCCTTTGCTCTATGGCATCAGGTCATAGCGGACTGCCCCTATTTGGGACCTCCTCTCGTTATGGTGCCTGGATCAGTCATCGCCTCCTTATTCACCTCTTGCCCCTGGATTCAGCCGAAGAAAGAAACGGACATGGACTTCGACCTTCCCCCAAAGCATGACCAAGGAGAAACGATGTCTACAAAGCGGGACCTGACCAGGGATGTCGTGTAGTGTGTGATTGCCGTACTTGGGACTTCTTTCATGGCGAAGGGAAAGGAACGCCTTGCTGCCGGGGTGGCACGGGTTAGACTCTAAGGTAAAAAACACTTAAGATATAACCCATTCCAAGCGTGAGAGAGCTCCTCACTTTCTGCGTTCACTAGGCGATAAGCATTCCCTGGATAAGCCTCTTTTACAATGAACGGCCCTGTGGCGCCCCCTTCCCGCGATCCCGTATCGTGTCCGGGGACGTCACAGCGGATGTACGGAAGTGTTGTGGGCCGAGATATTTGCAAGACGCTAAAGGCCAAACCATCACATATTCTAAAAATATAACCACACCATTTCTATTAAGATAAACACTCATAATTTACATCGTATACAGAGTACTACATATCTCTAAAAAGTCATATTTACATTCCTTATTCAAAAGAAAACTAAATCTATTTATTCTGCGCGGCGGAAACCAAACTAAACCCGGGATCATCCTCCGACCTACCGCCCGTCGGAGTCAAGACGCACACTGGTCAATTTCCTGAAATGGTTAGGCAACGAAAGTGAGTCCACAGACTCAGTAGGCATTAAAACCAATCACATGCTTATCATATACTAAACTGTGCAAATCTATGATATATATAAAGCTAATCACAATTTCACTGAATTGTACATATACTATGAATGCGAATGAAATATAAAGAGCAAAGTAATTTTTCAGATTTATAAACAGATGCGTATAACAAATCTTATCTGACTTATATATATATGGCATAATACATATCTTAGCTAAATCAGAGCTTATACAGATGAACTTATTTTCAGATCATATCAAAGTCATATATCAAATCTGAACTTCATATTATTTGGCAGCATATATTGGACAGGCATCCCGTCACTAAAAGCAGTAGCAAACACATACCTAGGCATCCATACGTCGACATAAAGATAAAAGGTCTAAACGTTGGAGCCTGTCGGCCTTGATCAACCACGCAGGATCGGGAGTTAATACTCCACCATTCCCCAGATAATTTTCTTATTCTGGGTTCCGGATTTTTCAGAAGTCCGTTTGTCCTCGGAAATGGGCCTAATCCCGTAGCGGAAGCTAACTACGGTTTGTCGCCCCACACCTCCTTAAAGTGACACAGTCCATATGCTTAATCAAATTTTTTATTCTTATTATGATGCTTATTACATAGTCGTCTCAATACTTAAAATGTGTCATTGAACTTTACAAAATAACTCGATCGTATTTTTAATATTATTAACTAAATATATATAGCATTCGAAGAGATTAGAGTAGAGAGAGTAGAGAGAGAAAGTAGAGAGAGAAAGTAGAGGAGAAAGTAGAAAGAGATTAGAGAGAAATTAGAGAGAGATTAGAGAGAAAATAATACTTTAACAGAATGGTAACCAAATAAATAACTGATTTTAAACATAGATCATAAATTACTGACTTAAATTACATTTCAAATAAAATCAAATCAAAGAAATGTAAATAACAAATAACATGCACTCGATTTATCATGTGCCTACCTTTATGGTGGTCTTCCGAATTAAACTTAATATCTCACCCGAGCTCCGTAGAAGTCCTTGCGTGGGAAAAGATAATTTTCCCGGTCCCAGATGTGTAAAGAAGGGTGAAATTGTCCAAAATAGCTTCAAATCCTCCGTTCAAGTGTTTATTAATTATTTATATTATTCGGGTGCTGTATCATCTTCTATTCTCCATTTTTTTAATAAGAGAATGAGAGTTGAAAGTAAAGAGAAAAAATAGAGAGAGAAAGTAGAGAGAGAATTTAGAGAGAGAAAGTAGAGAGAGAAAGTAGAGAGAGAAGATAGAGAGAGAGAAAGTGAAGAGAGAGTAGAGGAAGAAGTATAGAGAGATATAAAAGTGAAAAAATAGAGAGAGAATTTAGAGAGAGAAAGTAGAGAGAGAAAATAGAGAGAGAAGATAGAGAGAGAAAGTGAAGAGAGAGTAGAGAAGGAAGTATAGAGAGATATTTAAAGAGAAAAGGTAGAGAGAGAAAATAGAAAGAGAATTTAGAGAGAGAAAGTAGAGAGAGAAAGTAAAAAAAATAGAGAGAAAGTGGAGAGAGAGTAGAGAGAGAATAGAAAAGAGAAAATAAAAATATTTAAGAGAGAGAGAATAGAAAAGAGAAAATAAAAATATTTAAGAGAGAGAGAGAGAGAGGGGGAGTGAGAGAAGAGAAGAGTTGGAGGGGGAGAGGGGGGTGTTGGAGTGGAAGGGAAAGAGGGGGAGAGGGGGTATATATAGGGGGAGGGGAGGAGAAGATAAGAATGAGAGATATGAGAAGGCGAAGAAGGAGATAAGAAGATAAGGTTGAGGGGGAGGGATAAGAAGGAGGGAGAGGATCACGTGGGTGAGGTGAGGGGTAGATATTTTAGGATTTGTTTTGATTTTTTATATATATATATATAAACTCTTAATAACATGAACTAGCTCATTCTATCTCATTTTTGTCCTTTCAAACGTCAAAATTTGAAAAAGTGTTCAACATGAAACTTGTAGATTTTTGAATTCTCTATCCAACGGGCTTAATATTGATCCTATTCTGACATTCCTATGAAAAGTTATATATTATTAAAGTGAGATAGCTATTTAATTTACTTAATAAGGTTCGTTAAACAATACCGTTCAAGGTATTACACTTTAATTAAGGTAACATAAAATTTATATGGACTAACTATAAGATATTTAACTATCTATAAGTTTTGGACGAATTCCGGTGTTACAAATCTCTCCCCCTTAAATAAATTTCGTCCTCGAAATTTAAAGATTTACTTAATACGTACCGAATAGCCGTGGATATTTCTTCCTCATATCATCTTCCATCTCCCAAGTGGCTTCTTCTGTTGAGGTACTTTTCCATAATACCTTCACCAATGGAATTATCTTCGTTCTCAGCACTTGTTCCTTCCGATCGAGAATGCGAACTGGCTTTTCCTCATATGTAAGATCCGGCTGAATTTCCAACTGTTCATGATCTATAACGTGTGATGAGTCTGGCATGTATTTTCTTAACATGGACACATGGAATACATCATGAACTCCTGATAATGATGGTGGTAAAGCCAGCTGATATGCCACCTCACCAATCCTTCTTAAGATTTCAAATGGTCCAACATATCTCGGGCTGAGTTTACCTTTCTTGCCAAATCTCATTACTCCCCTAGTAGGCGAAACCTTCAAAAATACGTGATCCCCGATAGCAAATTGTAGATCTCTCCTTCTCTGATCAGCATAACTTTTCTGCCTACTTTGAGCTGTAAGCAACCTTTTTCTAATCAACTCAACCTTTTCTACACAATCTGTACAATCTGTGGCCCAATCAATTTTCGCTCACCAACCTCATCCCAACAAATAGGTGATCTACATGGTCTACCATATAATGCTTCGTATGGTGCCATTCCTATGCTTGCATGATGGCTGTTGTTATACGCAAACTCAATTAACTGCAAATGTTCATCCCAACTGCCTTTCCAGTCTAAACTGCATGCCCTCAACATATCTTCTAGTGTTTGAATGGTCCTCTCTGATTGTCCATCTGTTTGAGGGTGAAAAGCTGAGCTAAATTTCAATTATGTACCCAATGCTATCTGTAAACTCCTCCAAAATTTTACTGTAAACCTTGCATCCCTATCTGAAATAATAGACACAGGCACACCATGAAGTCTAACAATTTCTCTGATATACAAATTGGCTAAATCCTCTAATGATTGTGTCTTTGAGATTGCCAGAAAGTGAGCTGACTTAGTAAGTCTGTCAACAATTACCCAAATGGAATCATGTTTTCTTCTAGTCATTGGTAATCCCATCACAAAATCCATAGTGATATGCTCCCATTTCCACTGTGGAATTTCCATCAACTGTAATGGTCCTGCTGGTCTTTGATGCTCCGCCTTTACTTGTTGACAAGTAAGACATTTGCTGACAAAGTCTGCTATATCTTTCTTCATGCCAATCCACCAAAACTGTCTTTTCATGTTTTTGTACATTTTTGTACTGCCTGGGTGAATAGAATATCGAGATTTATGTGCCTCAGTCAAGAGATCTTTCTTTATTTCTTCATTCTGAGGTACACATAATCTTCCCTGAAATCTGATTGCCCCGTCTGCACTTTGAGTAAAACTCGGTGTGCCAATAAATTTTTGTAATTGCTGATCATTCAGTTGTGCTTGCACAATTCGCTCAACCATTGCAGACTGAATAGTTAGTTGGGCTAGAAATAAGTTTCTCCCTTTGCATATCGGAGAATACTCCACTACATCAGATGTCATTCTCCAAGTTTGGCGTAACTGGATTGCCATTAGCCTCTTCCTACTGAGTGCATCTGCCACCACATTTACTTTTCCTGGGTGGTAATTCAAGGTGAAATCATAATCCTTCAAAAATTCAATCCACCGTCTTTGCCTTAAATTTAATTCTTTCTGAGAGAAAATATATTTTAAACTCTGATGGTCTGTAAAAACTTCAAACTGCTCACCATACAAATAATGGCGCCAAATCTTCAGAGCATGTACCACTGCTGCAAACTCCAAATCATGTGTTGGATAATTCATTTCATGGGTCTTTAATTGTCTGGATACATAAGCTACTACTTTGCCATTCTGCATCAGGACACATCCTAGTCCTTTTCTAGAGGCATCTGTATATATCACAAATCCTCCTGACCCACAAGGTAAAGTAAGCACTGGGGCTGTTGTTAACCTTGTTTTTAATTCCTGAAAACTCATTTCACATTTATCTGACCATTCAAAAGGAACTCCTTTCCTAGTCAATTTGGTCATAGGAGATGCAATAGAAGAAAAACTTTTAATAAACCTGTGATAGTAACCCGCAAGACCCCAAAAGCTCCTAATCTCACTGACATTCTTCGGCCTTTCCCAATGCAAAACTGCCTCAACCTTAGCTGGATCAACAGACACTCCATCTCCAAAAATGATATGCCCTAAAAATTGAACACGGTCTAACCAAAATTCGCATTTACTGAATTTTGCATAGAGTTGATGTTTTCTTAAAGTTTCCAACACAACCCTCAAATGTTCTTGATGAGTTTCAACAGTAGGAGAATAGATTAACACATCATCGATAAACACCACTACAAATGTATCCAGATATGGTTGAAAAACTCTGTTCATCAAATCCATAAATGCTGCTGGTGCATTAGTTAACCCAAATGGTATAACCAAAAATTCATAATGTCCATATCGTGTTCTGAAAGCAGTTTTTGAAATATCTTCTTCCCTTATCCTTAATTGGTGGTATCCAGATCTGAGATCAATCTTTGAAAATACTGTCGCAGCTCGTAGCTGATCAAATAAATCATCAATTCTTGGCAAAGGGTACTTATTCTTAATGGTCACTTGATTCAACTTCCTATAGTCAATGCATAGTCTAAGTGACCCATCTTTCTTTCTAACAAACAGAACAGGAGCACCCCAAGGTGACACACTTGGTCGAATAAACCCCTTATCTAGTAGTTCTTGCAATTGTTTCTTTAACTCTGCCAATTCAGCTGGTGCCATTCTGTAGGGAGGGATGGAAATGGGTAAAGTACCCGGTGAGAGTTCAATAGTGAACTCCACCTCTCGGTGTGGTGGCAAACCCGGAAGTTCATCAGGAAACACATCTGGAAATTCCCTGACAATATCAATATCTGAGGTGGTTTTCTTATTTTCATTAGAAGGAATAGCCACTATGCTAGCCAAATAACCTTGACATCCACTTCTAAGCAATTTCAAAGCTTTAAGTGCTGAAACCAGTGTTTTACTAGAACGGTGCCTCGGACATTGATAGTGAAATGCATGCTCCCCAGGTTTTTAAAAAATTACTTTCTTTCCATGACAATCTAGAAGGACAAAATTTGTATCTAACCAATCCATTCCCAAGATGACATCAAAATCAGTCATTTTCAGCAGATACACACATGCTGGCATAATCCTCCCCTGAATCACCACATCAATGTTAGGAATAACAGAAGTCGTTCTAGCTATCTCCCCAGTTGGTGTGTTAATGGACATCTCATCAGTGTTCACAATTTGTTTATCTTTCAATAATTCAGCAAATCTCAGAGAAATAAATGAATGTATAGCACCCGGATCAAATAAAATTTTTGCATGCATATCATCGATAAGAAGAATACCTTCAGCTACTGCATTGGCATCTCGGGTGTCTTCCCTTGTTAGTGCATATACTTTGGCTTGAACTCTCCGCTGCTGTTGTGGTTACTGATCTTGTCTTGGCCTTGTGGGACAATCCCTTATCATATGCCCTGTCTGACCACATGAAAAACATTTACCTGCAGCCCGCCAACATTCATTGCCTCTATGCTGCATCCCGCACCGTTGACAAGCTGGCATAGTATCTCTCCTAACTGGCTGAACTCTCTCTGGAAAAGTCATCTTTGGCTTCTTATCTTTCCTCACAATCGAACCAAAATTACCCCTTTTTGCATTATCCCTTTGTCTTTCCACTAAGAATTCCTCATATTCAGTTTCTGCAATAAAAGCAGTCCTCAAAGTTGTTGCCATAGTCTGAGGCTCAAGGATTGCAACTCTACTTCTAATGTTACTTCTCAAACCTCTAACAATTTTTTTCACCCTTCTAAGCTCATCTGAACAAATGTGAGGGGCATACTTTTCTAATTCTGTAAATTTTACTTCATAATCAGCAACTGACATACCTCCTTGAGTCAGATTTAAAAATTCTATTTCCTTCCTGTCCTTCACATGCTGAGGGAGAAATTTTGCATGAAAGACATCGAGAAATTCATTCCAGCCAATCTCCGTCTCTCTATTTCTGAAAGTGGTTCTAAGTGCAGACCTCCACTACTCGTCCGCACGGTCCTTTAGCATAAATATAGCTAATATCACCTTATCCTGCTCTGCACATCTAATGACCGTAAAAATCTTCTCAATCTCTCTCACCCAGTTTTCCACAATCTCCGGGTGACTCTCCCCCTTAAAAGGAGGAGGACTCATATGTCTGAATTTCTCCATTAGGGTAGCGCCTGCTGCCCTATTCGGTTGTTCTTGCACACGAATTTGTAACTGGGCTTGCATCATTGCATGAGTTTGGGCTTGTAACTGCATAGTCTGCACTAACCCTTGAAAAGCTTGTGTGAAGCCTCCTAAATCTGGCACATCCTGAATAGGTAACGCACCTTGCCCACCGGGAGCAAGCTCGCCATGAGTTGTTTCCCCGACAACTCCTTGTGATGTCCCATTTGAGGGCGCAGACTCCTCGGGAGAAGTATTAACCTCAACCCTATCACTCCCTGCCATCTCCTGCGAGGGAGAACTAATCCGAATTAGTATGATTCTAGGTTTGACATTAAATTCTAAAATAAATTCTTACGATCTTCTGGTATGGTATATAAATTCAGATGGCTGCAAATAATTTCAAGCCTCACAACCTTGCTCTGATACCACTCTCTGTGGCGCCCCCTTCCCGCGATCCCGTATCGTGTCCGGGGACGTCACAGCGGATGTACGGAAGTGTTGTGGGCCGAGATATTTGCAAGGCGCTAAAGGCCAAACCATCACATATTCCAAAAATATAACCACACCATTTCTATTAAGATAAACACTCATAATTTACATCGTATACAGAGTACTACATATCTCTAAAAATTCATATTTACATTCCTTATTCAAAAGAAAGTTAAATCTATTTATTCTGCGCGGCGGAAATCAAACTAAACTCGGGATCATCCTCCGACCTACCGCCCGTCGGAGTCAAGACGCACACTGGTCAATTTCCTGAAATGGTTAGGCAACGAAAGTGAGTCCACAGACTCAGTAGGCATTAAAACCAATCACATGCTTATCATATACTAAACTGTGCAAATCCATGATATATATAAAGCTAATCACAATTTCACTGAATTGTACATATACTATGAATGCGAAGGAAATATAAAGAGCAAAGTAATTTTTCAGATTTATAAACAGATACGTATAACAAATCTTATCTGACTTATATATATGGCATAATACATATCTTAGCTAAATCAGAGCTTATACAGATGAACTTATTTTCAGATCATATCAAAGTCATATATCAAATCTGAACTTCATATTATTTGGCAGCATATATTGGACAGCATCCCGTCACTAAAAGCAGTAGCAAACACATACCTAGGCATCCATACGTCGACATAAAGATAAAAGGTCTAAACGTTGGAGCCTGTCGGCCTTGATCAACCACGCAGGATCGGGAGTTAATACTCCACCATTCCCCAGATAATTTTCTTATTCTGGGTTCCGGATTTTTCAGAAGTCCGTTTGTCCTCGGAAATGGGCCTAATCCCGTAGCGGAAGCTAACTACGGTTTGTCGCCCCACACCTCCTTAAAGTGACACAGTCCATATGCTTAATCAAATTTTTTATTCTTATTATGATGCTTATTACATAGTCGTCTCAATACTTAAAACGTGTCATTGAACTTTACAAAATAACTCGATCGTATTTTTAATATTATTAACTAAATATATATAGCATTCGAAGAGATTAGAGTAGAGAGAGTAGAGAGAGAAAGTAGAGGGAGAAAGTAGAAAGAGATTAGAGAGAAATTAGAGAGAGATTAGAGAGAAAATAATACTTTAACAGAATGGTAACCAAATAAATAACTGATTTTAAACATAGATCATAAATTACTGACTTAAATTACATTTCAAATAAAATCAAATCAAAGAAATGTAAATAACAAATAACATGCACTCGATTTATCATGTGCCTACCTTTATGGTGGTCTTCCGAATTAAACTTAATATCTCACCCGAGCTCCCGTAGAAGTCCTTGCGTGGGAAAAGATAATTTTCCCGGTCCCAGATGTGTAAAGAAGGGTGAAATTGTCCAAAATAGCTTCAAATCCTCCGTTCAAGTGTTTATTAATTATTTATATTATTCGGGTGTTGTATCATCTTCTATTCTCCGTTTTTTTAATAAGAGAATGAGAGTGGAAAGTAAAGAGAAAAAGTAGAGAGAGAAAGTAGAGAGAGAATTTAGAGAGAGAAAGTAGAGAGAGAAAGTAGAGAGAGAAGATAGAGAGAGAGAGAAAGTGAAGAGAGAGTAGAGGAAGAAGTATAGAGAGATATAAAAGTGAAAAAGTAGAGAGAGAATTTAGAGAGAGAAAGTAGAGAGAGAAAATAGAGAGAGAAGATAGAGAGAGAAAGTGAAGAGAGAGTATATAAGGAAGTATAGAGAGATATTTAAAGAGAAAAGGTAGAGAGAGAAAATAGAAAGAGAATTTAGAGAGAGAAAGTAAAGAGAGAAAGTAGAGAGAGAGAAAGAAAAAAATAGAGAGAGAAAGTGGAGAGAGAGTAGAGAGAGAATAGAAAAGAGAAAATAAAAATATTTAAGAGAGAGAGAATAGAAAATAAAAATATTTAAGAGAGAGAGAGAGAGAGAGAGAGAGAGAGAGAGAGAGAGAGAGAGAGAGAGAGAGAGAGAGAGAGAGAGAGTGAGAGAAGAGAAGAGTTGGAGGGGGAGAGGGGGGTGTTGGAGTGGAAGGGAAAGAGGGGGAGAGGGGTATATATAGGGGAGGGGAGGAGAAGATAAGAATGAGGGATATGAGAAGGCGAAGAAGGAGATAAGAAGATAAGGTTGAGAGGGAGGGATAAGAAGGAGGGAGAGGATCACGTGGGTGAGGTGGGGGGTAGATATTTTAGGATTTGTTTTGATTTTTTTTTTATATATAAAAACTCTTAATAACATGAACTAGCTCATTCTATCTCATTTTTATCTTTCCAAACGTCAAAATTTGAAAAAGTGTTCAACATGAAACTTGTAGATTTTTGAATTCTCTATCCAACGGACCTAATATTGATCCTATTCTGACATTCTTATGAAAAGTTATATATTATTAAAGTGATATAGCTATTTAATTTACTTAATAAGGTTCGTTAAACAATACCGTTCAAGGTATTACACTTTAATTAAGGTAACATAAAATTTATATGGACTAACTATAAATATTTAACTATCTATAAGTTTTGGACGAATTCGGGTGTTACAGGCCCTTCCCAGTTAGGTTGCAATTTAGACCTAGGACCTACAGACCGAATGAATTTACGTTTCAAAACCATATCACCTTTTTGAAATTTACGTTCAATCACCTTCTTTTGAAAATAACGCGAAACTCTCTTTTGGTAAACGGATACGTGATCGGCCGCGTTCATCCTCTTCTCATCCAAGAGTTCCAACTCGACGAGCAATGTCTCTCGACGTTCATCGAGATTAAGTTCCTTATCGAGCTGCACTCTAAGGGAAGTGATCAAGATCTCATATGGGAGCACCGCCTCCATCCCGTAGGTAAGAGCGTAGGGAGTCTGCCCCGTAGGAGTACGGACGGAGGTGCGGTAAGCCCACAGAGTTTCCACTAATCTTTCTGGCCAATCGAAAACTTACGAGATTCGCATGTTTTCTTTATAATTTTAAGAAGGGTTTTGTTAGTGGCCTCGGCTTGACCGTTACCTTGAGGATAATATGGGGATGAATGATGCAATGCAATATTGAACTTCTTACATAGGTCCTTGAGCTCTTGAGAGACGAACTGGGATCCGTTGTCGGTGATGATGCTGCTTGGCACTCTGAACCGCGAGATGATATTCTTCATGATGAAGCGGCACACCGTTGAAGCTTTGATCTCTGCGTACGCCTCTGCTTCGGCCCATTTGGTGAAGTACTCAGTGGCGGTAAGGATAAAGGATTTCTGTTTGATCTGAGAATTAGGATCACCGAGCGGGCCAACAACATCGAAAGTCCACATAGAGAATGGCCAAGGAGCGGAAAGAGGATGGAGAGATGAAGCTGGAGCATGGATTTTATCAGCGTGGAGTTGGCATTTAAGACACCTCCGGACGTAGAGGGAGCAATCTTCCTCTAGAGTGGGCCAATAGTAGCCCTGCCTAAGGATCTTCTTCGCTAGAGCCTGGCCATTGACATGACCTCCACACTCACTAGAATGGGCTGCTTCAGCCACCTTCCAAGCCTCATCATCATCTAAGCATCTCATGAGCATTCCATTAGTAGCACGACTGTATAGTTCTCCTGCAACGATGGTATACCTTGAGGCGTCTCTTCTTATTGACTTGCGCTGCTCGGCATTTGCCCCTTCTGGGAACGATCCGTCTTTGCAAAACAACTCAATTTCATGATACCAAGGTAATTCTTCTTCCTCCAGGATCTCCTCTAGTTCTATCAAAGATACTTCCTTAAGGTCTTCCTTCTCAGCCCTTGCCTCTACAGCTTTCCTGAGGTTGATGTACCAAGGATCTTGGAGAGAGGGTGCGTCCATTCTCTGAACGATGATAGTCTCAGTACTCTGACTGAGAGGGAAAGATAGAGAGGAGGCAAGCGATGCTAAGGCATTGGCTAGAATGTTCTGAGACCTAGGAGTATGAATGTAGATCAGCTTACGGAATTGCCTAGCAAGGAGTGTGACCAAATCTTGATATGGCTTAAGCTTGGGGTCACGAGTGCGGTAAGTGGACATAACTTGCCGCAAGACGAGCTGAGAGTCTCCTATGATATTCAAGTAACGCGCGCCCAGAAGGTAGGCATGCTTTAATCCGGCTAGGAGAGCTTCATACTCGGCGATGTTGTTGGTAGCAGGAATCGAAGTTGATAAGCAAATGGAATTGTCACTCCCTCTGGAGTGAGCAGAACAGCGCCGATCCCTCGGCCTTGAGAATTGAGTGCACCATCGAAGTGCAGAGACCAGAAGGGATGATGAGAGATAGCAGAGAGATGCTCATCAGGGAAATCGTCCTGAATAGAGTCGGTGTGAGGAATGGGGAGATGGGCAAGATGCTCAGCGATGGCGTACCCTTTGACCGCCTTCTGAACGACAAATGTGATATCGAATTGGGAGAGGAAGCTCTGCCAGCGAGCTAACATACTAGAAAGGACAAGCTTTTCTAAGAGATAGCGGATCGGGTCCATTCTAGAGATCAACCTAACTGGGTGGGCAAGGAAGTAATGTTTAAGCTTCTGAGCTACCCACACTAAGGCGGCACAAGTCTTCTCCATGGCGGTGTATTTGGCCTCAGCCGGGTTAAATATCCGAGAGAGGTAATAAGCAGCCCGCTCTTTCCCTTCGTCATCTACTTGTGCTAAGACCGCCCCTAGGGAGTCCTCAATGACCGAGATGTATAGGATCAGGGGTTTCCCAGGGACAGGAGGTTGCAAAACCGGGGGATTGGATAGATATTCCTTTAGGTCCTCATAGGCCTTCTGACAGTCTTGATTCCATTCAAACTTAACCCCCACCTTTAGCAATTCATAAAACGGGCGGCACCTTTGAGAATGTTGGGATATGAATCTTCTGATGAATTGTAATCTTCCAATCAGTCCTCGAAGTTCCGTAATGTTCTTCGGCGGAGGCATGTCCATGATGGCCTGTGCTTTGTTAGGATCAATCTGGATCCCCCGTTTGCTCACTATAAAACCTAGCAGCTTCCCTGAAGAGACTCCGAAAACACACTTCTTTGGATTCATTTTCAGCTTGTACTCCCTGGCTCTTTGCAATACCTTAGCCAGAATAGAGGGGTGTTCTTCTTTAGTCCTTGACTTCACCAATATGTCATCCACATAGGCTTCCATATAGATATGCATCATGTCGTGGAAGATGGCCATCATCACCCTCTGATAGGTGGCACCTGCGTTCTTCAGACCGAACGGCATGACCACATAGCAGTATGTGCCCTAGGGCATGGTGAAGGAGGTTTTCTCTTGATCTTCAGGAGCGAGACGGATCTGATTATATCCTGAGTATCCATCCATGAATGACAAAGATTTGTACCCGGCGGCGCTATCGACCAGGACGTCTATGTGAGGCAGCGGGAAATCATCTTTGGGACATGCTTTGTTAAGATCCCTGAAATCGATGCAAATACGACCTTTCCATCCTTCTTGATAACATGGACTATGTTCGCCACCCACTGAGGATATAGAACCACTCTAATGAATCTGGCCTTGTACAACTTGTCGACTTCTTCCTTAATCCTCAAGGCCATGTCGGGGTGAAATTTTCTCGACTGTTGTTTCACAGGTGTTGCCCCTGGTTTAAGCACGAGTCGGTGTTTCACTAAGGAGGGGTCAAGACCTGGCATGTCCTCATAAGACCAGGCGAAAGAATCGCTATACTCCCTCAGAACCTTAATCAAATCTTCTTCTACTTGCGGAGGGAGATTAGCGGCAATCATGATGGGCCTTGGGTCTTCTTCAGTTCCCAAGTTTATTTCCTTCGTAGGTTCATCCACTGCCGATGATGGCTCGTCAAATTTCTTTAATCCTCGCGCATACAAATCGGCAGTGTCATCTACGTTGTTGTCCTCATCATCAATCGGGTCCTTTTCATCCAGATTTCATAGACACCGAGTCCATCATCGCTCCATACGCCCTCTATTTCCTCTTCATCTTCGATTATGATTGCGGTAGCAATGAATTCTGGGCACCTCAAAAGAGCATGACATCGCTGAGCTAGATCTTGCAGGAACCTATCGGGGACAGATTTTGGCAGACGCGGCTCAGAGGAGGAAGGGTTGGATGAGCTAGAACAAGACCCTACTTCTCTAGACCTAACTGACTCTACTTCCCTAGACTCGACGGACCCTAATCCAAACCTAAGGGAAAGAAAATCTAGTGGAAGGGAAGGAGCAGGGGACTCGTGCCCCTGGGCGGAGGATGGAGACAGGGTAGCATAATCTTCCACTGAAATCTCCGTTTCAAATTTGACGTTTTTTTTGGAGAACAGTGGAGACCACACAACATGATGAGGAGGCGGGAGTTGCATGGGGAACAACTCGGGGAAGATGCAATCGAAGAATGGATCGGAGGACCAAAACCACATCTCGTGGAGTGGAGTGGTGGAGGAAGGAGGAGTGAATAGATCGAACAGATTGATGGGTGGGCAGCGCCCACATGCGCAGGGGACAAACAGGATTTCAGGTGGTCCGTCCGTAAAGTATGGATCGACCATCATAGGGGGAGAACGAGGAATGGGTTCCAATAGTTGGAAGAGAGATGTGAGACGGGAAGGAGACCAAGAAATGATAACGGGTGAGCTCCCCTCCTCCCGTGGATGCTGAACTGGCTGCTTCTTCGGCCTCCATTGGACGAGCCGAACCCTTAATGCTTCTGTCGGCGGTCCTCTTCATGAAATAATCTTTCAAAGGCCTGACTATAGTCAATCATGTTATCAACTGGCCCTTTTGGTGGTAGAGGGGGACTGGCAACTGGACAAACTGAACCTTTCCTTTCTGGCAGAACTGGCTGTGGGCTCAATGTGCCTGGCGGAAGAGGCCCTCTGACAAAATGCTGACGCTAGTCCCAGGTGAGTGGCCCAGAGTCACCCATCATAGATAATGCGTCTCTCGGTAGTCGAGACCTCTCCTGTTCATTTTTCTTCCCTTGGGGATGAGCTTGGTCCTTCCCTGCAATTGAGCATCGAGGCCTCTCCCCGGTTGGTAGCCTAGTTTCAGTATCATGTCCCAGCCCTTGGAATCTCGGATATGGGGCTTCATCTTGACATTGACGGGGGTAGAGATGGGCTTGCTGGGTGCATAAGCCCAGGGAAAGTCTAGATCTAGCACAGAGATAACTGGCCGGCTGCTTGGCCATAAGGTGGGAAGAACCTTTTCTGAAATAGCTTTAACAGATTGGACCGTGGATAAGCTCTTAACTTTGACGATCCTCCCTTGGAAAGGGAATTTAATGCATTGATGCACAGTGGAGGGTACGGCGCTGAGAGTGTCAATCCATGGGTGACCCAAGATAGCTTTGAACATAGGGTCAATGTCTAGCACATAGAACTCCACGGGCATAGTAAGAGGCCCAAGCTCTGCTTGAATAGTGACCACCCATGACATGCTCTCCTCGAGTTGTCATATGCAGCTATGGTAGTGGGGGTTGGCCGTAGCAATTCCTCTGAGATGTTGCAAGCTCGAAGGGTACTGAGCGGGCATATATTAATATATGCCCCTGTATCAACCAGTGCTGCGTCAATATTGACTTTATTCAGAGTGATTGAAATGCAGAGCGACATTTGCCGAGCCTCTGGAGGAGCTAGCTCGGTTTCAGAAAATGTGATTGCTGGCCCTTTGGAAATTGTTGCCAGTGCCGTAGGTAGACTGTCGACTGCCATATCTTCACTAACCATCACCTTTTGTAGAAAGTTTCTGAAAGCATCCTGGTGAAGGGTAGATCTTTTAATGAGCTCCAGAATAGATATCTTGGCGGGCACCCTATCCAAATGATGCAGCTGGTCGTATTGGGTACCCGACAGAGGTTCATTTTCTTCCTGCTCGGCAGCCGGCTGGGAAAACTGGGGATTAGAAGTAGTGGGATAATTTCGATGGAACAGCCGCCCGCTCCGTAGGGCAAGGTTTTGTGTCGGCACGGCATCAGGAGACGGTATAATTGGCCCGGTGGCGTGGATGGGTGGACTAGGTGGTGTGGGAGAAAGGATTTGGTACGATGTGGTGTTGGTAGAGGTAATAAGTGGTGATGAGCGGATGATGGATGAGGGGTTAGTGGAAGGCGGGGTGGTGATGATGGGTGTTGGTACGGAGGGAGGACAGGCTAGTGGAGGTGTGGTGATGAGTGAAGGGTTGGGTGACGGTGTAATGATGGTAGCGGGGGTAATTGGTGGTGGGTGTGATAGAATCGTGGGTGGTTACGGAGTTACTGGAGCGGGTGTGAATGGGAGAACAAGTGGTGAAGGTGTTGGGTGTGTAGGTAAAATGGTAGAGGAAGCAAGGGGATTGCTGTGATTATGGTGGAGGGCCATTATCTGCGGTGTGGTGCCGTCGTCATCAAAAGATCACCCGACGTTAGGAGCCGGGGCTGGACAACATTGACCTGAGCTGGTGCCGGCGACTGAGGCTGCGGAGCGGGAGGGTGGTTCGGCATCGGGTTCTGATGAATCCCCAAATCCTGAACCTGTTGCTGTTGCTGCTGTGGTGGTTGCTGCTACGGCTGCGGTGATTGTTGCTGCCTCAGCGGCTGCCTTCTCTTCTCTTTGATTTCGATAATGGCCTTGTGCATCTCGGCTCAATCAATTCTCTGTCCCTCATGGAGGTCATACACTAGGTCCCTGAACTGAAAACATCCTTCGATTGTGTGTCCCGACTGCCTGTGGAATATGCAATACTTTGTTTGATCAACGGCTGTGTTCCAAATGGGCCGTTCCGGAGGAAGTTGTATAGCATTTACTGACATGAGAGCCGAGAAGATATCCGTGAGGGTTTCTGGCAATGGTGGGTATTGTGCCCTTTTAGGAGCCGGACGCTTGCTGTTGTTGTTGTTATAGCCGTTGGGTGGAGGGACATTGTGATATTGCGGAGGTTGTGGTGCTTGCTGTGGTGCAGCGAAGGTATTTTGTGGAGTGGTGAAGGCAGGCGGAGGGTTTTGTGGAGTGACTTGGAAGCTTTGGGGAGCGGGGTTCTGTGGAGTGCGGGGATTTTGGGGGAAGCGAAGGGTGCGGCTTGGAAGGGGAAAGTAACGGCTTGAACTTGCTCGTTCGTTTGGATCCCCTCGGTAACAGGCCCTTGAGGTTTCTTATGATACTTGGGCTTTTGATTTTCAAAGAGCGAGTGTATGGGGGAATCCTTGAACTGAGTTTGAATAAAGCGTGCTCGGCTGTAAATTTGATGCATGTTGGCTTATCATTCATGGCTAGAATGTTACGGAAGGTCGGAGTGGCATTTGAAATAAGCAATTTGACCTTCTCTTCCTCCGGAATGTGGCCGGGCACTCTAGCGGCCATCTGCCTCCATCGGTCTGCGTAGGTAGCAAATTCCTCATCAGGCTTCATCTTTTCGGCCACCAGATCTGTAAATGAATATTCCGGGCCGACTCTATCTTGGAACCTCTGAATAAACTTATTTTTTACTGTCTTGAAACTCTCGGCATCTTCCAGTGGCAGAGAATAGAATCATTCCAATGCAACACCATCCAGCGATCGGCGAAATAGATATGCCATGAGGCGATCATCGTGCTGAAATTGAGCTGACTCGTATAAGAAGTTCCTCACATGAACAAAAGGATTGTTGTTCCCATCATACTTTCTATAGTTGGGGAGCTCGGACTGTGGAGGGAACCAGATGTTCTGAAAACTCGGGACTGGAACGTCTGCCAATGACTGAGAGCCAACCCGCTTCTGAAGGAAATCGAGTTGCTGCTGCATGGCGGCCCATTTATCAAGCAACTCCTGCTCTCGGGAGGGAGCAGGGACAGAAAAGAATGAATTTTGAGGAACGGAAGGGTAAACAGATGGAGTAGACGGTCCATAAGAGGGATGGTGGATCGAAGAGTGACCCACATTAGACTAGACCTGGGCTGCCCCTTGTTGAGGGCGCATAAAATCATTGGGACCAAGAAGAACTTGCGGCACAGCTGGGCCTAAGATGTGATGATCCAACGGGAAAGAAGGAGGCATAACTGGGTTGCCCTTATCAAGGCACTGCTGGGCCGAACCAGAAGACTGGCCCATTTCAAGATTGGAGAAGCGGAGGGTCCTAGGTTGGACCGGAGTGAGATCAACGGGCTGCACAGTGGGTCCATCGGCTCTAGGTTGAGCGACGGACAGATTGGAATGACCAAAGACAATAGGAGAAGGCGGGGTGTTGGACCCTTGCATAACCTGATAGACCGCCTGAAGCTGGGCCGGGTCTAATTGAGCCATCATCTGAAGGACAGAATTGGCGGAAGGAAGAGGAGGATTTTGAGTGGATGGAGCAATCTGCATAGGGATGGAAGATGAGGGAGGAAGGGGTTCCTCCCTGGGCCGGAACGAGACAACCCTAGAGGGATCCTCTAGAAGCCCTTGAGGGAGAGACTCCTCTTGGGACCGAGGAAGATCAAAGGAAGCCATGGTAGATTCGAAGAGTGGGTTGAAATAGGATGAGGAGAGGGACTCGCCCCCGGGTGATGATGCTTCTAACGGATAGAGGTGACCCCACATGCAACGGACAACCTTAACAAGATGCAAACAACACACAACAATCACACAATAAGTGACCAAACTTAGACGACTTCTAGCGAAGATGTAAGTGAAAAAGAAATGACGACACTCCAAGTCAACCAAGTTGCTTAAGATGATGCCACAAGATTTCTATGATTTCTCCTTTGGAACTTTAGTAGATTGATTAAAAATGTGCTCTCGACAACGGGTTCCTAATAGGAGAGGGGTGTAAGGCTTGGTTTGACTTTAAATGTTAATCACTCCTTCACTTATGCAACCCTAGACACGGGGTGGAAAGGTACAACCGGCCCGGCGTCCGTGTGGGAATCCACGGCTCTCGGGGACTTATGGAGGCCCCTAGTGTGATTTCCTAGTCGGCCCCAAGGTATATGGAGACGAGAGGTCCGCACACCAAGGTAGGAAAATGCAATCTAATGTATGAAAATATGAATGAACCTATGCGCACCGGAGTGCATGCAAATTCTAACCTATAATCTAGCAAACAAGTATGCACACAATGATGTAGATAAGTAGATCAACCAGGGAGGAGACCAGATAACACCCAAGCACAAAGATCACATCAGAAACTGCGGAAAGAAAATGCACCTCGGGATGCGTACCTGTCTGGAGTATGTAACTGTCTAGGGGACCTGCGTCAGAGAAAAGTGACGGTCGAAGACCAGACCGTCAGAAGTAGTGTAACGCAGGAACTGGAGACCGTCAGAGGAGCCAGGGAACCAGAAACAACAGGAAATAAAAGGGAAATCCGGGGAAAACCAAGACAAGGAAATGATGGCAGGTTTAACAGAGATCAAAACACGATTGGCACAAGTTATCCCACCGTGATCGCCAAAAAACTATTGATTTGTTTTCTTCCTTTTGTTTGTGATATGAATAATGAAAAATATAATGAGCAAATAACAACGATCTCAATCAACCTATGAACATGTGAACCATGAACCTAGGCAATCAGAAGAAGCTCTAGCATGGGCAATGCTATCTCAATCAAACTAAACTGAAGAGGGAAAGGAAAAACACACGTCGGGGCGTGGAGCAAAGGAATAAATAAAAACACACCGCGTGGGTGGAACAAGCAAAAGAAATAAGAGATATGAGAAAGAGAAAACCAATCCCCAGTACTAAGAAAGAACGTGATCGCCACCAAGGTAAACACAAGCCAAAGACCTGAGAAATACCTTAGAATAGGAGGATGATGCACCCGCCCACGGGAGAGAGAAATCAATAGGAAACTGCAGCTCTGTTGAATGTAACGGCCCAGCACCTACGCGTCACAGGAGTGTGACGGTCGCCCGATGAACCGTTAGAGGAACCTGACGCGCCTGATGAAGACCGTCAGAGTGTCTGCAGAACAAGCTCGTGAATCCTTCAAACTCCAAACCTTCCAGCCGGCCAGAAAGCTTGGGCCTCGCCTTATGAACCCTGTAAACCTGCCAAAGAACGTAGAACACAAGAAAATAATCCCAGATTAGCCTTTCACACAACGTAGCATCAATTCTCAAATGAACTTAATATCATTCAAAAGGAAAGGGGAATATCGGGGGAGTTTGATTTTTTAACCCCTCTGGGCGTTTTAAAAGATAGGAATGATGTTTAGATGATTGAAACAAGTGGAGGAACGTGGAATAAGGAGTGGGACAATGCTATGATGCAAAGGAGAAGGGAAGAACACACGTTTGCCAATGATTGACTTAAAACACTTGAAATCAAAGTACTCCCTTGACTGAGATGCAGATGGACGCAGAAAATCAATTCTCCTTGGTTGAATGTGGCTCCAGAATGCGGCAGCACTTCGACGCAAATTCCAGATTTCTCCTCTCTAGGCCATGAAGTTAAGGGTTCTATTTATAGGCCCTCAAACTCTCCGATCGAGCAGAGGATCATCTAGCTAAAAAGGAGGATGATTCTTAGCAAACTCTTGAAGATAATACTCCCAAGAATCAATATAAACAAACAGAAGGTCCTGAGGATCAGATTTGGAAGAGAAATCACAAGATCAAACTCTCAATTCGATCACGGAGTAGCAGGGAAAAGACCAGACTTGCCAGGACTTCTGTTTGGATGTAACGGCTGCACGACAGACCGCCACATGGACGTAACGCGCCAAAAGTAGACCGTTACACTACTCTATCTCTTAAGAAGATAAGATCAACTGGGAGAATTTGCAAACAGTTGGACTCTGAAGAATGTGACGGCCATGGGTAGACGCGTTAGAGGAATATAACGGCCGCACGACAGACCGTTAGAATCAACGGATAGGCAAAAGGATAAGCATTAGCAACATGCCTTAAGCTATAGGATTCTTCAAGATGTAACGGCCCAGGGCAAATGCGTCAGAAAGACGTAACGCGGATGTTATAGACCGTTAGAGACAATAAGGATCTAAAAGGAAAGCTTGCTAAGCTTCATTGAATGCAAGAAATCAAGGAACCAGACCCAACCAAGGAATCAAGACCCATGAAATAAACCTCCAACTGATCAAGAAGGCTCAATGAAAGAGTGAACAACTCGGAGCATCATATAGAATGAACAATGAGATGACCCGACTTATTGGGCACAAAACGGGTGTCAACAATGACCAGATAAAACATTTGAGTAAATGAATTTTCTTCTAATTTGATGTTTAAAGAACTTTTTAGACCAGTCTGGAATCCCATAACTAGATCAGAACCGGACAGGATCAATCTGGTTCAATTGCCCTGAGATCAAATCATCCAAAAGTTCATAGGAGGATAATAAAAATGAGAGAATCAATCCAAACTCCCAGAACTTGTTGTTCTGTGTAAAGAGCCAGTTGATTCCACTAATTTTTTGTTGGTTCATGATTTTGTTGAGGTTTAGTCTCACATTGTATAATCTGTGGGCGTCTCCCTCCTTATCTGTTGATAATTTCCTCAATTCAATATCTTGGTTTTGAGTTAGAGTTCAATCCTTAAACATGGTATTGTTGAGATTTAGTCGCAGATTGGATAATCTGTGGGTGCTTACTTCCTTATATGTTAATGATTCCCTCAACTCAATGTATAAGTTTTGGGTTAAAGTTTAGATATTTAACATGGTATAAGAGAGGGGCTTTCTCAAACTTCATCCCACCCGTTCAATTGCGTCATTCATATTGTAACCATTCGGGTTTATACCGTAACCATCTAGATTCAACGTGCACCACTCATATCGTAATCATTCGAATTCGGCGCCAGGAATTTGATATGACTTAAAGCTTTTTATTTCCCACCATGACAGGACACGACATGCAGGTTTAGACAGGAGTGAGTAGATGCTTATTTTTTCTATGGGCAATTCTTCACAGGATTCCTCTATTCTTTACCTTTGTGCACAGCCTAGTTGACAGTTGACTAAATCCATGATTGCCTGACTCACTGCTTGCTGGTGTTTTTACGTAGGTGGTATCAGGTAAACAAGAGCTTTACCTTTTTTAATTTAAAACATATTTAAGTTCCTCACTTCTACAGCTGATCATCCAAAATCATATGAATATTATTAAAATCCAAGATTAGCAGCATCTGCTGTAGAACATTTGCCTTTGTAACTTACTTGATCTTGATGTCTTGCAGTGAGTCTGATAGCTTACTGTAGAGGTCTAAGAAGGGGACTCAAAAGATCTCATATTGAAAATCATAAAGATGGGCATGTGCTTATATGCAAGACCCAAGTCTTCTCTTTTGAGTGCTTTTACCAGTACGTCTTCATTGGCACTGTCGGTGGGAACCCCGACCCAATAAGTACAAAGCCCATCTTTACTAGGGGGGTTAGTGTAGAGGCCTAAGAAGGGGGCTCAAAAGATCCCATATGTGCTTATAAGCAAGACTCAAGTCTTCTCCTTTGAGAGTTTTTTTATCGATAAGAAAGGACAAAACTCTAGCCGCCCTCCGACGTGGTGGGACAATAGCTCAAAAGAGACACCCCAAATTTGTACATCTTCACTTACCATTTTCATTGGCATACAACAGTGGTGATGCTGCAAAAGATGCCCTATATATGAAAGTCGAGGTTGGGACTTTGAAATCAAAGCCTCATTGGAAGAAAGCTTATTTTTACTTGTGGGATGAGGCAAGGACATGGTAAAAGCAAATTATCTTGTCACTGTTCATTATACCATTGGGACAGTTGTAAACACTTAGGCCCTATTTGGTAATAGAATTGTCGGGGCACTGTCGGGACTTCCGCTAATCGAAGAGAGAGAAGGGCCCACACTTCCCTCACACTAAAGTCTTACCCGGGAGTCGGTTACCGTGTTCGACCCCTAACCGTGTTCGAAAACCAAAGAGGGCGTTACATAATTAGGTGTAGAGGTCCGCAAACCTTGAACTGTCACCTCCTACCTTCTACAAAGTCACGGTAGCTCACAGCAGTCCCACTTTCTGAATTGTGTCTTCTGCACCGTGCATTGGTATTTCATTTTTTGATTCATCTGCTAATGTTTCCCTCTATCATCCACTCACTAAACATGGATCAATATAATTCTATCCGCAATATGTCCAGTGAGACTCGAGCTTACGCATCAGATGCACGTGTGCTAACCACTTGTTATTGTGGTAAAGTTTTTTTTTTTTTGGGGGAGGGGGGGTTTAATGCATTCCCTGTTGCCTTTCACCATTGATTCTGCTTATTCTGTGTTTATGTGAAGTCTACAATATATAAGGGGACTAGATCTTGATCCAGTTCTCCACTTTCTTCTGCATATTGTGCTGTTGTGGTGATGCCACTCTAATCATCAGGATTATGTCATGCAGCATTCAAGAAAGTAACATATTCAACAAAATTTAGTGGGGGATGGTCTCTCTCTCTCTCTCTCTCACCCCTCTTTAACTAACTCTCTCACTCTGTCCTCTCTCTCTCACCTCATACTCTCTCTCTCTCTACACTGGGGGTAAAACGGTCACTTCACGTATATTATTATCGTCGTCCCTTGCAAATGTAACCCAAAAGATATCACCACTCAGGTTAAGAGAATTTGAGAGTATACACTTCATAAAAGTGAGAGTATAATGATAATTGGAGTTTTTTTCAGGACTATACAGATAAAATTTTCAAATGTGAAAGTAGTAAGAATTTTGCCACCTGATGTGCTTTGCTTGCCTCCACTACATTCTATTCGCTTGGGCCCCTGTTTGATAACTCGTTAGGGCAAGGCTAATACGACAGGGCGCCACCCGGACCAGATGATCGCGTGGGCGGTGGCCATCTCCTTCGCCAGCATTCTCGCATATGCCGCCGCCTTCTCCATCTCGCTGGGGCCGGTGACGTGGGTGTACACTTCGGAGGTGTTCCCGCTGCGGCTGCGGGCTCACGGCTTTGGGTGGCGGTCACCAACATGAGCTTCATCTCGCTGTACAAGGCCATCACCATGGGGGGATGGGGTCTTCCTATACTGCGGTGTGGGGATGGTGGCGTGGGTGTTCTTCTACCCCTTCCTGCCGGAGACGAAGGGGAAGACATTGGAGGAGCGGGAGTACCTCTTCGGGAAGAAGAGGGAGACGACGCGGGGCTAGGGCGAGGGGCAAGCTCAGGCGACAACGGGGGCTGCTTGATGTGGATGTGTGGCTCGCACTGGCACGTACGCTTTCTAGCTTCCGACACTGCCCTTCCTCTTCCACCAGACTTTGTGAGGTGGATCAATTCTAAACTGGTGTAGATAACAAGGGAAGTAATTAGAAAATCTAGTCTCTCACACTTTAGATACTACGTACTGTGCTAAATTTTCGATCATAAAAAAGGAAATTAATAGGGGATCCGCTCCTGTGGCGGATTAACATGGTGTTACTGTCGTGTACGTTGCGGCAGTGTATTGGAATGGAAGGGACATCAGTCTCCACACATGAAAGGAGGAATATGAACTATAGAGGTCGCAAATATAGTCTCTTTATCAAATGAAAGCAGTAACAGCACTGGTTCTCTAAACCTTCCAAAAAAAGTACTGGTTTCTCTGCATGCATGGGCAGATGGTCTCCTTGTACTGTGTTGTTTTACCCATGCGAGAGCTTTCCTTTCCCATTGGACTATAAAACTTCTCTACCTCTGAGTTTAGTTCCAAATATCGTAGTGCGTGCTTTCTGTAGATGGCTAGATCCATACGTTCACTAGCAGTCAATAGATGCTTGATTGATTCGTTTGTTTGGACAAATCGCTTTTGCATGGTGTATGCTTTGTTCTATTCATTGGGGTGTCATCTAGTTTGAATCCACAATTCCTATTTCCACATTCTCACGTTTCATTTGCGGACACAAGTTCAAAAAAATCAGGAATAATAAAATAGTTCATCTGGGTGCCGTCTAGTTTGAATCCACAATTCTGATTAGTTTCTATCTCAGTTTTGAGTCCACCACTCAAGAATAGCAGTTCGAAATCGGGATAAATTCATGTGGATTCAAATGAGATCTTTAAGATCATCAGCATACTTTTTGATGAATCCATAAACGTCACGAGCTGTGAGGGGTGTCTACCTCTCTTCCGCTGCCGGATTGAGGGAGAGTTAACATACTGTCATGTGCCCATTAACACAGCTTTGTTCCCCTAACAAAACCTGCAGAGAGAAATTATCTCAATTATTTGCCATAAAGAACGACGTTCATAAATTCTCAAGCTGTGGGACATGTCGTTGCAGATTAAGAGCATACTTGCTCTTTGTGGGAGGGGGAACAATATAAATATACCGTTTCTTTCAGATTTGCTTAAAAAGTAAGATAATATAGAGATTTTTATATGAAAATTATTGTTAGAGGTAAATTTGTAAAAAAAGTATTCTTAAAAATATATTATCAGACGTATCACCGAGTTAATTTAAATAGTGCATAGATGCTATTTAAATGTGATTTTTTTTACAAATTTTTGACAAAATTAAGCGATATATATGTAAATAAATATGACATTTTTGTACAATTTAAATTTACACAATGATATATTTACGAATACATTTGTAGGAATTTTTTTTTATAATTTTATTTAAGAATAATTTTCATGCAAAAAAACCCTATAATATAAAAGTTAAAATTTATTTCAATATTATTGGAGGCGGGAAGAAAATGACAGATGAGAGGTAGGGGTGTAAGGGTGACATAGTACGATTCATTGTGAGTTTATATATATGATAATATGAAAAATATAAGCATTTAGAGTGGGATAAGATAGATTTTGGAAGAATGTGTATGACCAGCTTGCTACAAAGAATAAACGAGTAATAAATAATAGAATCAAAATATAATTTTGCTGTTGGAGTTGAAAATGGGAAGTCGTGTCTCATTATGGATCTTTCAGGCTTTTTTAATTTTTTTATTCATAATCCCCCCCCCCTCCCAGGTGAAAAGAGAAGGATCTAACACTTTAGAGCTTTTTTTTTTTTTTTGAAACGTACACTGAGGCCATTTGAACACCATCACTCCAAAAATGCCGAAGGGCCCATTACGCATTCGAGAGACTGGCCTAGGCCCATCTCCTCCATCCTATATAATCCTCCGCCATCCGCGAGATCCACAAAACCCTACCAGTAACGCCACCGTGCGGACATCCTCTCAACGCCGCCCGTCCCCTTCCTCCCCATCATCCACGCATGCTCGATCCTATTCTCCAGTTCATCTCCTTGCTGCAATCGCAGGGTCTGCTTCGATTCCGCGCCGTGGCTTCTTTCCGGCCGAACGGGAGAGGCAGATCGGAAGGTGGTAGTGCAAGAGCCCGATTTCAGCGAATTGTTCCTTCTACCATCCCTCCGAACTGGTGTTTTGCGATCGTTTTCTCTCCTTGTTTTACTCCATCACATGATGCGGTTCCTTACTTTTGTCCATTAGATGGCACCACCAAAGAGGTTTCCTGTGAGGAGGAAGCATGCAGACGGGCGGTCAGAACCTGATGTCATGTTGACTGTCTGCATCGGCATCCCCTCCTCACGGAGGGTTTGCATCTGACGGATGCCTCCGAGTCCTCTTCCTCTGTCCTTGTTTGAATTGTCGGTTTCACGGTGCTTAATCGTGTTTCTTCAGCCCTGTTTCTGCATCCATGATGAAGATGCTTCCAAATTCTAATGTCCGGACATCTGAGACGTGTCTGTGATTGCTCTACGCATCTTTCTGAGCTAGAAGATCCCGGATCTAAGCTACCGATTCCTTTTTCTTGTCACTTTTTTATAACACTCTTGCGGATCACACGAAGAAGCCAAATTGTGCATATTCTCATATTAAGATCTTATGCTTGTAATGTGTGATCTGCATCTGTTTACCCTTCCCTCAAATCCGATATATTTTCTAATACTTGAGGGGATAAAGCAGGTGCAGAGAGCGAAGTGTTCGGCTTACCAACCCACTGCATGGTTCTTTTTTTTCCATTTGCTTTGGTGTCAAATGGTCCGGCGCACATCTATCTTCCTATTATGTTTAGAAGTTTGTTTTATAGTTTTAGTGGAATTTATGTTACAGGAATCTTTTCAGATGGCAAATGATGCATACTCGTATCCTACACTCCTAAGATGTTTTTGAAGACTCAAGACTCTTTTTATTGACGGTGATCAGGTGGTGTCGACATCATTTGACGTCGTTCTCTCTCACGTAGGGTTGGTCCCATGACAATTTATCATGGGGTTGACATTTGAGTTCTTAAATGTCACGGGAGATGATCGCATAGGGTCGATCCCACGACATATAAGGGTTCAGATGTCGGTCTCATGATCAATTGTCATGGAGTCGACTCTATGTGAATATCTCTCTCTCTATGTATAGATATGGTGGGAGTTGATCAGGGGGGACGACATGATCAATTGTCATAGGGTCGATTCTATGTGAATCTCTCTCTTTATATATATAGATATGGGGGGAGGGGGGGAGACGACATCAGGTGGTGCCGACACCACTGATCACGTCCGGCTTATTATCTGATGTCATCGGCGTATGTTCTTTTTATTCTTCTCTTTTGAAAGGAGGGAATCTGATGCTTTACTTTAGATCGAGGAAGGAAATGAAATGACATCTAGAATTCATCGTTGATTGAATGATTGAAATGTCGTTTTCTTAGTAAAGTCTTTGGTTGCCTCAGTCTGGAGTCATCCAAACACAAATATACAATTACACGGGGATCTTTGTTTTTTTTTTTGAATTCCTCTTCTCTTAGCTTTCATCTATGTTGATTAAGAAATATTAGCACATTTTTTGTTACCTTATTGTAATTTTCCAATCTTGAAATCAGGCATACGCAGAGTGAAATTCATAGTCATGATCTATTGCCATAGGTCTCAGCAAGTGAATAGCTAAAAAATGACTAGATCATATGGTGGGAGGATTGCTTTATTTAAGTATTCGAACCTTTATTCATCCTTTTGCCATGGTTTTTCTAAACCCTAATTATGTGGCACGGATAGTCTTGGTCTATGTTGGACACTGCGATTGTTGGCATCCGGAAGGGTCATTGTTATCTTTTCATGTTGATTGATTATAGTATCTAATATAGATTTAAAAAGCAATTTTTATAAATAAATTTTTATTAGAAGTGAATTAAACAATATTTTTAAAAATGTATTAGTAAGTGTATCTTTATGATAGTTTAAAATAAATATCATTTAATTGTGACTTTTTTGTAATTTGTTGACAAAAGAAGTGAATCAAATCATATGTAAATAAATATGACATATTTGTATAATATGAAATAAATTAGTGATACGAATGTTAATATCTTTTTATGAGTGAATCTTTTGTCAATTTATATTTAATAATAATTTATTTTTAAAGTCTTATTAAAAAAGTTTTCCTGGTCGATCATCTGGAGTCAAGTAGATTGATTAGGGATGACGGTAATAATTCTTCAAAGTGGTACAATTTCATTCGATGAGGTCAAATGTTAGCCTATATTTTTAAGTCCACTGGCGTCTGAGGTTGGCTGCCATTGCAAAATGTCATCGTTTTGAAGTGGCCGCTAACATAAGTAGGGGCATAAAGAAGAATAGTATAACTCGTGGAGATCGACATAAAATGGCCCATCGAAAAGCAAAATGCACCTGCTCGGAGTCGTTGAGCGTTTGTGGCATCCTTCAGTAGTTGCTGATGTCACCTCACCGACCCGTCGCAGAGGCAAGATGGGATACTAATCCTGTGTTCAGACTTCAGAGGGTTAGCATTCACATTTTCCGCTTCTCGTGGCAACATATGTACACCCGTATGGGAAAATAGGGTTTTTTGTAGTTTACATAACTTTTTATGTGGCTTTTTACCGGGTCGAGTCAGATAAGGGTCCAATTGGGTAATAGTATGATTTTTACGTTTTCAGATTGTCATGAATCAATACATTATGCTGAGTCCCATGTGACTCGGGCTGACTTGATTCAAATCCATCTTGTCCTTCCCTCACACTCACCTTGACATTCACTTTCTTTTCTAGTTCCAGCGGGGATCACAAATTAACCCCCCGTCCCCCCCCAACCCCATTAGTCACCTCCCCCATGTTGATAGACCCTCACCTTCACTGGCAATGTCTCTCCTTGTGTTCAAATTGGTCTTGAAATGTCTCGAATTTGGTCAAACTTGTCTCAAGTTTCTCTCATGATGGATCCGACTCTCCATGCAAACACATCGAACATTAGTTAGATTGTGTCGGTCGGTTGTTTCAATGATGATTTGCCCCAACTCATTGAAGTGAATTTGGGATAGATTTCTCCTAGATTTGATGTGACACGCTCGAGTCAATGTGAGTTGTACCGTGTCTACGAACTATGGTGCGTAGAGTATCCGTTCCCCTTCTTTAACACTACATGAGGCGATGTGAGCATGACTTTGACAACCCAAGTCATTGAAAATGTATTCAGTTAACAATATCAATTTTAGGTACTTCTATCACCATCGCGAGACCAAGGAATTGAGTGTCGTGTACAAGCGTCTCTCACCACTATGCATACAAATCCAAAGTGATGGCACGGAGTCAACATTGAGGTTAGCTATTACTCGTAGCTACTAAAGGAGATTTGGTGAATGCCTCAAATAAGTAGGGAAAAACTAGTATAATTTTGAGAAAATTAACCCTATATCGTGAAATCCTTCAAAATAACCACTTTATCCCCTCAAATCTTTACGAAGGTCTCACCATCCCCTTGTAGTCACTAATATGTCTTAGAGTGAGGATTGCTAAATGCCTAGGTGTGGCCTCACCTTTAATTTTTTTGTTTTTTTTTAAAATTTTTTGAAGTGGGTCTTAACACATTTTAATTTGGGATGTAAGTCACGTCACCATCTTATTATCTAAAAAAAATAAAAATAAAATAGATCAATTTTTAAAAGAATGGGCCTAACACTATTTATTTTATCTGATTTTTTTATTTCTTTTTAGATAATTCAATGGTGACGTAGATTGCACCCCAAGTTAGAGTAACTTGAGGTCTACTTTCAACAAAAAATAAACAAAATAAAAAATTTAAAAAGATTACACACCCAAGGTGTATAGTAACCCTTAGGTGTGCAATAAGCCTAACTCTACATCTTAACCCAAGGTGAGTTAAGAGGTGTAAAATAACTAACCTACTCTTTTAACTAGTCATCTCTCTCCCTCTCTCTCTCTCTTCTTGGTGGGGTATGATGGCCAATGACTACCCGTAGAATGCTTAACCTACCCTTTTAACTAGTCATCTCTCTCTCTCTCTCTCTCTCTCTCTCTCTCTCTCTCTCTCTCTCTCTCTCTCTCTCTCTCTCTTCTGGGCGGGGTCTGATGGCCAATGACTACTAGTGTCATCTGAAAATGATGTTGGTGCAGTGATGCATGCAAGTAGTGGTCAGAGCATTCCCCATACCTCTCAAAGCTTGTGAACATCCAAAATGATGTTGGTGCGATCGAGACCGTGAACATGAGAGATATTCTCCCTACAGCAGGAGAACACAAGGACCTCGGCCACACCACCATGTGCATCCCCCAGGGGTTCACTACACTAGCGGAGTAATAGCTCTGCCACAGTCGACATTCTGCATCATCCTCTTCATCGTCATAGTGGACCGGAGGCTCGAGACTTCAATGGTCAGGTAGTTGACGTCAACATCTGACCAAGAGTTGCTGCCTTTTGGGGGTAACAAGCGCCGTCGACGTTGGGGGAGGGGATGAGGATTATCCTCTCTATTTGGTCCAGGTGTAGTCGAAGTTGTAGAGGAAGAGGACATAGTCTTGGGTACCCTGTCGTAGACCAGGTTGCACTCCATTACCTTAATTAAGGGGATCCATGTGATCGGAGCCCATGTCAAAGAGGTCTGCCGGCTTCATCGTGCCATCGACGAGGACACTGTCTTAGCTTGTGTCACTAGTATAATTAAGCTGCACCTATGAATCAAGATCAACACACCTTGTTATGAAAACATGTACGATCTTACATGATCAAGATTGAATTTAATAGCTCAATCTCCTGTTCTTTCAAGTAATGATAGGAGACTTTTTAACAAGATAAGAAGGGTTAATCTAATAAAGAAAATACAAAGTTCTATCCTGAAAGGTATTGATCAGAAGCAAATATTGGGCATACAGATTTCTTGTGATCATTGTGTTTACATCAAATAGTTTGGTAAGAATTTTATTATTCTTTTACTCTATATTGATGATATGCTTATCCTTGGAAAATATATGTATATGATTAACATGTTGAAAGAGATGAGTAAGTCCTTTAAAATGAAGGGCATAGGTTCGGCAAAGTAAATATTGGGCATGCAGATTTCTCGTGATAGGAAAACTAAAAAGATATGGTTGTCACGGGAGAAATATATCAAGAAGGTGTTGGATAGGTTTAGTATGAGTAATGCAATGCTAGTTGGTCCTCCTTATGTAGGTGACTTCAAGTTATCCTCGGAATAAAGTCCCTTAAGTGATGAGGAGAAAAAAAGATGAAGAAAGTTATGTATGTTTTAGGAGTCAAAAACTTGATGTATGCGGGGGTATGCTGTAATGCCCCGGATTTTTCGGATCCTCGTTCGTGGGTCCCGGATCTGGTTTCTCGGAGTGTCCAGCTCCGTTGTGTCCGAAATTTCGTTTCGGACATCTTTCGCGTTCGGATCGGCGCGATCCGGAGTCGTTTCAGAGTCCCGGAGGCATTCCGCGGCTTTTTCCGCGTGTGTTTTCCGATTCCCGGCGTGGGTTTCGGCTTTCCCTTCAGAACCTCGTTGCGGGTGAACCGGGCCGTTCACCTGGGCGCGAGTGGTACCGTTGCGATCGGTGCGCTCCGAGGATCGCGAGGGTGTGATTTTCTATTTTTCTGAATTTTTTCGAATTTCCGGATTTTCCTATATATAAACCTTTTCTCTCTCCCCCTCTCATTTCTCATTTCTCTCCCTCTCTCTTCTCACGCTCTCTCCTCTCTCCCTCTCTCTCCGGTGGCCGACAGGGCGGAGCATGGGCGAGGCGGGGACGGCGCGGGCGAGGCACGGGCGAGGATGGATGAGGATCGAGGCGGTGGAGGCGCGTGGAAGCTCGGTCGTGAGTTCGTGGAACAGTGAGGCTTCAACGGCGTTTTCTTCGTGGATCGGCGTCCACGGTGCGCGTAATCTTCGGTGGAGGTAGGGTGATGGACCCTCAGCCCGTGTACTTCCTTTCCCGCGAGTTTCGTAGGCCGTGGTGAGCCGAGCGGGCTAAACGGGGCGTTTTGGGCAAAATGCATGTTTTTGGGGTGTGAGCCGGATCTCCCGTTTTATGGTGTTTTTGGGCGATCCAGGGGTTTAGATGCATGCCTAGAGGCTTGGGGGAGGTTTCCCCTTTTGTTTCCCCTTCACCTGGGGGTGAACGGGGCGTGGCATGGCTTTTCCCGCGGTTTCTACCGTTTCCGGGCGCGGACTGAGAACGCGCTATACTTCAGTAGCGCGTTCTTGTTCGTCGCGCTGCCCCGACCGAGCGCGTTCATCGGAGAAGATGAACAGTTTGGCGGTTCCTGTCGCGCTATAGGGTTATGTCGCGTTCTGGATTGTCGCGCTAGGGGTCCCTAGCGCGACCTGCCTTGTCGCGCTGGGAGGCCCTAGCGCGATGGTCCCTGTCGCGCTAGGGGATCCTAGCGCGATCTGCCATGTTGCGCTAGGGTGCCCTAGCGCGTTCTGGCTTGTCGCGCTAGGTGATCCTAGCGCGATCTCCGTGTTGTCTCGTGCTCCCCTTGGGCCGTGTGTGTCTCGGACACCCCGTGGACTTCCGTGACCGTGTCTTTGGGTGTCCAGAGGGTTGGGTTACCTCGATTAACGTACCCATCGGTTTAAGGGTCCGTGAGACCTTCTGGTGTTCCGATTGTGTTGTGTTCGTCCCCGGTCGACCCGGTTGTGACCCAGTGGTCGACCTTTGGCCTTGTGAGTGTCCCGGGTACCCCGTGGGTTCTGTGTCGGCGTTTCTGGGGTGTCGGGAGGGACCGTGTTTCCTCGATTAGCGTGCCTGTAGGTGTGGTGGGTCCGGGTGACCTCACGTGTTCCTGGCTTTCGGGTTACGCTAGATCGAGTCACCGTGTGTCGGTGTGTGTGCGGTGGGGTCTCCCCCGCATATCGTGGGTTCCTTTGGAAGGCGATTCCCATGTGGGCCATGTGTTTGGCCTTGGACTGTGAGTCCAGTTGTCCGGCCTGGGGCTGGAGGTTCCCCGCTTGTTTCAATATGGGAAATCATCGTGGCGGCTTGTGTGCTGCCTTGGGAATCGTGCTTCTGTATTTTTCGTGTGGCCCGTGTGAGTGGCCTTTGTCCCTTGCGTTCTCTTCCCAAGGGAATGGTCTTGGCAACTCGTGTATTGTCTCGGTATTCGTGATATCGTGATTTTGGACCTAGAGATTGGGCTAGATCGACGGCCTTGTGCTGTTGCGTGCAACGGTCTTGACCCCGAGTCTTGTGACTCAAGGACCGTTGGCTGTAGTGCGTTTAGAGGACTGTCCAGAGTCTAGTGGCTTAGCGCCACTTGAGTTTTCTCGACTCTAGTGCACGGTGCGTGCGTGGCCGTGGACTGTGAGTCCTGTTTCTTCTCCGACTGTGGTCACCGTGCGACGGGGCCGGTACGCGGGGTTGTCCCCGTACGTCGTCGGATTCGGACGTTGTTTTCCGTTGAGTTGAGAGTCTACTCCTTCAGTGACCCTCCACTAGTCGTAGCCCACCAGTACGAGGTGCTGGTCTCACCTGGGAGTGGTGTACGGGCACCCACCTTTCGAGACGGTTTGTGAACCGGTTACCGTAGGCCCCTCGTCGGTAGCTAGAGTCCGGCTACGGGGGAAAACCGGTCAGAGGACCAGACCTAGTGACGCAAGGTCTGTGTGTGCACACGTGGTTGGGGGCGGTTGGACCCACGTCGACGGGCGTGACCCCAGCTAGTCACTTGTTTGTGTTTACTTGTACGGTGTTCGCGCCTCGGGTAGGACCTACCACGTCAGACGGTTCACCTGCGGTGCGGTGTAAGACGTCAGGGGACGCTACCGGCTGTGCTTCTAGTGGGTGGTACTCCTGTCGAGTACGGAGTGGCAGACTGTCAGTCTCTGTGTCTTTGACCTTCGGGTTTTTGGTCGTGTTGACCGGTGAGTTCGGTTGTTTCATCTTGGTGCGTGTGTCGGTTCTGGCGCCATGAGATTAGTGCTAGTGGCTTTACCGAGGTTGCGTCTTGTTGTGCGGTACCCGCGATCGGATGGTCGGGGTTGCACCTTGGACAGCGTGTCCAGGTCGGCTGTCCGGGGGACAGGCCTCTACGGCGTGGTTGCCGTGTGTTCTTACTTCGGTAGGTGGTACTAGCGTGGTTCGGTAGCTTCGACTGTGTGATCGAGGTCTGCCTTCTGGCAGTAGGAGTAGCTGTAGTGCCGAGTTTTGATCGGCCACCGGTTCGCTGTTCCTGCTGTAGTCGTAGCTCTCCTTTCCGCTACCGCCGTTGTTTCCGGTTGGGGTTCCGCGGGATCCCTGCTGAGTCTCTGTTTTGGAGACTCATTCCCTGCTTTTCAGGTGTGGTGGTTCTTCCTCGCGGTTCGAGGGTGCAGAGCGGAGGTTCTCAGTTGCCAGCTTGCCGGGCCGAGTGTTCACTTGGCATGTGGTACGTTTTATTGCTTTAGACTGTACTTTCTGTTGGACTGGACTCTGTTGTAGCTGTGGTTGTTCTTTCTTTTAGCTTGTTGTTGTTGGTTGTCCTGCTTTATTTCCTATTTCTTTGTGCCTCCACACTCCTTTTAGCCCTTCCGAGCCCTCCCGGCTCGTGGGCGGCGGTGCGAGTCTCGAGTTATCGGGTCTTCCCGGTAATCGGATTCTCGGGGACGGAACCTTGGTAAAGCCACTAGCGCTAGACTTGCAACGCGAAGACCAACACACGCGTCTTGGCAGGGTGGTTGCCTGTGAGAAGCCGTGCCCATTCCCTTGTTGTGTGAGGGTGTGCTGGCGCTTTTCCGGAAGGACGAGTGCTGGTTGCGTGGTGTTCGCTTTCTCGGCTGTGCGCGCGGATCAGAGTGCGCAGCGGAAGCGTGGTGGGCTTGTAACCCATTGGTTCAGGATCGTAGCGTTGGTTGCTACGGGCAGATTCCTGAGTGTGCGTTGAGCATCGGAGGATTGGTTCCTCGGTGTGAAACGTGTGTTGCCGTGTCATTGCTCGAGGTATTATGGTTGTTGGCACTGGCAGGATGGAGTGTTGGGAAAAGTGCTGGCTAGTGCGCCGCATGAGTACCCTGTTCCTGTGTTGGAAGCCGTGTCAGGCGTCGGTGTTGGACCTGAATGGGGTTGTTGAGAATGTCGCCTGACGGTGGTCGAGGACGTGATGGTCGGAGTCGGTGGCTTGGTGTCCGACTTGTGTTCCCAGTCGTGTCCTCGGATGAGATCGTCTTTTGAGGAAGTGATCTCTGGCAGGCTGTGGGTTCCTGTTGGTAGCTGCGAGTGACTGGTAAGGCTAGTCTCGTAGCCGACCACGGTGAGATGTTTCTTGCTTAGGGACCCGTGAGCACTGTCCAGGTGGTGTCCCGTGGCTCTGTGGTAAGGGCGGAATCGGGATTGGCAGGTGTCCACTTGCATTGATCGAAGGATTTGATGAGACCAGATGGAAGAGTGACGCATTAGGGCGGAGGCCTCCTGTGAGGTTGGCGTCGGCTTGGTGGTCCCTGATAGGACATTGGTGTCGCAAGGTTATCCCTGGTTTGGTGACTAGCATGGGGTGGTTCCCTATAAGTCTGAGTCCCGTGAGGTGATGACTGAAGACGCCATGTTCTATCATTTGGTTTCATCGTGCTCCCCAAGAGGGTCGAGTTGGCGAGCAGTCGGTGACCAGTGGATGGTCTTTTCAGAGACAGAAGATGCTGGTTGTTGGGGCTCGAGCGTGGCGAGAGCCGTGTGCCAGCGAGACCTTTGGTGGTCGTTTCTGTGTTGTGTCCGGCTTTCGGCTTGCCATGTGTGAGGTGTTTCTTGGTGTGGAGCCGATGTTCTGGTTGCGGTCTGCTGAGATGACTGCTTGAGCTGGTGGAGGCTCTGTTTTGGTTGCTCCCTTGAGGAGGGTGTGCGACCTGTCAGCTGGCTGCGAAGCTGATGTGTGTTTTGTCTGCTGACCATTGGGTGGATCTGTAGCTGTTGCTTGTGTCGAGGGTTGTGTTTCCTCGGTGAGCGAGATTGTGGCTGCGGTGCCATGGTGGATTCTCGCGTTGTCTGAGGTGATGCCGGACTGTGTCCTTTGCTATATGCCTGCTCTATTGGCCTGTGTGCTCGGCGCGAGGAGCGAGGTGTTGCTTGTGATTGTAAGCCTGGCTGTGTCCCTCAGGATCGGTTTTTTTCATGAGAATCGAGGTTTTCTGTGCTGGGGCTCTGACAACGTGTCAGTTGATTCAGTGTTCTTCCCCTGTGACTTCGTGCTTGGTCCTGAATTTCGAGGACGAAATTCCTTTAAGGGGGGAGGGCTGTAATGCCCCGAATTTTTAGGATCCTCGTTCGTGGGTCCCAGATCTGGTTTCTCGGAGTGTCCAGCTCCGTTGTGTCCGAAATTTCGTTTCGGACATCTTTCGCGTTCGGATCGGCGCGATCCGGAGTCGTTTCGGAGGCCCGGAGGCATTCCGCGGCTTTTTCCGCGTGTGTTTTCCGATTCCCGGCGTGGGTTTCGGCTTTCCCTTCGGAACCTCGTTGCGGGTGAACCGGGCCGTTCACCTGGGCGCGAGTGGTACCGTTGCGATCGGTGCGCTCCGAGGATCGCGAGGGTGTGATTTTCTATTTTTCTGAATTTTTCTGAATTTCCGGATTTTCCTATATATAAACCTTTTCTCTCTCCCCCTCTCATTTCTCATTTCTCTCCCTCTCTCTTCTCACGCTCTCTCCTCTCTCCCTCTCTCTCCGGCGGCCGACGGGGCGGAGCATGGGCGAGGCGGGGACGGCGCGGGCGAGGCACGGGCGAGGATGGATGAGGATCGAGGCGGTGGAGGCGCGTGGAAGCTCGGCCGTGAGTTCGTGGAACGGCGAGGCTTCAACGGCGTTTTCTTCGTGGATCGGCGTCCACGGTGCGCGTAATCTTTGGTGGAGGTAGGGTGATGGACCCTCAGCCCGTGTACTTCCTTTCCCGCGAGTTTCGTAGGCCGTGGTGAGCCGAGCGGGCTAAACGGGGCGTTTTGGGCAAAATGCATGTTTTTGGGGTGTGAGCCGGATCTCCCGTTTTATGGTGTTTTTGGGCGATCTAGGGGTTTAGATGCATGCCTAGAGGCTTGGGGGAGGTTTCCCCTTTTGTTTCCCTTTCACCTGGGGGTGAACGGGGCGTGGCATGGCTTTTCCCGCGGTTTCTACCGTTTTCGGGAGCGGACTGAGAACGCGCTATACTTCAGTAGCGCGTTCTTGTTCGTCGCGCTGCCCCAACCGAGCGCGTTCATCGGAGAAGATGAACAGTTTGGCGGTTCCTATCGCGCTATAGGATTATGTCGCGTTCTGGATTGTCGCGCTAGGGGTCCCTAGCGCGACCTGCCTTGTCGCGCTGGGAGGCCCTAGCGCGATGGTCCCTGTCGCGCTAGGGGATCCTAGCGCGATCTGCCATGTTGCGCTAGGGTGCCCTAGCGCGTTCTGGCTTGTCGCGCTAGGTGATCCTAGCGCGATCTCCGTGTTGTCTCGTGCTCCCCTTGGGCCGTGTGTGTCTCGGACACCCCGTGGACTTCCGTGACCGTGTCTTTGGGTGTCCAGAGGGTTGGGTTACCTCGATTAACGTACCCATCGGTTTAAGGGTCCGTGAGACCTTCTGGTGTTCCGATTGTGTTGTGTTGGTCCCCGGTCGACCCGGTTGTGACCCAGTGGTCGACCTTTGGCCTTGTGAGTGTCCCGGGTATCCCGTGGGTTCTGTGTCCGCGTTTCTGGGGTGTCGGGAGGGACCGTGTTTCCTCGATTAGCGTGCCTGTAGGTGTGGTGGGTCCGGGTGACCTCACGTGTTCCTGGCTTTCGGGTTACGCTAGATCGAGTCACCGTGTGTCGGTGTGTGTGCGGTGGGGTCTCCCCCGCATATCGTGGGTTCCTTTGGAAGGCGATTCCCATGTGGGCCATGTGTTTGGCCTTGGACTGTGAGTCCAGTTGTCCGGCCTGGGGCTGGAGGTTCCCCGCTTGTTTCAAGATGGGAAATCATCGTGGCGACTTGTGTGCTGCCTTGGGAATCATGCTTCTGTGTTTTTCGTGTGGCCCGTGTGAGTGGCCTTTGTCCCTTGCGTTCCCTTCCCAAGGGAATGGTCTTGGCAACTCGTGTGTTGTCTCGGTATTCGTGATATCGTGATTTTGGACCTAGAGATTGGGCTAGATCGACGGCCTTGTGCTGTTGCGTGCAACGGTCTTGACCCCGAGTCTTGTGACTCAAGGACCGTTGGCTGTAGTGCGTTTAGAGGACTGTCCAGAGTCTAGTGGCTTAGCGCCACTTGAGTTTTCTCGACTCTAGTGCACGGTGCGTGCGTGGCCGTGGACTGTGAGTCCTGTTTCTTCTCCGACTGTGGTCACCGTGCGACGGGGCCGGTACGCGGGGTTGTCCCCGTACGTCGTCGGATTCGGACGTTGTTTTCCGTTGAGTTGAGAGTCTACTCCTTCAGTGACCCTCCACTAGTCGTAGCCCACCAGTACGAGGTGCTGGTCTCACCTGGGAGTGGTGTACGGGCACCCACCTTTCGAGACGGTTTGTGGACCGGTTACCGTAGGCCCCTCGTCGGTAGCCAGAGTCCGGCTACGGGGGAAAACCTGTCAGAGGACCAGACCTAGTGACGCAAGGTCTGTGTGTGCACACGTGGTTGGGGGCGGTTGGACCCACGTCGACGGGCGTGACCCCAGCTAGTCACTTGTTTGTGTTTACTTGTACGGTGTTCGCGCCTCGGGTAGGACCTACCACGTCAGGCGGTTCACCTGCGGTGCGGTGTAAGACGTCAGGGGACGCTACCGGCTGTGCTTCTAGTGGGTGGTACTCCTGTCGAGTACGGAGTGGCAGACTGTCAGTCTCTGTGTCTTTGACCTTCGGGTTTTTGGTCATGTTGACCGGTGAGTTCGGTTGTTTCATCTTGGGGCGTGTGTCGGTTCTGGCGCCGTGAGATTAGTGCTAGTGGCTTTACCGAGGTTGCGTCTTGTTGTGCGGTACCCGCGATCGGATGGTCGGGGTTGCACCTTGGACAGCGTGTCCAGGTCGGCTGTCCGGGGGGCAGGCCTCTACGGCGTGGTTGCTGTGTGTTCTTACTTCGGTAGGTGGTACTAGCGTGGTTCGGTAGCTTCGACTGTGTGATCGAGGTCTGCCTTCTGGCAGTAGGAGTAGCTGTAGTGCCGAGTTTTGACCGGCCACCGGTTCGCTGTTCCTGCTGTAGTCGTAGCTCTCCTTTCCGCTACCGCCGTTGTTTCCGGTTGGGGTTCCGCGGGATCCCTGCTGAGTCTCTATTTTGGAGACTCATTCCCTGCTTTTCAGGTGTGGCGGTTCTTCCTCGCGGTTCGAGGGTGCAGAGCGGAGGTTCTCAGTTGCCAGCTTGCCGGGCCGAGTGTTCACTTGGCATGTGGTACGTTTTACTGCTTTAGACTGTACTTTCTGTTGGACTGGACTCTGTTGTAGCTGTGGTTGTTCTTTCTTTCAGCTTGTTGTTGTTGGTTGTCCTGCTTTATTTCCTATTTCTTTGTGCCTCCACACTCCTTTTAGCCCTTCCGAGCCCTCCCGGCTCGTGGGCGACGGTGCGAGTCTCGAGTTATCGGGTCTTCCCGGTAATCGGATTCTCGGGTCGTTACATATGCACTAGGCCATACATGACATACACAATGGGTGTTGCTAGTTGATTTCTTGTAAATCTAGAAAAAGGGCATTGGACAATAGTGAAGTTGATCTTCAGATATCTAAGAGGAATCTCCAAAATTTGTTTAAGCTTTGGGAGTGATCCACCTGAGTTGGTATGTTATATCAATGCAGATATGACGAGAGATATTGACACGAGAAAGTTCACATCAATTTTCATACTTACTTTTGTAGAGGGAGCTGTGTCATAGTAATCCAGATTGTAGAGATGCGTTGCAAAAAAAAAGAGATGCTATGCAGGAAAAAATTCTTACATGAATTGGGGTTGAAATAAGAAAATTATGTGATACATTGTGATAGGAAGAGCGCCATCCACTTGTGCAAGAACTCAACCTTTCACTCCAAGTCGAAGCATCTTGATGTCACGTACCACTAGATTTATTGAAATACGTTTGAAGAAAAGTAGTTGAAGCTTCATAAAATTCACACATATGATAGTAGGGCAGACATGTTGAGAAAGACTTTGTCAAAAGAAAGGTAAGAGGTGTGCCTACGACTGGTCGGCATGCATTCACACTAAGGAGTTATGAGACAGTCTCTCTTATGAGCTGAAGGGGGAGGTTGTGGGGTTCCATGCATGACTCATTAGTTTGGCCGTTGGGTATTTATAATCCATAGCCATTAAGTTTATTTAACCTTGCCATCATCAATGGTGGAGATTAACCTTGCTTGTTAAAAACAAATAGGGCACAACAAGACAAAAAAGATAACAAGCTTTTGTTTAGGCCGCTGTATATAGCAGCAGGGTTTTTTTATGCGGCAAAACAGGTCAGCGCGGGTTTCGTTTCCTTGTGGGTGAATAGAAGGATTTCCTTGCGGCGGTGCAAGCAGTAGAGCCAGACAAGTTCGACTGTGCAGGGCAGTGCAGAGAGTGTGTGCGACGGTGCAAGGAAGGTGTGGCTGCGCAACGGAGTTGCTTAACGGTTTTATGTAATATATTATAGAAGGAAATTAGTCATGGCCGCATCTAAAAGTTTTGACATCCGATTTTTCTGTTTGTAAATTTTGAAGTCCGTTAACATTTGAGCTAATCCAGTGCAAGTTATATGTTCACGTTTACAAGGGCTGCAAGGGCATACCCTCCGAAGTAAATTGCCCCGAACATACTTAAAGCTTAGTTTTTCTTCGTCGCGTGTGTATATATATATATATATATATATATATATATATATATATATATATATATATATATATATATATATATATATGGGAGGCGATTTGGTGAAGATTGCCTCACCTGATATTGTCATCACCTCATTGTCGTTCATATACTATTTTTTATATTTTTTTAACACCAGGTGGAGACTCTCATTTGGTGTTGTCGTCGTCTCATTATCTCTCATGTATTATTTTTTATTTATTTTTAAAAAAATTTAAGTGAGGTTTAAGCTCACCTATCTTAGATTGGGGTTTAAGTCTTTTATTTTATTTGGAGTTTACGGTGAGAAAAAAAATATGTGAATATTGGTTTGAGATTACAATCAATATGCATAGTTTTTTAATTTTTCTCTTATTTCTCAAGATTAGTTTTTGTTGATTTAGATTCCACTTCAAGGTAGTGAATTTTGGTTTTTATTTATTATTTTAAAATAAATAAATAAAAAAATAATATATGAGAGACGATAAAATGATTGTGACATCAGGTGGGGCTGCCTCCATCAGATCATCTCTCTCTCTCTCATTATAAAAAAATGCGAGAATAGGGACAGTTAAAATTCATCCTTATTTTGTCTCAAATCTGTCCTTAAAAAGTTTGGGATGAATAATAGTCGTCCGACATTTCTCATCGTTAATTTAAGATAGAATTTTTTTTTGTCCCACATCTGTCTTAATTTAGTGACGAAAATAATTTTTTCTTAAATTTATCTTAAAAATAATGCATTATTATTTTTAAAAATTTTAAAATAAATTTTAAAATAAATTTTAAAATAAATTTTAAAACTTGTTCTTAGTTTTATGGACGAAAAATAAAATTTATCTCTAATATTGATGTTTTTTAATTAAAAAATATTTTGAGATAATTTAAAATTTTAGGAACGGAATAAGAACCGTGTCTTCAAATCTATCACTAATATTAGTAAAACATTTTTTAAAAAAAATTAAAAAAATATTTGGCGATGAAATTTGAAATCTGTCCCTAATTTTAGGGATGGAATAAAAAATTTGTACCTAAAAGAAATTTTTATCTAAAAAATAAAAAAATTTAATATTTAAGGACGGATTTTGAAATATGTCCTTAAATTCGTCCCTAAAATTGGGGACAGAAAAAATAAATCTGCCCCTAAAATTAGAGACGTAATAATGAATCCATCCCTAAATCTGTCTCTAAATGTTTAATATTTTTATAATAAATTTAAAATGTTAAAAAAATATATGTTTAAATGTTAAACAATGCACATTAAATAAAGAGATGTTTATATGAAAATTATTGTTAGAGGTGAATTTATAAAAAAATTATTTTTAAAAATACATTCATTGCGTTACTTTAAATTGTACATAAATGTCATTTAAATATGAGTTTTTTTGTAAAATTTTGAAAAATAAAATATCTGTAAGTAAAAATGATATTTTTTTACAATTAAAATTTACATAGTGATATGTCTGTTAATATATTTCTTAGAATGATTTTTTTGTAAATTTATGTTGAACAATAATTTTCATACAAACAACTCTTAAATAAAAAATAATAAACAACATGCATACGTCACAATAAAAAATAAAATAACATTCACATTCCACTAAAATTTATTTAAATATAATAATTTTAAATTATCAACTTATTATAATACGACAAAAAATATCCTCAATTTCCTCGTCCTCCTCATCTCCTCCGTCGTCATTCCCTTGAGGATCATGTACTAGAAAAAAATTAACATAAGATATATATATATGAATAAAAAAATATTTAAAATATTTAAAATATTTAAATAAATTATTTAATTTTTAAATTTGAAATAAGATAATATGTACGTGAATTCTTTAATTAAACTGATCATATTGGTATTTTAGGTTTAAGACTCTCCGACTCGAATTTTTTGATTTTAAACTAAGTTAGATAATGTTATTTTGAGCGTCGAGCCTAAATCGGGTATCCGATTTTGATTCCGTCAACTCTCCCAGGTCACTCTCGCCATTCAGGTCGTGCTGGAACAATTGGCACGCCGATCAGGCCTGTATTTTTTCTTTTGGACTCCTAACCTGAGTTCTTTGATTTTAAACTATGTTAGTTTGAACAAGGATAATTTTGGCGTTTGAGCGCAAATCGGATATCCGATTTAGATTCTGTCATCTCTCTGACGTCACTCTCATCACCCAGGTCATGTTAGAACAATTGGCTCGTCGATTAGACCGATATTCCAAATTTTGGACTTCCAACTTGACCTCCTTAGTTTGTTTTAAACTAAGTTTGAGAATGTTATTTTGAGCCCTAAGCCCAAATCAGATATCTGAATTGTATTCCGCCATCTCTCCTCAGTCACTCTCACCACCCAAATCGTGTTGGAACAATCGGCAAGTCAATAATATGATATTTAAGATTTTGGACACTCCAACTCGAGTTCTTTGATTTTTTTGGAAAAAGGTAATTTGAGCGCTTGAATCTAAACCGAATATCCGATTTGGATTCAGTCAGTTCTCACATATCACTGTCACCACCTAAATCTTGACCCGACTAGGCTCACGGGTCGAATTCGGACTTTGATTTTGGCCCACTCGTCCTCCCTACCCATTCTATTTTATTCTATCTCAATTATTTTTAGTAATTTTTTAATAAATTAAGTTAAATTAGTATTTTTATATAAATTAAGTTAAAAATCTAGGACAGATTAGGGACAGATTCTTGTTCTGTCTCAAATATTTAATAATTTTATAAATAATAATTGTTGTTAATAAGTATTTGAGATGGAATGAAAATTCGTCCCAAATCCGTCTCAAATTTGAGATGGATTTGAGACAAATTTATTTTTATCTCAAATATTCATATAATTTTTAAATAATAAATAGTAAAAATAATAATTTATGACAGAAAGAAAATTATCTTAAATCTATCCCAAATTTAACGATGTGATGGATGAAGATACTGTAACAAACCTTTCCGTTGTCTTGAAATTGTGTGTAACAGTGAGATTTTACTCTACCTTTGACGTCGTCTCTTTCAACTGTATCTGGTGTATCCTTTGTAATTTTTATTGTTAATAAGTATTTGAGACGGAATGAAAATTTGTCCCAAATTCGTCTCAAATTTGAGATGGATTTGAGACAAATTTATTTTTATCTCAAATATTCATATAATTTTAAATAATAAACAGTAAAAATAAAAATTTATGACAAAAAGAAAATTATCTTAAATCTATCCCAAATTTGACGATGTGATAGATGAAGATACTGTAACAAACATTTCTGTTGTCTTGAAATTATGTGTGACAATGAGATTTTACTCTACCTTTGACGTCGTCTATTTCAACTATATTTGATGTATCCTTTGTAATTTTTATTGCACGGTACTAATTAGTAATTATCTTTTTCATAGTAACTGCTATTTTTTCGTTTAATCAATTTTCTGGTAAAACTGTCAATTTGTTATTATTTGATGATTCAACCCAATTATTTAACATGTAATTTGGTAACTTTTTATAAACATATTCTAGTTAAAAATTGGGGAGACATCACAGCCAATGATTCAAAAAGTTTAGGGACAGAATAAGGAATATATCCTTAAAAGATTTTTTTATAAAAAATAAAAAAATTAATATTTAGGGATGGATTTTCAAATCTGTCCATAAATTCGTCCTTAAAATTAGGGACAGAAAAATAAATCTGTCCTTAAAATTAGGGACGTAATAATGAATTTGTCCCTAAATGTTCTCTAAATCTTTCATATTTTTGTAATAAATTTAAAATTTTAAAAGATATATGTTTAAATATAAAGTAATGCACATTAAATAAAAAGATCTTTGTATGAAAATCATTGTTAGAGATGAATTTGAAAAAAAAATATTTTTGAAAATACATTCATTTCGTTAATTCAAACTGTACATAAATGTCATTTAAGTATGATTTTTTTACAAAATTTTGAAAAAATGATATATATGTAAATAAACATGATATGTTAGTACAATTAAGATTTACATAGTGACATGTCTACTAATGTATTTACAAGAATGATTTTTTGTAAATTTATGTTGAACAATAATTTTCATGCAAAAAACTCTTAAATAAAAAATAATAAACAACATGCATACATCACAATAACAAATAAAATAACATTCAAATTCCATTAAAAAATATTTAAATATAATAGTTTTAAATTATCAACTTATTACAATACGACAAAAAGATCAAAAAATATCCTCAATGTCCTCATCCTCTCCATCCTGCTCGTCTCCTCCGTCGTCTTCCGCTCGAGGATCATATATTAGAAAAAAATTAACATAAAATATGTATGAAATAAAAATATATAAAAATTAAATTTAATAAATTATTTAATTGTTTAAATTTTAAATAAGATGATATGTACGTGAATTCTTTAATTAAGCTGATCAGACTGGTATTTCAAATTTTGGACCCTCCAACATGAGTTTTTTGATTTTAAACTAAATTATAAGGGAGAATGTTATTTTGAGTGTCGAGTCTAAATCGGGTATCCGATTTTGATTCCGTCAGCTCTCTCAAATCACTCTCGCCATCCAAGTCATGCTGGAACAATCGACATGCCGATCATGCCAAATTTTTCATTTTGGACTCCCAACCTGAGTTCTTTGATTTTAAACTATGTTAGTTTGGACCAGGATTATTTTAGCGCTGAGCGCAAATCATGTATCCGATTTACTCTCCGAAGTCACTCTCATCACGCAGGTCATGTTAGAATAGTTGGCACGCCGATTAGGCCGGTATTCCAGATTTTGGACTCCCAACTTGAGCTCCTTGGTTTGTTTTAAACTAAGTTTGAGAATGCTATTTTGAGCCCGAGGCCCAAATCGGATATCCGAATTGTATTCCGTCAGCTCTCCTAGGTCACTCTCTCCACCCAGATCGTGTTGGAACAATCGGCAAGTGAATAAGGTGATATTTAAGATTTTGGACCCTCCGACTCGAATTATTTGATTTTTTGGAAAAAGATAATTTGAGCGTTGAGTCTAAACCGGGTATCCGATTTAGATTCCGTCAGCTCTCACAGGTCACTGTCACCACTTGTCACCACCTAAACCTCAACCCGACTAGGCTCACGGGCCGAATTCGGGATTTGAGTTTGGCCCGCTCATCGGTCCTACCCATTCTGTTTTATTCAATCTCAATTATTATATATATATTTTAAATAAATTAAGTAAAATTAATATTTTTTTAGATAAATTAAATTAAAAATATAGGACAGATTATGTGACGACCCAGAGCTCCGGATACCGATATACCGATAACATCGATACACCGATACCAAGAACTAGGGAAGCCACCCAAGAGGCTGATGAGGCCCCTGAAGGGTTAGTGGAGTTTGCTGAGGAGTTGCATAATGAATTGAGACCGTAGATGCGCAATATTAATTAGGACAATAATTAATAAATAAGTGCGGAAGTAATTTAAAATATCAGAGTGGTAAAATATATACAATAGTCCAGATTTACAAATAACAGAGGTCCACTGTACAACTACACGGGGCATACCCCGGCCCAAAAGCACAAAAAGGCAAACCGACAACAGTTGGTACTCTAACGACGGTCGGCACAACCACGAGAAGGATCGGCAGACGACTGGGGCGGCTCACCTGAAAGAAGGAAGGGTGAGTCACAGCCAGACTCAGTAGGGGTCACGCGGATCCCTACCTCAACTAAGCAGACAAGCATGCAAATGTAAAACCAATTAGAGCATGCATTTAAATAATAACCAGGTAGATGCACAAATTAATAAATAATAACGACATGAAATAAATCTACCAACAGAATAAACTATCACTAACCAAGTGAAGTGAGAGACGGAACGACCCACTAGAAGAACAAGACTAGATGCGTCCACCAACGACTTATACTGCGTCTCGGCAACTCGCAAGTCTGGAACGTGACAAGCGAGAGGCGTAACAGGACCAAACCAAGTACTAGTCAGAGCGACACTCGTCAATGTCAGTCTGAGTCTCCGACCACGTGTGCACACACTAACTCCTGTCTAGAGCCAGGTCTCTAGCTAGTTCCCCCCGTTGGATGCAACGGTAACCGCAGGGGCCCACGGTAACTAGCTTACAAACCGTTCATTGGGAACACCCCTCCACCTCTCCCGGGTGGGATGACACGCTCGGTCGCTGGGCTACGACTAGTGGTTCCATTACTAGGAAAGAGAAAGTAATTCCATCGGGATCTAATAACAAGCCATCGGTCATAAAACAACTTAAACATGGTATATATATAACGTGGAATGCATTAGAAATTGACCATGCATGCTTTTAAAAACTAGGGGAATGTAACGGTCTAGGTCTGCCGCGTCACAGGGTGTGACGGTCGGGAAAGGGTGCGCTACAGGTCTGTGACGCGTCCTAGGCGGGCCGTCAGGTCCAGGCTGTAACGCGCCAGGGCAGGGGCGTTACGCGAACGTAACGCGCCTCCCCTGAGCCGTTACGCCCACACGAAGCCATGAAATATAGAGTTTTTCTAACGTTCAGACAGGGTGTGATGCACGCCCGGAGGCGCGTCACGGAGCCCTGACGGTCGCCCGACGGACCGTTAGGCCAACCGCCTTACCGGGTCAACAATGGACAAAAGAAATGTAACGGTCGTGGGCTCGGCCGTTACACAAACTGTGGCGCACCTACTTAGGTCCGTCACAGGACTGTAACGCATCCCATGAGGACCGTTACCAATGTGACGGCTCCTGGTAGGACCGTTACACTGTCTGGGTTACGGACGTGTCGGGTTCAAAACCGAACTCCCTCCCGGTCGAGCCGGATCGACGGGAAAACATGGAAAAGCTGAAAAACCTGCCAAACCATACCATTCTACAACTAATCTATACATCCAAACATAAAAATGATGCCCATGAAGTGATTTTTAAGAATTTATGGCTAAATTACATTAACATGGGATTTTCATGGAAATCGAGGAAAACGACATTAGATGGACTTGGATGTGATGCCAATGTGATCCTAGCGAGACAAGGATTCCATCCCCCTACCTTAATCGCGACGAAAACGGCGATTCGGTGCCGAGCGGACGAAGGGACGCCACGGCTACTCTCGGCCCCACACGCCTCCACGTACCGCTGATCGAGACAAAGCTGACGTCCACGCGATCCTCGCGTCGAGCCCGTCCCGACGGTACCTCCCGTGCCTCGATCGGGGCCCGTCCGGATCGAATCTGAGAGAGAGGGAGAGGAGAGATCGTGAGAGGGAGAGAGGAAGAGAGAGAACGAGTGAGGGAGAGAGAGAGAGAGAGAGAGAGAGAGAGAGAGAGAGAGATATATATATATATATATATATATTATTTTGAAAACATAACTCTAATTGTCATTAACCTGAAACAAATTCCAATAAATGCCAAACGAACGCCTAAAAATATGCAAAAATAGCCAAAACGACCAGGACAAAGCCTAGATCCGAACTGCTACGAATCCGCTAAGGCACGAGCGCTACAGTCCCTCCCTCCCCAAAAGAAATTTCGTCCTCAAAATTTAAACAGAAGGCGAAAGGAGGCAACTGCAAAATTAAAGCATACCTTGGAAATAAAAGGCTGGCTTCCCACGTGGCATAAAATAGACTCGCTTGTATCTGCAGTCAACCACGGCACCATACAATTCTAGCCAGTCCATGCCTAGAATAGCGTCATATTCGGCCAATTTCAATGCATAAAGCTTCACAGGCATCTGCCGATTGCTGACAACAATAGGGGAATCTTCCAGGCACACCGGAGTGGACATGAAATCTCCAGAGGGTAACTCCACGAGCAAGTTACATGATACTTCAGTCATTGGCTCCGCAATGCAAGCAAGAAAATCCTCGGACACAAAAGAATGAGTTGCACCAGAATCGAAAAGAACATGAGCTGGATGACCGAAAATTGAAACCGTACCTTCTACCAGATTAGCTGCCACAGCTTCTGCACGAGTGATGTGAGTGACCCTTCCTCTCGGAGGACGGCCGACTGTAGAAGACTGCTGGGAAGGAACTGGAGCAGGTAGATAAGACGGCTGAGGTTGAGGCGGCAGAGGAAGACAAAACTGAGGCTGCTGCGGCTGGGTAAACTGCGAGAACTGCACCAGCTTCGGCTTCAGCAGACAGTCTCAGACTACGTGACCCGGCTGATCATAGCGGTAACAGACGATCGGCAAAGAACACGGCACGCCTGGATGACTGCCACCACACCTCGGACACGGACGCTGCTGACAACCATAAAAATCTTGGCACGGTCGAACAGAAGGAACGGCCAGCTGACTTGAATCGGAAGGCGCCGAATGCTTAAACTTCCTCTTCGACTTCTTATTCTTGAATTGCCGGAAATGGGAGTCAGGAGAAGAAGAAACACCGCCGATAGCAAGAACGGCAGAAGGAACTCCTGGGACAGACGGCTGGTAAGTCTGCTGAAACTGCACAGTCGGCTGCACCATTCTGGCCTGAGAAAGCCCTCGAGTCCTCGCCATTTCCATCTCCACTGCAACAGCTGCCTGGTACGCTGAATCCAACTCAGACACTCGGGTAGCGAACAACGGCACGCTCAATTACGCTTTCAGTCCACGCAGAAACTGCAGAGTCTTCATAGCTTCATCAGCAAAAATATGGGGCGCGTACCTACCCAATTCGATGAACTTATCTCAGTACTGCAACATAGTCATGTCACCTTGCGTCAGCTCCAGAAACTGGTACATCTTCGCTAACTTGAGGCAGGCTGGAGTGTAAGCACGCTCGAAAGCAGCAACGAACTCTGCCCAGGTGATTTGCCGAAGCGGACGAGAACGGAAGGCAACCTCCCACTCTGTAGTCCACCACGTGCGTGCGGTACCTTGAAGCTAGTAAGTAGCCAACATGACTCTCTCATCATCCGCGCACTCCATCGATTGGAACACGCACACAGTAGCATCGAGCCACGATCTAGCTGCCTCCGGATCTGATTGACCCTTGAAAGTCGGTGGGTGGAACAGCAGGAATTCCTTTAACGCTCTACCACGACCACCGGGCACTTCTTCACGCGGAGCAGGGTCGACAGAAGCTGGCACAGGTGGGGCAGAGGAAGTGCCACTCTCCTCCCGAGGAGCGCGAGCTTTCTTCCATCCACGAGGTAACATCTTGAATCTAGGAAACACACGATAACGGAAAACCATCAGTAATCACGAGAAACATCCTAAGCCAGCAATGGACGACTCAGTGGACTTACTCTGGACCAGCGCGAGTTTCAATTCCTAATACAAATCCCCAACACCTCTCTGATACCAACTGTGACGACCCAGAGCTCCGGATACCGATATCCCGATAACATCGATACACCGATACTAAGAATTGGGGAAGCCACCCAAGAGGCTGATGAGGCCCCTGAAGGGTTAGTGGAGTTTGCTGAGGAGTTGCATAACGAATTGAGATCGCAGACGCGTAATATTAATTAGGACAACAATTTATAAATAAGTGCGGAAGCAATTTAAAATATTAGAGTGGTAAAATATATACAATAGTCCATATTTACAAATAACAGAGGTCCACTGTACAACTCCACGGGGCATACCCCGGCCCAAAAGAACAAAAAGACAAATCGACAACAGCTGGTACTCCAACGACGGTCGGCACAACCACGAGAAGGACCGGCGGATGACTGGGGCGGCTCACCTGAAAGAAGGAAGGGTGAGTCACAGCCAGACTCAGTAGGGGTCACGCAGATCCCTACCTCAACTAAGCAGACAAGCAGGCAAATGTAAAAGCAATTAGAGCATGCATTTAAATAATAACCAGGCATATGCACAAATTAATAAATAATAATGACAGGAAATAAATCTACCAACAGAATAAACTATCACTAACCAAGTGAAGTGAGAGACGGAACGACGCACTAGAATAACAAGACCAGATGCGTCCACCGACGACTTATACTGCGTCTCGGCAACTCGCAAGTCTGGAACGTGACAAGCGAGAGGCGTAACAAGATCAAACCAAGTACTAGTCAGAGTGACACTCGTCAGTGTCAGTCCGAGTCTCCGACCACATGTGCACACACTGACTCCTGCCTAGAGCCAGGTCTCTAGCTAGTTCCCCCCCCTGTTGGACGCAACGATAACCGCAGCGGCCCACGATAACTAGCTTACAAACCGTTCATTGAGAACACCCCTCCACCTCTCCCGGGTGAGACGACACGCTCGGTCGCTAGACTACGACTAGTGGTTCCATCACAAGGAAAGAGAAAGTAATTCCATCGGGATCTAATAACAAGCCATCGGTCATAAAACAACTTAAACATGGTATATATATAACGTGGAATGCATTAGAAATTGACCATGCATGCTTTTAAAAACTAGGGGATGTAACGGTCTAGGTCGCTGCGTCACAGGGTGTGACGGTCGGGAAAGGGTGCGCTATAGGTCTGTAACGCGTCCTAGGCGGGCCGTCAGGTCCAGGCTGTTACGCGCCAGGGCAGGGGTGTTACACGAATGTAACGTGCCTCCCCTGAGCCGTTACGCCCACGCGAAGCCATGAAATATAGAGTTTTTCTAACTTTCAGACAGGGTGTGACGCACGCCCGGAGGCGCGTCACGGAGCCCTAACGGTCGCCCGATGGACCGTTAGGCCAACCGCCTTACCGGGTCAACAATGGACAAAAGAAATGTAACGGTCGTGGGCTCGACCGTTACACAAACTGTGACGCACCTACTTAGGTCCGTCACAGGACTGTAACGCGTCCCATGAGGACCGTTACCAATGCGACGGCTCCTGGTAGGACCGTCACATTGTCTGGGTTACAAACGAGTCGGGTTCAAAACCGAACTCCCTCCCGGTCGAGCCGGATCGACGGGAAAACATGGAAAAGCTGAAAAACCTGTCAAACTATACCATTCTATAGCTAATCTATACATCCAAACATAAAAACGATGCCCATGAAGTGATTTTCAAGAATTTATGGCTAAATTACATTAACATGGGATTTTCATGGAAATCGAGGAAAGTGACATTAGATGGACGTACATGTGATGCCAATGCGATCCTAACGAGACAAGGATTCCATCCCCCTACCTTAATCGCGACGAAAACGGCGATTCGGTGCCGAACGGACGAAGGGACACCGCGGCTACTCTCGGCCCCACACGCCTCCACGTACTGCGGATCGAGACAAAGCTGGCGTCCACGCGATCCTCGCGTCGAGGCCGTCCCGACGATACCTCCCGTGCCTCGATCGAGGCCCGTCCGGACCGAATCTGAGAGAGAGGGAGAGGAGAGATCGTGAGAGGGAGAGAGGAAGAGAGAGAACGAGTGAGGGAGAGAGAGTTCGATGGGAAGAGAGAGAGAGAGAGAGAGATATATATATATATATATAAATTATTTTTATTATTTTTTTGAAAACTTAACTCTAATTGCCATTAACCTTAAACAAATTTCAATAAATGCCAAACGAACGCCTAAAAATCCCTAAAAATAACCAAAACGACCAGGACAAAGCCTAGATTCGAACTGCTATGAATCCGCTAAGGCACGAGCGCTACAGATTAGGGACAGATTCTTATTCTGTCTCAAATATTTAATAATTCTATAAATAATAATTATTGTTAATAAGTATTTGAGACGGAATGAAAATTTGTCCCAAATCTATCTCAAATTTGAGACGGATTTGAGATAAATTTATTTTTATCTCAAATATTCATGCACTTTTTCAATAGTAAATAATATAAATAAAATTTTATGACATAAAGAAAATTATCTTAAATCTATCCCAAATTTGACGATGTGATGGATGAAGATACTGTAACAAACCTTTCCGTTATCTTGAAATTGTGTGTGACAGTGAGATTTTACTTTGTCTTTGACGCAGTCTCTTTCAGATGTATTTGATGTATCCTTTATAAGTTTTATTGCATGGTACTAATTAATAATTATCTTTTTCATAGTAAGTGTTCTTTTTTCTTTTAATCAGTTCTGCCAATTTGTTGTTATTTGATGATTCGGCCCGATTATTTAACTTGTAATTTGGTAACTGCTTATAAACATATTTTGGGCAAAAATTAGGGAGACATCATAGCCAATGATTCAAATTTGGGGAGGGCACTGTAGACACGCCAAAATTGACGTTATGTTGATCAAATCTCATGTCGTTATGATAACGCCCCAAGTGGACTTCAATATTCCTATAACATGAAGTTTTTCTTTTTTTTATGAATTTTATGCATTTTTCGTGATTCACGACTTGACGAAGGGCGTTACTTCCGAAAGTAACGACCTGTCATGGGGCGTTTCAAAAGAAGGGACGACCATATATGAGGGCGTCAATTCCTGGTATTATCCGTTAATTTCTAGAATTATCTATTTTCAAAATAAAAGCATTTTTAAAGTAACGTCCTTCCTCAGGACGTGTTTTCACTAAACGCCGTTATCTCAGGCGTGTTTCAAATAAAGAAAGTTTTTATTTCCAAAATTAAATCCAGGAAGAAACGGCCTTTCCTAGGTCGTGTTTTAAGAAACGCCCTGTGGCAGGTCGTCAATTTATAATTATACGCCCTGTCTTAAGGCGTGTTTTATCCAGAGTCCTTCCTTTTTTTGTCTTTCCCTCACAGTTCCCTACCATCCATGGACTCTTGCTCGATCTTAATCCTTCCCAGGATGCCTCATTACCCGTTCTTATCACTTCCTTGTTTGATCATATCCGATTGAAGCTATAAAAGAAAATCTCGTTTGATCGTGTAAAAGGTTAACAACTCAAAGGGTTAAGAGGTTGATCATTCAACAGGCACGTTCTGCATCCTTCTCTGCATCCAATCAAGCGCTTGTTGCCTTCATCCTTTCTGCATCCGTTCAAGCATCTCCACAGTTTTCCCTTTACTCTCGTCAGGGAGAGCAGGGTTCTACCTGTTGTTTCGTTGTTCATCTCCTCTTAACATCTCCTCATTATCACCCGGTCGTTAGTTATTCTATTGCATCAAGCATCATTTTTCATATCCTTTCCCTAGTTCCCTGCTAGGGGTTTAAAAAAAAACAAAAAAAAAGAGGTGCGCTGTTGATGCCTTTTTCATCATTTTGTGTTAGTTTGGATTGATACTATCTGCACCTTGGCTGATCCCCTCTCTTTTGTCTGTCTTTTATTATCTTTTTTTTTTTACAAGGTAATCAACTGAAGAGAACCCACTTCATCGGCCGGCCGATTGAAGTCGGAGGAGGAAATCCACATCCATCCCGCATCTCAATTTCCACCAGGTATACGCGATCTCTTGTTCTTCCTATTGAGGTAATCCCTCTGGTGATCACACAAATTCCCCTTGTGCACCTCGTGCATGCTTTTCTCCCTATCATTTTATTGATTATTATTATCTTATTCTTCGTATTTTGCTTTAAGAGCGGATTTTAAATAGGATCTACAAATTGGCGATCACGGTGGGACTCCCACTGTTTTCTTTATTGATTACCATCTCCATTGGCACCCTCGTGTGCCCTTTCCCTTTTGACACCCTCGTGTGTCCTCTCCCCTTAGGCACCCTCGTGTGCCCTCTCCCCTCGGTACCCTCGGTACCCTCTCCCTTACTGTGCACCCTGCACACTCCCCGGATCAGTCAATTGCTGTTTAGTAACGCCTTCCACTACGGCGTCTTTTGATTTAACGCCCCCAACAGGGACGTGTGTTATTGATTAACGCCCCCTTTCAGGGCGTGGGTTTATTGCATCTGCTGGTGTTCTGCTTACTCATCATATCGTCTGCTATTTAACGCCCCTCCTAGGGACGTGTTTTATTGATTAACGCCCACTTCCAGGGAGTCTTTTACCATAACTGCTGTCTGCCGCTTGCTCATAATATTGCTTGTGGATTAACGCCCTCCCCTAAGGCGTTTCATTTCTTACCAGCGCCTTGCATTAGGGCGTTTCTTTTCATCACATATTGTCTGTGGATTAACGCCTCCCTCAGAGGCGTTTCAGGTTTTTAGTAACGCCTATAAGCAGGGCATTTATCTGAGTTTTGACGCCCTCCAGTGGAGGCGTCCTTTCTGCATAACGCCTCACTTCAAGGCGTGTTTTCTTACCGTCTGTGAGCCCCTCATAGAGTTTAACGACAGCCACGCTGCCGTGTTTGCCTTTTGTCACGACCTACCGCAGGGCGTGTCTTTTCCTCCTGCTGTGAAAACGCCCTTCCCCAGGGCGTTTCTTTACTGTTCTTTTTCACAGATTAGCTCTGATTCATTGCTTGGCATCTATCTTGATATTATATTGTTGTTTGGATTGTCTTGATTTGTTGGCTTGGTTGAGAGACCTCCTCTCTCTATCCTAGGATCCACACACCCTTCTTGGATTCGGGACTACCCTCCATTGAGCATTCCGTCTCTTTGGACCGGAAATCCCTTTTCCAAGACCTCCATAAGTCCCCGCACCCGTGGATTCCCTCACGGACACCGGGCTGGTTGTACCCTTGAAGTACCTGGAGTTTAGAGAACCTATGCGTTGTTAAAGAGAAAGAAAAACTTAGTTGACCCGGAGGTTACACTTGGATCAAACTAGGTCTCATTTGGCAAAAGAGTGAACTTTCACAAATAACCCACCCTAATTCAAACATCAAACATTAAAATCTTGCGTTTCTTGCCAACCTTGTTTGCATAAACATAGTTGGGTGATTTGATTGCTTTGTTTGGATTAAATATTTTGTGATAGTTCCTTCATTAAACACTCTCTCTCTTAAGAATGAAACTCCGATCAGGTAAAACCATCAACATGTCAGGCAACGGGTACTCTTATGATGATGAGAATGAGAACATATTTGGTCAATATGAGGACCCTCTCCAGGATTCTGTTTATTATGAGGGGAACTACCTTCCTCCTCACCCCCATTACTCACAAGTTCATGTGGTTGATACCACTACTCATGAGGCGGACCCTTCGTCTCAAGTTCCATCTTCCAATACTTCGGGGAACCCTTCCCCATCCATTAATGTCACAGATTTGATCCAGGCTCTCTCCCAGTTGGATGACTCCCAGCGGCAAGCCATTCAGGCCGCTTTAAAAGGGAAGTCGGTTCTTTCTTCTTCTTCTAATCCCCCTCCGGCCGTGAGTGGCCATCAGATTGTTAATGACCAGGCGGTCTTGCATCACCCCTCCTCTCATCCACAAACGCCTACTGCGGCCATGCCGGCCCAGCAGGCAAGCTATTCAGCGGTTAGGCATCAATCTTTCCAACCTCCTCGGATTCTACGAACGCTTATACCGCATTCTTTTGCTCAGAATCAGGCCTCGGTCGAGCCCGATACCAACACTCTCTTACTTCAGAAGCTAGCCAGCACGGAGGAGCAGCTCAAGAAGGTTACAGCGACTAAGAATGCTCCGGAAATTTCCCTTCCTACATTGCCAGTGTTCCATTTACCACCTTCTGAAATGCCGAATTTCCGGCGATATAATGGGACAGGCAACCCATTCATTCATTTAAAGGATTTTCGATATGAGACTTCCTTTTGGCAAGACAATAAGGCCTCCCTGGCCTACTTATTCAGGAGATCTCTTGAGGGGCCAGCCCTCGAATGGTTTTATTCTCTGGACCCGGCTGATGCCGGCGATTTTGACGTTATTCAAAGAAAATTCCTGCAAAAGTACAGAGACCGGGTGGGACCTTCCCTTTCGGTTACAGATTTAGTTGCCGAGAAAATGAAGCCCGAGGAGGACTTCATTGTATTTGCTGATAGGTGGCGGTCTATGGCCGAGAAATTAAAGGACACATTGTCGGAACAGGAGCAAGTAAAAATGGTCATTTCTAATGCAACCCCCCAATTCCGGCACATTTTGGCCATGAATCGGCTGACAACTATGGAAGAGCTCTATGAAAGAGCTCGTTACATACAAACACAAATGAAGGACTCGCCCATCATGGGCATGTTTGAGCCGAAGCCTCGGCTATTTAAAAAGAATACAAATGTCAACAGCGGGCCTACGACGGAAGGTACTGTCACAAATGAGCAAGTTGGCGTAGTTGGCAACCCCCATCAAGCTAACCCACGTCCACCACCACCTCCACGACAGAACCCTCATTTTAACCCTACTCCACCACCCCAATTCGCGCCTCAACGCTCCTTCGCTCCATCACAAAACCAAGCCCCCCGCATAGATCCCCCAGCTCCACCACAATACCATCAAGTACCCCCACCAGCCAACTACGGCCAACAACAACAACGGAGACTGCCACTTGGCCCCAAAAGGGACCACTATCCTCCACTCCCTGAAAGTCTCCCCGATATTTTTAATGCCCTGATGGCCGCCAACTTGCTCGCCCTGCCAAGGGAAAGAAACGTGTGGCCCGCTAATGTTGACACATCCCGCTATTGTGCCTTTCATCGTGGCCCTGGTCACAACCTGGATCGTTGCTTCCACTTCAGAGATTACATCTACGATCTAAATGACCAGGGTGACATTAATTGGGATGAGATGAGACAATACATAGCCGCTATGAAAGAAAGAAGGGCTTCTCGGCAACAGCAAAATCAGCAACAACAGCAGCCAGCTCCGCAGCAAGTTCAACCGCAGCAAGCTCCAGCACCCCAGCAGGATATGGGGATCGTCCGTAATCCATTGCCGGAGCACGCTCCTAATCAACATGTGAACCCTGTCACGTCTCTCTACGAGGTGGAGAGAGGACAGGGATGGCACGAAGAAAACGCCTCTGTCGGGGCATTTCACCATGATCCAACTCAAAATCAAACTCCGCGCCTTTTGCGCACACCTTCTTCTTCTTCTATTCTCCTATCGGGACGTCCCCTTTTACGCCCCATCAATCCTTCTACCTCCACCAATTCCACGGCTTTGCCGACTCGCTCTCTTCTTACCCGCCTATCACCTCCACAACCTACCATTCCACCTTCCACCACCAATCCCACACACGCGCCATCCAGGCCACTCCTACTCCGCTCACCGCCAGCACCCGCTACCCCCTCTACCACTCCTACACCAGCAAGAGTTCCTCCGTCATCGGTTCAACCATCTTTTGTGCCACGATCTCTCCTTATTTCACCACCTGCCAATGCTCCTCGCTTTCGGATATCCCTCTCTTCTCCCACGCCTCCCGCAAGGGCGCCTTCATCAAATACTCCTCCCATGCCTCCCGCGGGGGCATCTTTGTTAAACACCACTACCACGTCTCCTACGGAGGCGCCCCTTTCATTGAATTCCCCTTTGATATCCCCTAGCAGGGTTTCTGCTACCAACATTCCTTCTTCTTCTTCCAACCCTCCTCCTAATATTGCCCCGACCGAGGCGCGTCAAGGCGTAGCGCCACTCCGCAGTGGACGGATATTCCACCGTATTTTCCCACAGAGAGAGCTAGAGCCTGTGCAGGGGCCACAAGAGCAAGAGCAGGAACAAGATTCAGTGCCGGGAACTCAGTATGATTTATTAAAGCACTTAGATCGCACTCCAGCAAGAATCTCCATCCTTGAATTAATCAAGAGGTCCACCACTCATCAGCTGGCCCTGAAGGAATACCTGCAGAAGGTCATGGTCAATGAAGACCTTCCGGTTGAACAGATAATTACAGTCTTGACCCCTGCCAGCAGTCAGCCGGCAATCACATTTCATGAACACGAGTTAGCACCTCTACCAGCAAGAAAATATGCCCTATGCATTACGGTCGATATCAACAAAGTGGCTGTCAAGCAGTGTTTGGTAGACACCGGTGCATCTATCAATGTGTTGCCACCAAGCACTCTGAAGCTATGCGGTATCCCTGAAAGCCAGATTCGGCCATCTACTATTACTGTCACGGCATACGACAATACAAAGAAACCCCCTCTGGGTATGATTACTCTCAAAGTCAGTTTGGGTCCAGCCACCATTACAGCAGATTTTCATATTCTGGATATGGATCCGACTTTTAACGGCATTCTGGGTCGCCCTTATATTCAGCAGCTTGACGCAGTGCCCTCTACAAACCATCAGTGCCTCAAGTTTCCGCACAAGGGCCGCATTATCAAGGTGACCAGCGTGTCGATCTTGCCAGAGGAAGACATTTACGTAGCTTCATCAGTTCCTTCCATATGGCCTGCCAACAAGCCGTTATTATCTGTGCTGGACGTTCCCCGTCCACGGCCGATGCTATCTGAGACTGTTACCACAGTTGCTATGACACCCCTGCCTTCTAAGGGGAAGAAGAAAAAGAACATGATTAAAACCCCTGGCTGGAACATTCTATTGAAAATGGGATATCAAGATGGCAAGGGCCTGGGCGCCAAGCTCCAGGGCAGGATTAGGCCTTTTAAGCCTCAAAAGATGATTGCACGAGGCAGCTTAGGCTACAAAGCACCGGGCAAGAATGAAGGAGAGCCGTGGGCCGTTATGACATCCACTTTCAAGCCAGACCGCCAGCCGCTCACCTGGACTTTAAAGACACATTTTGTTACTGGTGGCATTCAGAATAATGAGCAGACTACCGTCATTACTTCATTGCTTGATTGTCAAGATGTGCACGCCAGACAGTTTGCTCGTCACATTGCCCCACTAGCTACCTACAAAGCCCTGGAGTCTTTGAGGCCAGATAAAAGAAGAAAAATGGGCAATCCGGAATGTGACTGGTACAGGTGGTTTGACATGAATGACATCACAATCTCTCTGAGCCGCCTATTCATGCCAACAGATCCAGAGTGGCCGCCGCTGATTCAAGAACTGATTGAAATGCCAGTAGCAATCACAGATAAAAGGCAGATGTTAAGTGATTACACAGATACTGGGGAGCCAGATGTCCCTTTTGAAGAAGGTTTTTCCGTGGATAGGCTGTGGGCCGACCTTTTCTCCCTCACTTCTGTGCACCCATCTGTGTTGGTGTCTCTCTATTCCCGTTGGTTTGGTCACGTGCCGCGACCACCACCGATTACCATCAACTTGTCTCCCGATTCAGTTCAGATTTCTCTCCCGATTGCTCCCTCGCTCCTCGAGCGATTTTCTAAAATCTCCATCTCGCCCCCGAGTGGGCCATCTTTGATTAAATCTTTTTCCAATCTTGCAATCTCCACTCCTCCTGCTATTCTCCCTTCACATTGCTTCTTACTGGAAAAAGAAAATAAAAACAAAGGAAAATATAAAAACAAAAAAAAAACGCCAAATCTTCAACGTTCCAATCCTCCATTTCTATTGAGGAGACCTCCTATTTTTCTCCCGAGTGCGTCCCAACCCAGGGGCCGCTCTTCCAAGATTCCTTGGTAAGACTCTTCTCCCCCTCTGGTGAGGGGTCCTCCTCTGTATCACCTCCTGTATCCGCTTTTTCATCTCCTTCCCCTGGTCAAGCTAGTTGTTCCTATTCTTCCTCCTTTCCTTCTAATAATAAAAATCAGGGGTTAGTTCCACATAAGAAGGCCAAGGGTAAGCAGATTCCCCGAAGATTTTTGTTGGAGTTGGCTGTCAGATGCCAAGCTTGTTTAGCAATCCCTGAGTTTGTGGAAGAACCGATCATCCTGCCGGAGTTAGAATATGAGGATTCTGTTGCTGCTTATGAGGGTTTGGGCATTTATGAAATCATGAATGATGAAGACCCTATTGAAGAGGGGGAAGAAAGTTATGAAGAATATGAGGACGAGGCTGATGCTTTTGCTAGTGGCATGAGACGATTCGACGAACCATCAGCCTCCGTAGAAGAGCCTACCAAAGAAATTAATCTGGGTACCGAGGAAGACCCTAGGATTGTCCTCATCAGTAAGAATTTACCGCCCTCCGAGGAGGAGGCGCTCATTTTGGTTCTTCAAGAATACAAGGACACGTTTGCATGGAGCTATGAAGATATGCCTGGATTAGACCCTGCGCTCGTTGAACACCGCCTTACACTTAAGCCAGGGTCTGTCCCGGTCAAACAACGGTTGAGGCGTTTCCACCCTAACATGGCTTTGAAAATGAAAGAAGAGATCGATAAACTCCATAAGGCTAGATTTGTTAGAGTCGTCCTCTATCCCAATTGGGTGGCTAACATTGTCCCGGTTATGAAGAAAGATGGAAAAGTTTGAATTTGCATAGATTTCCGGGACCTCAACTGGGCGTGTCCTAAAGATGACTTCCCCCTCCCTCATATTGATGTTCTGATTGATAACACGGCAGGATTTGAGACTCTCTCTTTTATGGATGGCTTCTCAGGCTACAATCAAATTCGTCTGTCTGAAGAGGATCAAGAGAAAACCTCATTCACTACACCATGGGGTACATATTGCTATGTGGTCATGCCCTTTGGACTTAAGAATGCTGGAGCCACCTACCAGAGGGCTATGATGGCGATTTTTCATGATATGATTCATATTTATATCCAGGTGTATGTGGATGACCTGGTAGTGAAATCTAGGACAATGATTGAACACCCTGGGGTTCTGGCCAAGGTTCTACAGAGGTCACGAGAATATCAATTGAAAATGAACCCCAAGAAGTGCGTATTTGGCGTTTCTTCAGGGAAGTTGCTTGGATTCATTGTCAGTAAGAGGGGAATTGAAGTCGATCCCAACAAGGCGAGAGCCATTAGAGATATGCCTCCTCCCAAGAATTTGAAGGAAGTTCGATGATTAATCGGGAGGTTGCAGTTCATTCGCCGCTTCGTCTCCCAGCATTCACAAAGATGTAGGCCGTTTTACGAGCTTACCAAGCCGGGAGTCAAGTTTAATTGGGATGACAAGTGTCAGGCAGCCTTTGACGGATTGAAGGATTATTTGGCCAATCCACCTGTCCTGAGGCCGCCAATTCCAGGCAAACCACTTATTCTGTATGTTTCAGTCCTGGATGACTCTGTAGGTGCTGTCTTAGCTCAAGTGGATGAAGAAAGTAAGGAAAGGGCAGCATACTACTTATCTAAACTTCTTAACCCCTGTGAGCAGAGGTACTCAGCCATGGAGAAGACTTGTGCAGCTTTGGTTTGGGTAGTTCAGAAATTAAAACATTATTTTCTAGCTCACGAGGTTCACCTCATTGCACGCATGAATCCAATCAAATTCCTCCTTGAAAAATCTGTCCTCACTGATCGATTAGCACGCTGGCAAAGCTTCCTCTCCCAGTTTGATATCACTTACATCCAACAAAAAGCTATCAAAGGTTATGCCATCGCCGAACATCTTGCTCATCACCCTCTACCTCATTTTGATCCTGCTAATTCTGAGTTCCCAGATGAAGAATTAATGTCCATTAATCAACCACTTGATCCTATGTGGACGTTACACTTTGATGGAGCTCTTAATTCTCAAGGAAGAGGGATCGGCATGGTTCTTTTAACACCTGAAGGGGTCACCATTCCATTTGCTGCTCGGCTCGCTTTCCCCGTCACCAATAATATAGCCGAGTATGAAGCTCTTTTGGCCGGTCTGCAAACCGCTCATCGATATGGTGTCACTCACTTGCGGATTGTCGGTGATAGTCAACTCATTTTACGCCAGGTGTTGGTCAAGTGCCGCACTATCAATCCTAAGCTTAAACCCTACCAGGAACTCGCTTCAGCTTATGCCAAACTCTTTACCAAGTTAATCTTCGTTCACGTCCCTCGCAGTCAGAACATTCTAGCTGACGCTCTTGCTTCTTTAGCTTCCGCTTTAGTCTTCCCCCCTGAGCGTGATTTCCATGTCCCTCTGATTCATCAGCGTGACACTCCAGCTATTAAGGACCGTGCTTTCCTTGATATTAGGGATCAGGTGCTCGAGAAGGCCAAGCAGAAAGAAACTCTTAAAGGCAAAGAGGTCATGTTACTAGATTGGCAAGAAGAATTGGCTGACGAAGAAAAGCCTTGGTATTATGAGATTGCCAGATACTGTAATGATCAGTCTTATCCCGAGGAAGCAATCGCAGAAGAAAAGAAAGCAATTAGAAGAGTGGCTCAGCGTTATACTTTGGTTGGAGGTGTGCTCTACAGAAGAGGGCTCACCGGTGTTTTATTGAGATGCCTCGATGATGATGGATCTTGGAAAGTCGTGGAAGAGGCGCATTCTGGTGTGTGTGGTGGTCATGTGAACAGCCAGATGTTAGCTAAGAAAATCCTTAGGCTAGGCTTCTATTGGCCCACTCTAGAGGAGGATTGCTCTATCTACGTTCGTAGGTGTGTTAAGTGCCAGCTGCACGCCGACAAGATTCATTCCCCTGCTTCTTCACTCCATCCTACGTCCTCCCCATGGCCTTTTTCCATGTGGGCTTTTGATATCATTGGACCTCTTGGTGATTCGAACCTCCTGACCAAGCAAAAATCATTCATTCTCACGGCAACGGAGTACTTCACCAAGTGGGCGGAAGCGGAAGCTTACGTGGAAATTAAAGCATCAACCGTTTGCAAATTTATCATGAAGAACATCATCACGAGGTTCGACATCCCGAGCACCATCGTCACCGACAATGGACCTCAATTTATCTCTCAAGATCTCAAGGATCTCTGCAACAGGTATAACATTGCATTGCATCATTCTTCTCCCTATTATCCGCAGGGCAATGGCCAAGCAGAGGCAACTAACAAAACTTTGATCAAGATCGTTAAAAAGACGTGTGAGGCTAATAAATTTTCGGACTGGCCAGACAAGCTGGTTGAAGCTCTTTGGGCCTACCGCACTTCCATTCGCACTCCCACTGGGCAAACCCCTTTCGCCCTCACTTATGGGATGGAGGCAGTAGTCCCTTATGAGATTCTTATTCCCTCTCTGCGAGTACAATTGGATGAGGAACTTTCTATTGATGAACGTCGTGATTCACTCCTTGCCCAATTAGAACTCCTAGATGAGAAGCGTCTGGTCGCCGCTGAGCATGCGCGCGTTTATCAAAATAGGCTCTCACGTTTTTACCAAAAGAAAGTAATTGAGAGAAAATTTAAAGTCGGTGAAATGGTAATCAAGAGAATTATTGTTAAGCCGGGTGGCCCCCGTTCAAAACTCCAACCAAATTGGGAGGGACCGTTCGTTATAAAAGAAGTTTTTCCTGGCAATGCTTATAAATTAACTAATGCTGAAGGTGAAGAGTTAACTCACCCTTGGAACGGTTTATATCTTAAGAAATATTACCCCTGATTTTCCAAAATCAAACAAAAAATGAATATTTTTCAAAACAAAAAAAATGAATATTTTCCAAAATCCAACAAAAAAATGAATATTTTCCAAAAAAAAAAATCCCACAAAACAAAAAAAATGAATATTTTCCAAATCCAAAAAAAATAGAATATTCGCCAAAACGAAACAAAACAAAAAAAATAGAAACTAAAAACAAACAAAAAAGGCTTTCAAAATTTTTGTCATGGCACACAAAAGATCAAGGCCTGAAAGGTCAAAATTCAGAATTCATTTATCAGTCTTGGTAACTTAAAAACGGGGTTGACACACGCACACACTACACGCTTTATTCTTGAACTCAAGCAGTGCAAAATCTGATAGAAAGTCAAAAACCTGACTAAAAGTGAAAGACAATACCCGTTCTTTTCTTATTCGGCCCATAAGGGAGGAAGGGAGACCTCGAGGCCGATGCGCCGAGCCTGCTCGCCGCCCTAGTAGGTGGAAGTCAAGGTCCAAAAGGGAGCAAATGTCACAAAAGCCCAAGTACAATTAGGTTTATTTTTCATCAATGCAAATCAATTCCAAAGTGAAAGTCAAGTTTTGAAAAGAAAAGCATGTCAAGAGGGCAAAGTCCCCGCAAGGAAAACCTTGGGCGTATGCATGCATTATAAATGGGCAAAAAGGCAACAAAACATCCCTACGCCAAAGACCGAACCCCAACAGGCATAGGGCAGGGGAGGTAACTTTACTTTGAGCATCCCAGAACCCCTTATGGGCTTCCCTTATATTTTCTTCCATCCTTTCTATGTGGTAAAGTCGCGAACTGGCAGGATGGTCAAGACGAACTTAAGAAATTGCACTGTGCGAAATCTCGAATATAAGTCAACTTTGAGCACGTCGACTCCCTTTTAATTATTCAAGAAAGATTAATGAATCCCAGATGGTGACCGTGTAGGGCCCGCGATCTGGATAGCCTTGACAATCTTGTTTGAAGTTTCATATAATTCACGCCTTTCCTTAAGGCGTTTTTAATTTAATTCACGCCCTTGAAAGGGTCATCTTTATAAAATTAACGCCCTTGTTCAGGTCGTCTTTTCGTCAAATTCCAAAATCCTTTCAAAAGTGCACGTCGTCTGCGAGGGCGTCTTTCACTTAAGTCACGACCTAATCTAAGGTGCGTTTTTCAAGAAAATAACAAAAAAAAATATAAATGATGCATTCTTCATTCACATGCTTGCATTTTGCATGTGCATATTTTGATTTATTGTTTGCATATGTGTGTTTGCATGATGCATCTCCCCTTTATTGGTTATTTCACTTTACCTTATTTGATTAAAGGCTTGGCCCCTTGACCCGTCATTAAGGTCAGAATATTGCCACCCCTTGCTCATTGGGCAAGGGGCTGAGTCGAACAGATGAATTAACCTATTTTATTCAAGTGAAAACCGCAGCTGCAGATACAGGGCAAAAGCAAAGTAAACACGAAGGACGTGAAAAGAAAAGTACACAAACACAAGTCCACAACCACACAAGTGCTCAGGTAACAAAAGCTCAAATCTCATATATATATATATATATCATCATGTCTATCATGTACAGGTGTGAGGGTGGAGGAGTACAAGTAAGTCTCTCAGCTCTCGCCTCCACTCTCCTCTACTCTCCTACTCTCAACCTCCTCCTCGCCGTCCCGAGCTGGTGCTGGTGGAGGAGGCATGGGCCCCCGTGAAGAAGCTGGAACTCGAGCCTGGCCCCCTGCCTCACTCCTCTCTCGAAGAGAAGAACCCGCAACAAAAGTGGAGCTAGTAAAGGAGTACCCCGCGGCCCGTGCTCGCTCACGCCCTCGCTGAAGACGCTCCTCGGATACTCGTAGCCGCTCCTGAGAAAGGATCAACTGAGTCCTCGAGTCGGCTAGCTCTCGCTCCCGTACTGCCACCTGCTCAAGTAACCGGGCACGCTCCGCCTGCTGAAGCTCCTGGAACTGGGCACGCTCCGCCTGCTGAAGCTCAAGGAACAGGGCACGCTCCGTCTGGTGCTCCTCTCGCTCTCGGGCACGCTCTCGCCTCTCCATCTCAAGAGCCACCTGCAGCTCGGCCACGTCCTGAGGAAGCTCCTCTCGTCGCCTCTGGGACCTCTCAAGCTCTGCGATCCGCTGGTCACGGATCGCCAACTCGGTACGTACCGCCCGAAGCTGAGCCACCTGCAAAAGGGTAAGCAAATCATCAATTCCACAATAAATGCAATAATTCAATAATTTAACAATGCATGATTGAATTACTCACCTGTGAGCTCGACGCTCGGAAGCCCTCGTCTACGCAAACAAGAGCAGCTCGAAGCTCTTCGGTCTGTAAGAATGAATTTTTATCAGTACACAATGCTATATTTAATCAATAATTGAACTGACTGAGTTTGAGTTCAGAATTTACCCGTGAAGCAAGGTCGCGCTCCGCTGCCTCGGCTCGTGCAACCGCTCCAGCTAGCTGCTCTGATAGTGCGGTCACCTCTGCGCTAGGTCCCCTCGAGCTGGAGGCCTCCCCTGGATCTCTCCTCACTATTCCCTGCTGGGCACGCTGCATTCATTAAGATCGTCAGTGGCTAATCATCAATAATTCAACAAAAAGTTTCATTTGCATATAGAAGTAATTTAAACACTCACCAGGGTCTCTAGGTCTGCCCGCGTGGCAGCTAGCTGGTCCTCCAGGCTGTGTAGGTGGGCCTGGGCGTCTATCGCCGCTATGTCCCTCGCATCCTGCATCCACTACATGTTAGTCGCATGATAGAAACATAAGCATTTGCATTCAATTTAGAAATAAGTGCATTCATACATACCCCTAAGACCCTCATCTGGGGTCGACCGGCGTGTACCTCCCAGTAGCGCCGGAGGTACTCGGAGCTGTCAGTCACGCGAGAGGTGACTCTGGTCCCGTCACGCTGCCAGTCGGCGTACTGCTCCTCGAACCGTACCCGCCAGTCGGTCATCTTGGTGCGACCACGAGTCTTCTTTCCTATGCCTCGAGGCTCTCCGACCTCGATCCACTCCTGGGGCAGGCCCAGGGTCCTCATCACCAACCGAAGCCGTAACGGCTCGATCTCGCTCAAACAGTGTAGCCATAGCTCACGCCCAAAGCGAGGTCGTCCCGATACGACCCAAGGTTGGCCCTCATCTGTCATATCCTCGTAGGGCCTCCACCGCACCTGCATTCATACATATCATTATCATTTCATCATAATCAAATCAAATCAATTCAAAAGAAATACATATCATCCATTCATACATACCAGCGAGGGAGGGAAGTCGCGGAACTCTCTCCGTAGAACCCACAACTCGTAGTCGAGCGGGGCACCGAAGATGACTGGTAACCAGCGTCGCGCCAGAGGAAAGGATCCCTCAGCCCCGGGCCGTGGGTCAACGCGCCCCATCGGCATGTATAGGTGGCTCCACACCTGCATCCATGCATTGCATTAGTAGGCATTCACATGCATCATAATAAGAAGAGAAAAAGAAAAGAGATAAAAATGAGAAAATTGCATACCTGAAGAAAAGGTGAGAAGCCACTGACGGTCGTCTCTCGCCCCGTCCCCGTGGACAAATCAGCCATCAAATGCGCCAGCAGCGCTGCACCCCAAGCGTAAGTGCCAACGGTCTCCAGGTCCTCAAGGATGCCCAAGAAGCGGCAGTTGATGACGTCGGCTTTCGTCCCCAGCAATAATCTCCCGAGCAGCAGCAGCAGGAACCTCCTCAGGTCTCGATCCGCTCTCTCACGGTCAGTCGGGTCCTGGCAGCATGCCGCTCTCACCCCGTCAGTCAGCCTCTGTGCAAACTCACCTAGGGTCTCCCCTGACCTGTGCCTGGCATCCCCTAAACCCATCACCGTAGTCAAGTCTGTACGGAAGATGGTCCTACACTCACTCGGCACCACATAAACCATATCTAGCCCCAGTAACCTCTGGGCCATCTCCGTGTAGTCAGGATAGGTGAACCCGCTCACAGCCTCGCCATCCACCCTCAACCCCGTAATCCTAGACACATCCTCTAGGGTAGGAACCATATGCCCCCAGGGCATCAGGAAAGTCCGGCTCACCCTATCCCAACGCTCACGCAGAACCTGGATAAGTGCTAGGTCGGGTCTAAATGGCTCGATGGATAGGAAGGCCCCAAACCCCATAGCGTCTACCCTAACCCTCTGGAAGTCGGGGAGACCCTGGTATGCTGCCCAGACCATGACCCATGAGATGCGGGTCCTCGTCAGCCCCTGCATGCATTAAAAGAAAGAATTTTGCTTAATGGTTTGATTAATCATGTATAATTGCATTTGGTTTTGCTTGAGCATGTTTTGGAAGTCACGCCCTTCCTAAGGCCGTTTCTTAGTGATTTCACGCCCTTAAAGGGGGCGTTTTATATTAAAGTAACGCCCTGGCTGAGGGCGTTTTTCATTTTTGCAACGCCGCTGTACAGGGCGTGAGCATGTGGTTAATTTCTAAAAATCCTAAAAATGTTTTCAAATCACGCCGTCGGCTGGGGCGTTTTATTTTGAGGACCGTTCTGTTCAATTGGAGAGTTTTGAAGAGACGCCCTCTGGTTTGGGCGCTTCTTGGTGAATCACGCCCTGGTGAGGGGCGTGGCTATCATGATTTTCAGAAAAAAACGACAGCATGCAAATTAATTAATAATGATTAATGAAAAACAGTTAATGGTCATGGCATTAATGAAAAATCTCTTTTTTTAAAACAACATGCTGCAGGGCGTTTTTCATGGGGGTTAATTGATTTTCAGAAAATAAAATAAATTTACGCCCTTGGTCAGGGCGTTTCGTTTGTGAATAACGCCCCCGTGGGAGGCATGTCTTTTCTGAGTTGCAGATTTTGCCCCCGAGGGCTATGGAAAATCAGGAAAATTTTAAATAAAATAAAAAAATTAGAATTGGGGAGGGGAACTTACCTTCTTGTGCTTCTGGGGTTGTGGCCGAGGCAATGGCCGTCTTGGCCGCCGGAGTTGACCCCGGGGAGCGACCGCCGCCGCGGGCGGTGGTCCTTCACCTTTCTCTTCATCTTCCTCTTCATCTCCCTCTTCTTCTCCATCTTCTTCTCCTTCCTCTCCTTCTTCTCCTATTTCTTCTGCTCCTTCTTCACTGGCTCCGTCGCCGCCGGTGGCCACCGCCGGTTCTTCAACCGCGACGATGGCGAGCTCCTCCGCGGCGGCTTCTTCTTCTTGGGCGTGGGCGGCGTCGAGGTCGACGACCTCCAGGGCGCTCACCCTCTGGCGTTTGGCCATGGTCAAGGCTGGGGGGAATGAGAGATTGAGAGAGTGAGAGAAGAGAACGAGAGAGGGAGATCGGAGGAGGGGTGGTCTCGGTTAGGGTTTGCAGAAGGGGGAAGAAGAAAACGGAAGGAAGAAGAAAGGGGCCGATGACCTTTGGGTTTCGAAAAGAAGACACGCCCTTAAGCAAGGCGTTTTTAACGGAATTCACGTCCAGGAGTTGGGCGTTTCATAAAATCAGACGACGTTGATTAGGGCGTTAATTTTTTTTGCATGGGGAACGATAACCGTCGTCAGACGCATTGAATGGGCGTTGGTTGATGTGATGAGAGTCATCATGGCTGGTTTAGAGTCACGCCTCTGTTGAGGGCGTGTTATTTTTAAGAAGTGACTAAGGAAAAGGCGTTACTTTTGATGATTCAACGATTATTTTCTTTGGGGTTTGAATATTCACGCCTTGTCTGAAGTCGTTATTTAAGTCACGCCCACTGTACAGACGTTAACTGTGGAGGATGGGCTGATTGAAGCGCCTTGAGGTAAGGCGTTCCTTATTGAATTCACGCCCTGTGTTGAGGCGTTATTTGCAACAGAAACACAGGTTTTGGATGATTTTGATCATAATCACAGTAATATTGGCTCAATCAGAAAATAATCTTTATTGCTTTAATAAGAAGGAATTACAATGACTAATGAGCCACTTTGGGCCTTAATTTTCTCAAAGAGATTACATAATTTTTCCACTGTTCTTTGTCTTCATCCAAGTCTTCTACAGGTTGATGAAGTTTGCTTAGCTTCCATAGAGCTTGAATGGTGATAGCCTCCTCCCCATCTCCATTACTGCCTAGGTCCCTTGATTTGATTGGAGGGAGATGGGAGATGTCTTCTAAGTGTTGCCTTGAAAGCCCAATTTGAGGAAGGCACCTGTGAGAGTTGTACAAGACGAAGTCTGAAGCGCCAATAAGACGAAGGTCCGTCCCGGTGGAGAAGCGTGCACGAAGTTCCTGCATTTTGAATACACCCGGGGCGCAAGTAAAGAGATTCTTTGGCATTACCTTTAAGTGCTCCCTCCAATCCCCTCTCTTCTTGATTTGAGGAACCCGGTTAGTCACTCTATTGCTTATTCCTAATGAGCCGGTTATATAGGAGAGTGGGCTCTTTGAGAAAATTCTTGAAGGTTGTTGGGCTTCGTGGCATGGGTCGAATTTGAAGTGTAAATCAATCCAACTAGAGAGTGCTAGCATGCACCCGTATATGGGCCTTCCCATGGCCGCCGAGGTGAGCCCGCTATAAAGATATGCTAGGATCGCCGGTCCAACTCTTTCTTCCTCCCATAAGCTCACCACTGCGCTCAATTGGGACTCCTCTAGAAAGTCCTCCGTGGATGGGAATATGAGTGCTCCTGCTAAGCACACCACGAAGGCTTTGGTCACTCTTTCTATCTCCTCTTCCTCTTTAGCTTGATCCGCTCTCTTGTACACCCACGAGGCGAGCTTCAAGAGGTTAATTCCTTTAGTGACCTTGATTTGGTTCACTATATTTGGGCTAGGTATCAATGAGGTTAGCAACTCATGGGAGGAGATTGGCCTTGGCATGATGGCCATCTTTTCTTCTTCTCCTTGTTTCATCCTTTTCAAGCCTAGGATCGTCTCTACTTCTTCCAGCAAGATAGTGGCTTCGAATGTGGAAAATAAGAAGGTATGGGTGGAAGGATGCCATGTTTCAGTCAATGCACCTATGGCAGCCCAATCAAGATGGATTTGGTCATAATGTTTAGCATGGGTTATCAACCCCAAGAGATGCCATCTAGCTACATATACCCTCATATCTGAAGTAAACTTGGAGAGGATGAGGGGCAACCACTTGATTCGGATGTACCTTCTAGCTCCCGGAAGAATTGGGTAATCCTATAAAGAAGAAACATGAAGCATGCAGTGATAAGAATAAGCATATGAAATATGAGATGAGGGTTCAGCAGAAGGAGCACAATGAAGCAACTAACAGAAAGATAGCTTACCTGGCTCAAAGCAATTCGATTGCTTATGTGCCCTTGTATTTCAGTAATCCTGGGAGCAGAAATCCTAGGTTTCTTCATCACTCTGTCCATCTCTTTCTTTTGAAGAAGCTCGCGCAGAGGCTTGAAGAAGAACAGAAGCAGAAGAACGAAAGCTTGCAGAAGAAGAGGCAATCCGGTTGCAGAAGAGCTTCGATGGGTTTGTGAAGGAAAGCCAGCCTTTTTATAAGGATTTGAAGAGTCCTAAAGAGTTCCGAAGATAGAAGTTTGATTGGGTTAAGGACTGTGTTCTTGATTTAGAAACGGGTGTTCGTACTGAATTAACGCCTTTGGTAAGGGCGTCTCTTTTCGATTTGACGACCTAACCCGAGGTCGTGTTTTATGTAACGCCCTTGATGAGGTCGTTTTACTTCTACGCTTCCGTTACTGTTTACGCCTTTGAGTAGGGCGTGTTTTAAATAATTAACGACCTACGGTAAGGCGTCTTTCATGATGATAACGCCCTGTTCTTAGGCGTGTTTTTCCTGGATTACGGATCTTTGACCTCTCCATGCTTTTGATGAACTTAAGTGCTATTATTTGGTGAAATTGTTTATATTTAAGCACTTATGATCATGTCATGTTCTGAATTGATGGATGAAAGCTAATAAATTTCAAAGTGCAGAAGTTTTGCAGGATCCAAGGCGCTTGGACCGCTCATGGGAGTAACATCTTGTCACCTTGTATCTGTTTCTTGTAAGCATTGTTATTATATGATATCTACACTATTATAGTATGTCAAGGACCTTGTGGTTCTAATAAACCTGAAATTCGAGTTCCCCTTCATCAAAAACAATGACGATTTCAGGAAAATCTTGATCACACGGATAGGCCGTTAAGTTGTTAAAGGTTTGGGACGATGGTTCCACTTTCTGAGTTGATGCGCGGACAAACGGGCTTCGGCTTAGTGTTAGCTCAGAGATATGGATTCTTGACCAGATCTAAATAGCTTAGCAATATTATCCTTGATTATTTTCTATTTTTAGTTTGTTTTAATCTTTTCTTTTAGCCCAGCATGCATCATGTAGGACTTTGAGATTCATGCTGAAAATCTTCATATTATGGCAATAATGAAATTCACTCGCTCTTGATTGAGTTGACATGAGATATTCCACTTCAAATCAAGTACTTCATTCTGTTTGAAGCCGTTCAGGCTGATTCCTTGAAAGTGTCCCTTTTGTTGGATCTCTATCCCAATTCCCCTTACTTTTCTGCACTATTTACCTTGGTTGTAGCACGTCCACGTTGGCTGGTAATCGCTCTCCAATGGTCTTTCCCTGTCGTGCCCACGCGCACACCCTTTATTTACTTAGTTAAATCTCCTTTTATCCAACAAATCGATGTTTCCTTGGAGCCACCCAGAGTTGTTTCATTCAGAATCTTGGAAAGATTTCAAAAGCTTAATGTTCTGAGGCGTGTCACATCACACCTTGGCGTCTCCTTATCAGCTCATTCCACTTCATTCCTTTCATTACAATTCATTCCATTTCCGTGTCACTCCCTTCCAAAGCAGACGCCAAGGCGGGGCAGCTGTAGACACGCCAAAATTGACGTTATGTTGATCAAATCTCATGTCGTTATGATAACGCCCCAAGTGGACTTCAATATTCTTATAACATGAAGTTTTTCTTCTTTTTTTTTGTAAATTTTATGCATTTTTCGTGATTCACGACTTGACGAAGGGCGTTACTTCCGAAAGTAACGACCTGTCATGGGGCGTTTCAAAAGAAGGGACGACCATATATGAGGGCGTCAATTCCTGGTATTATCCGTTAATTTCTGGAATTATCTATTTTCAAAATAAAAGCATTTTCTAAGTAACGTCCTTCCTCAGGGCGTGTTTTCACTAAACGCCGTTATCTCAGGCGTGTTTCAAATAAAGAAAATTTTTATTTCCAAAATTAAATCCAGGAAGAAACGGCCTTTCCTAGGTCGTGTTTTAAGAAACGCCCTGTGGCAGGTCGTCAATTTATAATTATACGCCCTGTCTTAAGGCGTGTTTTATCCAGAGTCCTTCCTTTTTTTGTCTTTCCCTCACAGTTCCCTACCATCCATGGACTCTTGCTCGATCTTAATCCTTCCCAGGATGCCTCATTACCCGTTCTTATCACTTCCTTGTTTGATCATATGCGATTGAAGCTATAAAAGAAAATCTCGTTTGATCGTGTAAAAGGTTAACAACTCAAAGGGTTAAGAGGTTGATCATTCAACAGGCACATTCTGCATCCTTCTCTGCATCCAATCAAACGCCTGTTGCCTTCATCCTTTCTGCATCCGTTCAAGCATCTCCACAGTTTTCCCTTTACTCTCGTCAGGGAGAGCAGGGTTCTACCTGTTGTTTCGTTGTTCATCTCCTCTTAACATCTCCTCATTATCACCCGGTCGTTAGTTATTCTATTGCATCAAGCATCATTTTTCATATCCTTTCCCTAGTTCCCTGCTAGGGGTTTAAAAAAAAACAAAAAAAAAGAGGTGCGCTGTTGATGCCTTTTTCATCATTTTGTGTTAGTTTGGATTGATACTATCTGCACCTTGGCTGATCCCCTCTCTTTTGTCTGTCTTTTATTGTCTTTTTTTTTTTTACAAGGTAATCAACTGAAGAGAACCCACTTCATCGGCCGACTGATTGAAGTCGGAGGAGGAAATCCACATCCATCCCGCATCTCAATTTCCACCAGGTATACGCGATCTCTTGTTCTTCTTATTGAGGTAATCCCTCTGGCGATCACACAAATTCCCCTTGTGCACCTCGTGCATGCTTTTCTCCCTATCATTTTATTGATTATTATTGTCTTATTCTTCGTATTTTGCTTTAAGAGCGGATTTTAAATAGGATCTACAGGCACCATTGATGAAAGTGATGACCAGATAAAACATTTGAGTAAATGAATTTTCTTAAAATTTGATGTTTAAAGAACTTTTTAGACTAGTCTGGAATCCCATAACTAGATCAGAACCGGACATGATCAATCTGGTTCAATTGCCCTGAGATCAAATCATCCAAAAGTTCATAGGAGGATAATAAAAACGAGAGAATCAATCCAAACTCCCAGAACTTGTTGTTCCGTGTAAAGAGCCAGCTGATTCCACTAATTTTTTGTTGGTTCATGATTTTGTTGAGGTTTAGTCTCACATTGTATAATATGTGGGCGTCTCCCTCCTTATCGGTTGATAATTTCCTCAATTCAATGTCTAGGTTTTGAGTTAGAGTTCGATCCTTTAACATGGTATTGTTGAGATAATTTGTGGGTGCTTACTTTCTTATATGTTAATGATTCCCTCTAACTCAAGGTATAAGTTTTGGGTTAAAGTTTAGATATTTAACATGGTATAAGAGAGGGGCTTTCTCAAACTTCATCCCACCCGTTCAATTGCGTCATTCATATTGTAACCATTCGGGTTTATACCGTAACCATCTAGATTCAACATGCACCACTCATATCGTAATCATTCGAATTCGGCGCCAGGAATTTGATATGACTTAAAACTATTTATTTCCCACCATGACAGGACACGACATGCACTTTTAGATAGGAGTGAGTAGAGGCTTATTTTTTTATGGGTAATTCTTCACAGGATTCCTCTGTTCTTTGCCTTTGTGCACAGCCTAGTTGACAGCTGATTAAATCCTTGATTGCCTGACTCACTGCTTGATGGTGTTTTTACGTAGGTGGTATCAGGTAAACAAGAGCTTTACCTTTTTACTTTAAAACAGATTTAAGTTCACTGTCACTTCTACAACTGATCATCCAAAATCATATGAATATTATTAAAATCCAAGATTAGCAGCATCTACTGTAGAACATTTGTCTTTGCAACTTACTTGATCTTGATGTCTTGCAGTGAGTCTGATAGCTTACTGTAGAGGTCTAAGAAGGGGACTCAAAAGATCTCATATTGAAAATTACAAAGATGGACATGTGCTTATATGCAAGACCCAAGTCTGATAGCTTTTACCAGTACGTCTTCATTGGCACTGTCGGTGGGAACCCCGACCCAATAAGTACAAAGCCCACCTTTACTGGGGGGTTAGTGTAGAGGCCTAAGAAGGGGGCTCAAAAGATCTCGTATGTGCTTATAAGCAAGATTCAAGTCTTCTCCTTTGAGAGTTTTTTTATCGATAAGAAAGGACAAAACTCTAGCCGCCCTCCGACGTGGTGGGGACAATACCTCAAAAGAGACCCCAAATTTGTACATCTTCACTTACCATTTTCATTGGCATACAACAGTGGTGATGCTTCAAAAGATGCCCTATATATGAAAGTCGAGGTTGGGACTTTGAAATCAAAGCCTCATTGGAAGAAAGCTTATTTTTACTTGTGGGATGAGGCAAGGACATGGTAAAAGCAAATTATCTTGTCACTGTTCATTATACCATTGGGACAGTTGTAAACACAGACTTAATTAGGTGTAGAGGTCCGCAAACCTTGAACTGTCACCTCCTACCTTCTACAAAGTCACGGTAGCTCACAGCAGTCCCACTTTCTGAATTGTGTCTTCTGCACCGTGCATTGGTATTTCATTTTTTGATTCCTCTACTAATGTTTCCCTCTATCATCCACCCACTAAACATGGATCAGTATAATTCTATCCGCAATATGTCCAGTGAGACTCGAGCTTACGCATCAGATGCACATGTGCTAACCACTTGTTATTGTGGTAAAGTTTTTTTTGGGGGGGTTTTAATCCATTCCCTATTGCCTTTCACCATTGATTCTACTTATTCTGTGTTTATGTGAAGTCTACAATATATAAGGGGACTAGATCTTGATCCAGTTCTCCACTTTCTTCTGCATATTGTGCTGTTGTGGTGATGCCACTCTAATCATCAGGATTATGTCATGCAGCATTCAAGAAAGTAACATATTCAACAAAATTTAGTGGGGGATGGTCTCTCTCTCTCTCTCTCTCTCTCTCTCTCTCTCTCTCTCTCTCTCTCTCTCTCTCTCTCTCTCTCTCACCCCTCCTTAACTAACTCTCTCACTCCATCCTCTCTCTCTCACCTCATACTCTCTCTCTCTCTACACTGGGGTAAAACGGTCACTTCACGTATATTATTATCGTCGTCCCTTGCAAATGTAACCCAAAAGATAGCACCACTCAGGTTAAAGAATTTGAGAGTATACATTTCATAAAAGTGAGAGTATCATGATAATTGGAGTTTTTTTCAGGAATATACAGATAAAATTTTCAAATGTGAAAGTAGTAAGAATTTTGCCACCTGATGTGCTTTGCTTGCCTCCACTACATTCTATTCGCTTGGGCCCCTGTTTGATAACTCGTTAGGGCAAGGCTAATACGACAGGGTGCCACCCGGACCAGATGATCGCGTGGGCGGTGGCCATCTCCTTCGCCAGCATTCTCGCATATGCCGCCGCCTTCTCCATCTCGCTGGGGCCGGTGACGTGGGTGTACACTTCGGAGGTGTTCCCACTGCGGCTGCGGGCTCACGGCTTTGGGTGGCGGTCACCAACATGAGCTTCATCTCGCTGTACAAGGCCATCACCATGGGGGGATGGGGTCTTCCTATATTGCGGTGTGGCGATGGTGGCGTGGGTGTTCTTCTACCCCTTCCTGCCGGAGACGAAGGGGAAGACATTGGAGGAGCGGGAGTACCTCTTCGGGAAGAAGAGGGAGACGATGCGGGGCTAGGGCGAGGGGCAAGCTCAGGCGACAACGGAGGCTGCTTGATGTGGATGTGTGGCTCGCACTGGCACGTACACTTTCTAGCTTCCGACACTGCCCTTCCTCTTCCACCAGACTTTGTGAGGTGGATCAATTCTAAACTGGTGTAGATAACAAGGGAAGTAATTAGAAAATCTAGTCTCTCACACTTTAGATACTACGTACTGTGCTAAATTTTCGATCATAAAAAAGGAAATTAATAGGGGATCCGCTCCTGTGGCGGATTAACATGGTGTTACTGTCGTGTACGTTGCGGCAGTGTATTGGAATGGAAGGGACATCAGTCTCCACACATGAAAGGAGGAATATGAACTATAGAGGTCGCAAATGTAGTCTCTTTATCAAATGAAAGCAGTAACAGCACTGGTTCTCTAAACCTTCCAAAAAAAGTACTGGTTTCTCTGCATGCATGGGCAGATGGTCTCCTTGTACTGTGTTGTTTACCCATGCGAGAGCTTTCCTTTCCCATTGGACTATAAAACTTCTCTACCTCTGAGTTTAGTTCCAAATATCGTAGTGCGCGCTTTCTGTAGATGGCTAGATCCATACGTTCACTAGCAGTCAATAGATGTTTGATTGATTCGTTTGTTTGGACAAATCGCTTTTGCATGGTGTATGCTTTGTTCTATTCATTGGGGTGTCATCTAGTTTGAATCCACAATTCCTATTTCACATTCTCACGTTTCATTTGAGGACACAAGTTCAAAAAAATCAGGAATAATAAAATAGTTCATCTGGGTGCCGTCTAGTTTGAATCCACAATTCTGATTAGTTTCTATTTCAGTTTTGAGTCCACCACTCAAGAATAGCAGTTCGAAATCGGGATAAATTCATGTGGATTCAAATGAGATCTTTAAGTTCATCATCATACTTTTTGATGAATCCATAAACGTCACGAGCTGTGAGGGGTGTCTACCTCTCTTCCACTGCCGGATTGAGGGAGAGTTAACATACTGTCATGTACCGATTAACACAGCTTTGTTCCCCTAACAAAACCTACAGAGAGAAATTAACTCAATTATTTGCCATAAATAACGACGTTCATAAATTCTCAAGCTGTGGGGCATGTCGTTGCAGATTAAGAGCATACTTGCTCTTTGTGGGAGGGGAACAATATAAATATACCGTATCTTTCAGATTTGCTTAAAAAGTAATATAATATAGAGATTTTTATATGAAAATTATTGTTAGAGATAAATTTATAAAAAAATTATTCTTAAAAATATATTATCAGACGTATCACCGAGTTAATTTAAATAGTGCATAGATGTTGTTTAAATGTGATTTTTTTAACAAATTTTTGACAAAAATAAGTGATATATCTGTAAATAAATATGACATTTTTGTATAATTTAAATTTACACAATGATATATTTACTAATATATTTGTAGGATTTTTGTTTAAATTCTCATTTAAGAATAATTTTCATGCAAAAAAACCCTATAATATAAAAGTTAAAATTTATTTCAATATTATTGGAGGCAGGAAGAAAATGACAGATGAGAGGTAGGGGTGTAAGGGTGACATAGTACGATTCATTGTGAGCTTATATATATGATAATATGAAAAATATAAGCATTTAGAGTGGGATAAGATAGATTTTGGAAGAATGTGTATGACATAGTACGCTTCATTGTGAGTTTATATATATGATAATATGAAAAATATAAGCATTTAGAGTGGGATAAGATAGATTTTGGAAGAATGTGTATGACCAGCTTGCTACGAAGAATAAACGAGTAATAAATAATAGAATCAAAATATAATTTTGCTGTTGGAGTTGAAAATGGGAAGTCGTGTCTCATTATGGATCTTTCAGGCTTTTTTAATTTTTTTATTCATAATCCCCCCCCCTCCCAGGTGAAAAGAGAAGGATCTAACACTTTAGAGCTTTTTTTTTTTTTTTAAACGTACACTGAGGCCATTTGAACACCATCACTCCAAAAATGCCGAAGGGCCCATTACGCATTCGAGAGACTGGCCTAGGCCCATCTCCTCCATCCTATATAAACCTCAGCCATCCGCGAGATCCACAAAACCCTACCAGTAACGCCACCGTGCGGACATCCTCTCAACGCCGCCCGTCCCCTTCCTCCCCATCATCCACGCATGCTCGATCCTATTCTCCAGTTCATCTCCTTGCTGCAATCGCAGGGTCTGCTTCGATTCCGCGCCGTGGCTTCTTTCCGGCCGAACGGGAGAGGCAGATCGGAAGGTGGTAGTGCAAGAGCCCGATTTCAGCGAATTGTTCCTTCTACCCTCCCTCCGAACTGGTGTTTTGCGATCGTTTTCTCTCCTTGTTTTACTCCATCACATGATGCGGTTCCTTACTTTTGTCCATTAGATGGCACCACCAAAGAGGTTTCCTGTGAGGAGGAAGCATGCAGACGGGCGGTCAGAACCTGATGTCATGTTGACTGTCTGCATCGGCATCCCTTCCTCACGGAGGGTTTGCATCTGACGGATGCCTCCGAGTCCTCTTCCTCTGTCCTTGTTTGAATTGTCGGTTTCACGGTGCTTAATCGTCACGGTGCTTAATCGTGTTTCTTCAGCCCTTTTTCTGCATCCATGATGAAGATGCTTCCAAATTCTAATGTCCGGACATCTGAGACGTGTCTGTGATTGCTCTACGCATCTTTCTGAGCTAGAAGATCCCGGATCTAAGCTACCGATTCCTTTTTTTTTTCACTTTTTTATAACACTCTTGTTCCTGTCTCTGTGGTTGCAGGTGTGCTCGGGGCAGCTCCACCTTCCATCGCTATCGGCCGGAAGAAGGCAGCTCTATCTGCCTTCGCATCCGATCGGTTTGCGGTGTTGGAAGGCAGTCCAGGATCAGAACCTGAAGGGCGTAACTGAAGCACCATCTCACCGTCCATGGCGGAGGACCCCGGCGTGTCAACACCTTCCGACTCTGGTAACCCTTCGGTCTGCAACTTCATCCGGAAGCCCCCCAAGGGTAGGAACATCCGCAGGCGATCCGATTCAGCCGATGCCGAGGACGATGGAGACGAAGAACAGCCGCAACCCTCCTCTCTGATGGGGAAGCCCAAGAAAACCCTAGTCCACGACAACAAGCTCCATTTCTCCAGCACAGCCGGCTCCTCTTCCAGAAGCCGCCAAGCCGCCACCCCGGCCGAGGACGACGAGGAGACGGCGGCGGAGACTTCGTCTGCTGCTTTCCACTTCGAGTCCTCCAATGAGATCCAGGTCCAGAACGACAGCCGCGCCACGGCGACCCTGGAGACCGAGACTGAGTTCACCCGCGACGCCCGAGCCATCCGGGAGAAGACCCTGAAGCTGGCAGAGGAGAAGCTCAAGGGTGGGGGGCGGCCCTCTGGCGACGATAAGGTCTACCGCGGGATCCACGGGTATACGGACCACAAGGCCGGTTTCCGCCGGGAGCAGACGGTCTCCGGCGAGAAGGCGGGCGGGGCCCACGGGCCGCTCCGGGCGCCGGTGCACATCAGGGTCTCGGCTAGATTCGACTACCAGCCGGATATATGCAAGGACTACAAGGAGACGGGCTACTGTGGGTATGGAGACGCGTGCAAGTTCATGCATGACAGGGGAGATTACAAGATGGGCTGTCAGCTGGAGCGGGAGTGGGAAGAGTCGGAGAAAGCTCGGAAGAGGGCCTTGGCGCTCGGTGGCGGGGAAGATGGTGAGGATGACATTGGTGGCGGTGATGACGACGATGACGATGATTCCTTGCCATTTGCTTGTTTCATCTGCCGTCAGCCGTTTGAGGATCCAGTTGTGACCAAGTGCAAGCATTACTTTTGTGAGCATTGTGCTCTAAAGCATTACCAAAAGAACAAGAAGTGCTTTGTCTGCAACAAGCCTACTCTTGGCATTTTCAACACTGCTCATGAGATCAAGAAAAGGATGGCTGAAGTGGCCGAAAGAAAGTAGAGTGTTGGCAAGTGTTTGTGACTTCTAGTTTATTTAGTATTGTTTCTTTACTTCTATGTAACTGTACTGATATGTTTGATAAAAGGCTGTTTTTCTCTTTGGTATCTCAATGCAAGATGGAGTCAGCTTACTATGCTGTGTCCATATGTGGCTTAATTTTACTGATCATGTAAGCTAATGTGCTCCTGTCACTTTGTGCCTTTGAACTATGGTTTCTAGAACATCTTTGACAACAAGAGATAACACAAAAATCATGTTTAGAAAATTGATTGATTTAATTCCCTGGCTAATGGGAAATTCAGTGGGTTTACTTTCAAAAAAAATAATAATAACACTCTTGCGGATCACACGAAGAAGCCAAATTGTGCATATTCTCATATTAAGATCTTATGCTTGTAATGTGTGATCTGCATCTGTTTACCCTTCCCTCAAATCCGATATATTCTCTAATACTTGAGGGGATAAAGCAGGTGCAGAGAGCGAAGTGTTCGGCTTACCAACCCACTGCATGGTTCTTTTTTTTTCCATTTGCTTTGGTGTCAAATGGTCCGGCGCACATCTATCTTCCTATTATGTTTAGAAGTTTGTTTTATAGTTTTAGTGGAATTTATGTTACAGGAATCTTTTCAGATGGCAAATGATGCATACTCGTATCCTACACTCCTAAGATGTTTTGAAGACTCAAAACTCTTTTTATTGACGGCGATCAGGTGGTGTTGACATCATTTGATGTCGTTCTCTCTCACGTAGGGTTGGTCCCATGACAATTTATCATGGGGTTGACATTTGGGCTCTTAAATGTCACGGGAGATGATCGCATAGGGTCGATTCCATGACATGTAAGGGTCCAGATGTCGGTCCCATGATCAATTGCCATGGGGTCGGCTCCATGTGAACATCTCTCTTTATATATATAGATATAGGGAGAGTTGATGAGAGGGGGGAGACGACATCAGGTGGTGTCGACACCACCTGACGTCCGGCTTATTATCTGATGTCATCTGCCTATGTTCTTTTTATTCTTCTCTTTTGAAAGGAGGGAATCTGATGCTTTACTTAGATCGAGGAAGGAAATGAAATGACATCTAGAATTCATCGTTGATTGAATGATTGAAATATCGTTTTCTTAGTAAGTCTTTGGTTGCCTCAGTCTGGAGTCATCCAAACACAAATATACAATTACACGGGGATCTTTGTTTTTTTTTTGAATTCCTCTTCTCTTAGCTTTCATCTATGTTGATTAAGAAATATTAGCACATTTTTTGTTACCTTATTGTAATTTTCCAATCTTGAAATCAGACATACGCAGAGTGAAATTCATAGTCATGATCTATTGCCATAGGTCTCAGCAAGTGAATAGCTAAAAAATGACTAGATCATATGGTGGGAGGATTGCTTTATTTAAGTATTCGAACCTTTATTCATCCTTTTGCCATGGTTTTTCTAAACCCTAATTATGTGGCACGGATAGTCTTGGTCTATGTTGGACACTGCGATTGTTGGCATCCGGAAGGGTCATTGTTATCTTTTCATGTTGATTGATTATAGTCTATAATATAGATTTAAAAATGAATTTTTTTAAATAAATTATTATTAGAAGTGAATTAAAAATATTTTTAAAAATGTATTAGTAAGTGTATCTTTATGATAGTTTAAAATAAATATCATTTAATTGTGACTTTTTTGTAATTTGTTGACAAAAGAAGTGAATCAAATCATATGTAAATAAATATGACATATTTCTATAATATGAAATAAATTAGTGATACGAATGTTAATATCTTTTTATGAGTGAATCTTTTGTCAATTTATATTTAATAATAATTTATTTTTAAAGTCTTATTAAAAAAGTTTTCCTGGTCGATCATCTGGAGTCAAGTAGATTGATTAGGGATGACAGTAATAATTCTTCTAAGTTGTACAATTTCATTCGATGAGGTCAAATGTTAGCCTATATTTTTAAGTCCACTGGCGTCTGAGGTTGGCTGCCATTGCAAAATGTCATCGTTTTGAAGTGGCCGCTAACATAAGTAGGGGCATAAAGAATAATAGTATATCTCGTGGAGATCGACATAAAATGGCCCATCGAAAAGCAAAATGCACCTGCTCGGAGTCGTTGAGCGTTTGTGGCATCCTTCAGTAGTTGCTGATGTCACCTCACCGACCCGTCGCAGAGGCAAGATGGGATACTAATCCCGTGTTCAGACTTCAGAGGGTTAGCATTCACATTTTCCGCTTCTCGTGGCAACATATCTACACCCGTATGGGAAAATAGGGTTTTTTGTGTCGCTTTTTACCGGGTCTAGCCAGATAAGGGTCCAATTGGGTCATAGTATGGTTCATTGACTCTGATTTTTACCGTATTCGGATTGTCACGAACCAATACATTATGCTCAGGTTGCATGTGACTTGCGCTGACATGATTTAAATCCATCTCGTCCTTCCCTCACACTCACCTAGATAGTCGCTTTCTTTCCTCGTTTCAGCGGGGATCACAAACTAACCCCCCGTCCCCCCCCCAACCCCATTAGTCACCTTGCCCATGACGATAGTCTCTCACCTTGACCGGCAGCGCCTCTCCCCGAGTTCAAATTGGTCTTGAAATGTCTTGAATTCGATCAAACTTGTCTCAAGTTTCTCTACCTCTCCATCATGCAAACACAGCGAAAATTAGTTCGTCTTTGTTGATTGGTTGCTTTGATGATGATTTGTCTCAATCAATCTGAAGTGAATTTGAGATAGATTGCTCTTAGATCTGATGTGGCACGTCCGAGTCAATGTGAGTTGCACCGAGTCTACAAGCTATGATGCGTAGAGCATCCGTTCCCCTTCTTTAACATTACATGAGGCGATGTGAACATGTGAAAATGTATTCAATTAACAATATCAATTTTAGGTAATTCTATCACCATCGTGAGACCAAGGAATTGAGTGTCGTGTACAAACGTCTCTCACCGCTATGCATACAATTTCAAAGTGATGGCATCGGAGTCATCATTGAGGATAGCTATTACTCGTAGCTACTCAAGGAGATTTGGTGAATACCTCAAATAAGTAGGGAAAAACTAATATAATTTTGAGAAAATTAACCCTATACCATGAAATCCTTCAAAATAACCACTTTATCCCCTCAAATCTTTACGAAGGTCTCACCGTCCCCTTGTAGTCACTAATATGTCATAAATCGTAGAGTGATGATTGCTATACACCTAAGTGTGGCATCACCTTTAAATTTTTTATTTTTTTTAAATTTTTTGAAGTGGGTCTTAACATATCTTAACTTGAGATGAAAGTCACGTCACCATCTTATTATATAAAAAAAATTAAAAATAAAATAAATTAATTTTTAAAAGAATGGGCCCAACATTATTTATTTTATCTGGTTTCTTTTTATTTCTTTTTGGATAATTTAATGGTGGTGTGGATTGCACCCCAAGTTAGAGTAACTTGAGGTCTACTTCAAAAAAAAATTAAACAAAATAAAAAATTTAAAAACATTACACATTCAAGGTGTATAGTAACCCTTGGTGTGCAATAAGTCTAACTCTACATCATAACCCAAGGTGAGTTAAGAGGTGTAAAATAACTAACTTACTCTTTTAACTAGTCATCTCTCTCTCTCTTCTTGGTGGGGTATGATGGCCAATGACTACCCATAAAATGCCTAACCTACCCTTTTAACTAGTCATCTCTCTCTCTCTCTCTTCTGGGTGGGGTCTGATGACCAATGACTATTGGTGTCATCTGAAAATGATGTTGGTGTAGTGATGCATGCAAGTAGTGGTCAGAGCATTCTCCAAACCTCTCAAAGCTCGTCTTCCTCTCCAAGGTTGAGTGCAGGCACCTCGCCCTCCATTGCCACCAGGAGGAGGTAGCTGGCCAGAAGCACCGCACCGTCGAGCTCTTGCTTCAGCAATAATGTACAATCCCCTGCCCCCTTCCCTAACTGCAACCCCCCATCCCCCCAAACAAGCCCTATTCATCTTCCTTCGACCTCGTAGTTGACGGCAATCCCTGTGACCATGATCGACACTAGGATCATGATTGAGAGCGAGATTGAGAGTGAGAGTAGGATCGAGGCCATGAACGAGAGTGCGACTGAGACCGTGAACAGGAGAGTTCTTCTCCCTACGGCAAGAGAACACCATGACCTCGGCTACACCACCATGTGCATCCCCGAGGGGTTCACTACACTAGTGTAGTAGACAGCTCCGCCACAGTCGACATTCTGCATCATCCTCTTCATCGTCATAGTGGACCGGAGGCTCGAGACTTCAATGGTCAAGTAGTTGACGTCGACATCCGACCAAGAGCTGCTGCCTAGTGGGGGTAACAGGCGTCGACGTTGGGGGAGGGGATGAGGACCATCCTCTCTATCTGGTCCTAGGTGTGGTCAAAGTTGCAGAGGAAGAGGACATAGTCCTGGGTACCCTGTCGTAGACTATGTTGCACTCCATTACCTTAAGGGGATCAATGTGACCAGAGCCCATGTCGAAGAGGTCTGCCGGCTTCACCGTGCCGTCGACGAGGATACTGTCTTAGATTGTGTCACTGGTATAATTAAGCTACACCTATGAATCAAGATCAACACACCTTGTTATCAAAACATGTACGATCCTACCTGATCAAGATTGAATTTAATAGCTCAATCTCCTATTCTTTCAAGTAATGATCGGAGACTTTTTAACAAGATAAGGGTTAATCTAATAAAGAAAATACAGAGTTCTATCCTGAAAGGTATTGATCAGAAGCAAATATTGGGCATGCAGATTTCTTGTGATCATTGTGTTTACATCAAATAGTTTGGTGAGAATTTTATTATTCTTTTACTCTATATTGATGACATGCATGTTTATCCTTGAAAAATATATGTATATGATTGAGATGTTGAAAGAGATGAGTAAGTCCTTTAAAATGAAGGCATAGGTTCAGCAAAGCAAATATTGGGCATGCAGATTTCTCGTGATAGGAGAACTAAGAATAAGATATGGTTGTCACGGGAGAAATATATCAAGAAGGTGTTGGATAGGTTTAATATGAGTAATGCAATGCTAGTTGGTCCTCTTTATGTAGGTGACTTCAAGTTGTCCTCAGAATAAAGTCCCTTAAGTGATGAGGAGAAGAAAAAGATGAATAAAGTTCCGTATGCTTTAGGGGTCAAAATTTTGATGTATGCGGTGGTATGCATTAGGCCAGACATGACATACACAATGGGTGTTGCTAGTTGATTTCTTATAAATCCAGAAAAAGAGCATTGGACAATAGTGAAGTGGATCTTCAGATATTTAAGAGGAACCTCCAAAATTTGTTTAAACTTTGGGAGTGATCCACCTGAGTTGGTATGTTACATCAATGCAGATATGACGAGAGATCTTGACACGAGAAAGTTCACATCAATTTTCATACTTACTTTTGTAGAGGGAGCTGTGTCATAGCAATCCAGATTGTAGAGATGCGTTGCTCTCCCCTCCACAGAGGCGACATAGATATGCAAAGAGATGCTATGCATGAAAGAATTCTTACATGAATTGGGGCTGAAATAAGAAAATTATGTGATACATTGTGATAGGAAGATCGCCATCCGCTTGTGCAAGAACTCAACCTTTCACTCCAAGTCGAAACATCTTGATGTCACATACCACTGGATTTATTGAAATATGTTTGAAGAAAAGTAGTTGAAGCTTCATAAAATTCACACATATGATAGTAGGGTAGACATGTTGACAAAGACTTTGTCAAAAGAAAGATAAGAGGTGTGCCTACGAATGGTCGGCATGCATTCACACTAAGGAGTTATGAGACAGTCTCTCTTATGAGTTGAAGGGGGGGGGTTGTGGGGCTCCATGCATGGCTCGTTAGTTATGCCCGTTGGGTATTTATAATCCATAGCCATTAGTTTATTTAACATTGCCATCATCAACGGTGGAGATTAACCTTGCTTGTTAAAAACAAATAGGGCACAACAAGACAAAAAAGATAACAAGCTTTTGTTTAGGCCGTTGTATATAGCAGCAGGGTTTTTCTCTGCGGCAAAACAGGTCAGCGCGGGTTTCGTTTCCTCGTGGGTGAATGGAAGGATTTCGTTGCGACGGTACAAGCAGTAGAGCCAGACAAGTGCGGCTGTGCGGGGTAGTGCAGAGAGTGTGTGCGGCGGTGCAAGGAAGGTGTGGCTGCGCAAGGGAGTTGCTTAACGGTGGAAGACGTGTGCTGCTGTGTAGGACGTGCTCTGGGCACAAGGAGAAAGCAAGAGAAAGCACACAATGAAATCTTTGTATCATTGCTATTTTCCTTGGGGCGGTTCGATTTAAGAATAGGATATAGTTGAATAGTTATCAGAGGTAGAGAGAAATATGGGGCTCACATTTTTTCTACCCACACACATTATAAATTCTTAACTTGAGGTGAGATGACTTATTCACGTCTTTGGATGTTAGTCACCTCGTCCAGTTATCAAATAGATCATTTGTGATTGTAATTGGAGTATTGATGAGAGAGTCTAAATTTTTATATATTTATTATTTTTATATTGAATCTTTTCTCTGATTTGTCGTCCATGACTTTCCCCCTTCGTGTTGGAGGAGTTTTCTATGTAAGTTTTGAAGTTCCACGTGATTGCATGATTTTATGTTCCGTTAATTATTTTCACTGCGTGATAAGGTGCGTCGGAATTTGTTCGCTTTGTCTCGTTGTACCAGGTCATCACCGTCGGGGGTGCCGCCTCCCCATACACTGCAGCGTGGCTACGTTGGCGTGGGTGTTCTTCTACGCCTAGCTTCCTACCGGAGACGAAGGGGAAGACACTGGAGGAGAAGGAGCACCTCTTCGAGAAGAAAGGGAAGACGGCGGGGGGAGAGGGCGAGCCCAGGCGGCAACCCATGGTGCGTGTGTATGTGTGTCTTGCAGGTTAACGCAGAGTTGTTGTATATATCTCGTCACTTATAAAAGGGCAGATCTAGTAATGCGCGCGCGCGCGGTATACAATGGGCCACCGGTGCTGCTCTCCACAATCCAGGCGGCGGCGGAGAGCAAGAATATGCTCTCTCGCTATATGGTCTCCTTCCAGTCGACTATCAAATTCTCTTTTGTCTTGTTTAAAGCATCTTTATCATGATCCGCGGGATCACTGGATGAGCGGTCAGTATATTTGTTTTTTTAGTAGTTTCAAAAGTAGTATTGCATGTCCTCTTAATTTGTCAAGGAAATCGATCGGCTCCCCTAGCCATGCTATCTTTTGGTCCTTTTTCACAATTTTTGATTATTGAGTACAATATTCTGTTACTTTGATAACCTTGCCATCAATTATTTTTCTGACTAGAGTAATTAATTATGCTAAAATTTGAATGCATGAATAATTAAACACGCACCGCGCGCAGACGTGTAATGGAAATGTTTCTGTTTAAGTAACTGGGTAAAAAATATAATACCACTTACACAGTCTAGTGTGTAGTTGTGCTAGGGAGAATAAGAATCCGTAGAACATGTGCTTAGTTCTTATTTAAATCTTAATTTAGTTAAGAGATTTACTTATTTGTTTAATAGGAATGACTGTTCTCTTCATACTTATAATTTGCTAAAATATAGCTAGATTCCGCCTTTATATAACTTGCTAAGTACAGTATTTTTTTTCTGTATCTCAAAATTGAACCACCTTTCCTCAATGCTAAAGCGGTGATCAGCCAACATCCTTAACAACGTCATTTTGGAGTGACATACCGGTTTTCATTTCGACAGTACTCTACTCTTGAGATACAGAAAGAAGAAGCGGAATTTAAATTAAATGGTGTCGTGTTTCATCTCTACACATGAAACGACGGAGGAGAGGAAACTTTAACAGGTGGCACTGCCCAGCATGCCTCTCCGGCAAGTTGTCCCAGGTGGCGCGTATAGCACTCTCCCTCTGCCTCTTGCGGCATACTCGATGGAGGTAGGGGTGAGTATTATTCGGGTTCAACTCGAAAATTAAATTGAATCGAACGATTTTATTCGGTTTGGTTTGGGTTAAAATTTAAAAATTTTTAGTTTAGGTTCAAACTGAACCGTATTAAAAAATTTGGTTTGGTTTGATTTTAAAGTTCAAGAAACCGAACAAAACCAAACCAAACCGAATAACCCGAATTTAAGAATATTTTTATCAATATAATATAAATGTATATGTAACTAAAAATCCGAATTTAAAAAGTCTAATTCCCGCCATTCTAATGGGGTTTCCGACGTTATGAAATAGGTTTCAAATCACCTTCTATTTTATTGTAATTGAAGTTCTTAGTTTTTTATGTGAAAATATTATGGAGCTTGTTCTTACAAGTTACAACTTTGTATGTTATTTTTTTAATATTTACTTTATTTGGTAGAAATTCTTTTACCCTACCTTTCTCTAACGTTGTTTGAGTCCAATCTAATTTATAAAATGGGAGATGAATTTGGTTCAAATCGAACCAAACCGAACCAAACCGAATTAATTCGGTTAATTCGGTTTGGTTTGATTTGGTTTCAAACTAGTTTGGTTTGGTTTGGTTCGGGTTGAAGCCTTAATTCGGTTTGATTTGATTTGAGAAAAATTCTGTTCAAACCAAATCAAACCAAACCGTGCTCACCCTAGATGGAGGACTCACGTGAGCGCGCGCGCACACACACCACACCCCCACCGCAGCGGATTCCCGTCGGACTCTGCCCCCCCCCCTCTCTCTCTCTCCTCGTTCTCTTCCCCACCCTTCGTTAGAGTTGAAAGTAAGGGATTCATAATTCGATTCAAATCTAACTAAATCGAATCAAATCTAATTTCGATTCGATTTGGTTCAGACGTTTAATTTCATGACGTGTGAAATCGAATCAAATCGAATAAATTAAATTTATTATTTATTTTTATTTTTATTAATATCATATATCATAAATATATTAAAATATTTAAAAAATATGATTATATAGACATAAAAACATACAAAATATAATTATTTTTATTTTTTATTTTTATTATATATATAATTTATTAAATTCATATATATTATAATAAGTTATAAAAATTTGATTTGAATCGAATCAAATCAAACCAAATCGAATTTTTTTAGTTTGAATTGAGGTTTAATTTAATTCGATTTGATTTGAAAAAAAATCTCCAAATCAAATTGAACGGAATCATGAACACCGTTAGATAGAAGCGTAGGACTCTCTCTCTCTCTCTATTAAAAAAAATTTGATTTGAACGGAATCAAATCGAATCAAATTGAATTTATTTGGTTTGATTCAATTTGATTTGAGATTTAATTTAATTCGATTTAATTTGAAAAAAAAATCTCTAAATCAAATTGAACCGAATCATGAACACCCTTAGATAGAAGTGTCTTTATTTGATTTGAACGGAATCAAATCGAATCAAACTGAATTTATTTGGTTTGATTCAATTTAATTTGAGATTTAATTTAATTCGATTTAATTTGAAAAAAAATCTCTAAATCAAATTGAACGGAATCATGAACACCCTTAGATAGAAGCGTAAGACTCTCTCTCTCTCTCTCTCTCTCTCTCTCTCGGATGAGCACGAGCATGGACCCTTTTGGAGCAGTTCTCCCCGGACTATGGATGGAGTAGAGGTCGCCAGGCCGCCCCAAAGGCGCGGTACTAAGAAAAAAAAAAGAATTCTTATCATAGTGGACCGACGTACGTACGGGCATGTGTTAGAGAGGGGCTCATGAAAAAGAGTCATAGTGTGGTCACAAGGACAACGTGATCATCCTGGAGGGAGATATCAAAAGGACTGCATGCATGGTCATCCTGGGGCTCATGAAAAAAGAGTCCTGTGTGGTCCCAACGGCTGCATGGCCATCCTGGAGAGAGAGAGAGAGCGCCTCGCAGAGAAAACGGGAAAGAAGAGATGGAGAATGAAGCAAGGGCAGTGCCACCTGTTAATGAAGTTACTCTCCTCCGTGAAGTTAATCTCTCAGTCGTTTCATGTGCATAGATGAAAAACACAACAACGTTTAATTTAAATTCAGCTCCTTTTTTCTTTATCTCAAAATTAGAATACTAATGAAATTAAAACAGGTAAATCACTCCAAAATGACGTTGTTAAGGATGTTGGCTGATCACCGCTTTAGCATTGAGGAAAGGTTGGTTCAATTTTGAGATAAAGAAAAAATCAATATATTTAGCAAATTACAAATGTGGAATCTAGCTATATTTTAGCAAATTATAAGGATAAAGAGAACAGTCATTACTATTTAACAAATAAGTAAATCTCTAAACTAAATTATGGTTTAAATAAGAACTAAGCACATGTACTATTATAAAATGTGGATTCTTATATTCTCCCGAGCAGGAGGGTACGTGGGATTATTACAAACTAGACTTGTGTAATCGGAAAAATAACTCGCATACCAACAACTCTCGACATACCGTGTTACATAGCAAAAAAAAAAATTATGTAAAGAACGTGCAAAAACTCTGAAGTATATTGCCAAGACTAGAGTCACAATCGCAATAGAATAACAATGACGTAAAGATCCTATCTTTCTATTACTTCCTCCTCCCCAGAGCACGTCCTACACAGCCGCACACACATGTACACTCTCTGCACAGCCGCACTTGTCTGGCTACGTGACACACAGCTCTCTTGCGTAGCCACACCTTCCTTGCACCGCCGCGCACACTCTCTGCACAGACGCACTTGTCTACACACACCTGTCTGCACAACTGCTAACTCTTGCCTGCACTACTGCCGCGCGCAAGGAAACCCTTCTGTTTAGCCGCAAGAAAACGAAGCCCACGCTGACATGTTTTGCCGTAGAAAAGAGCAATGATCGCTACACACACTAGGGTGTGGAGGTGTGAAGCGTATTATACTTTTATTTTTTTAAATTATTTGAAGTGAGTTTTAAGATATTCTAATTAGTAGTGCATGTTATTATTAAATTATTTTAAAAAATCACATAACATGAATAATATTTTTATTTATGTTTTAAAAATTACTTAATTTTATTCTTAATTTTTTAGATAATCAATCGATGACATAATTTACACGACAAATTAAGAAATCTTTACACTCAATTTAAAAAATAAAAATATTATACATTACACACCCAAAGTGGACAACACCCTTAAGAAATGTGTAGCAAATCTTACTCCTGAAAAAATAGATTTTTTTTTAAATTTTACATAACTTTTATGACAACACTTTCCATCGGGCCAGATAGAGAGCATCCGTAACCCCTCCTTAACACTACATGAGGCGATGGGAAGTGGGAACAACCCAAGCCAGTGAAGATGTATTCAATTAACAATATCAATTTCAGGTATCGCCATCGTGAGACCAAGGAATTGAGCGCCGCGTACAACCGTGTCTCACCACTACGCAAACAAATCCGAAGTGACGGCATGGAGGTCAACATTGAGGACAGGTAATACTTCAGAGCTACAGACATGGTGAATGCCAGACTGTCAAATAAATCTGGAAAAACTATTAAGTATAATTCTTGAGGTCAGTAAGTTTTTTTACTCACTAAACAACACGCTGTCCTCTAGGAGATGAAATTATGATCAAATTTAAATGAATTGGCGTTGAAGGACAAGCCTATTTACATGTTACGTCACAGATAAGACAAAGAAATTATATTTTTAAACAAGATAGATTATTTTTGTGTTGACTTAAATTTCAACAACAAATGAAGAAAATCCACAGTTTGAGACACTCATCCAATTGCACGAAATTTTTTTCCGGATTAAGATCTGTATCAACCCATTTGAGCAGAAAAGGCGCCACGAGTCTTTCACGAGGCGACGAATAGAAACAAGGGCAGCTGCCAACAAGTTGCCACCAGACGGCCCTCACCAGAGCAGCTCCAAACCCAATCCTCACCCAGGGATGCACACCTCACCTCAAGTACCTGCGACCACGTCCGCATCCTGGCCGGTGACTCCGTCCTCATAATTGCCGGATTAACCTCATTAGATCTGCATACAACGCGCTGCCAACAACTTAGACAAGGACAACTAGCAACGTGGCCCACGAGTAAGTTCCAAATCATTGCAATGGGCCGATTTACAAATGGGCCGATGCTGCAACAGCAGGAGATTCCACAAGCCCTCATTCACGCGCAACCCATCGTTAGACCAAAGCAGAGGAACGCGGAGCCTCCCGGAAAACTGATCAACTCCACGGCCCAGAACCAAAACTAAGAAGAAGGAGAGGGGAGGGTGACGGGCGTCTCCGGGTGGTGGTGCTCTGCGCCCCTACATTCATATAACTAATCCATACCACAGGCATCAGGCTGCTGAGAAAAACTTTCGAATAATAAAAGAAACGCGGAAGAGTTTCTTCTTTGTTTGTCCTCCTTTTTAACATTCTCCTGCGCTGTGTGTAAACAAGAGGTGGGGAACTCAAAAAATCACCCACATATGCACATCTAACTGCCATTTGAAACAAAGCCAACGGCTACACCAGGCGGGGGGGGGGGGGGGAGGTCCCCAACGGCCATTTGAAATCTTGAGATGGGCGCGGGGGGGGGGGGTTCAAAAGGCCATTTGAAATTTGGAGGGAAGGAAGAGATACGAAGCCATCACGCCCCCCTGCTTCCCACCATCATCCCACCCCATATACACACCTTTCCGCGGCAAGATCCATCATCGATGATTCTTGGACGATCTCGAGTCCTCGATGCTGTCATCGTTAAGATCGTCGTCGTCGTCGTCGTCGTCGTCATCATCATCCTCTTCATCCCTCCTCCTCTTGTTCAGGCGGGGAGGGGATGGACGCAAGCTGACACCACCATGGCTGCCATCTTCTTCATCATCAACCTCCTCTTCTTCCTCACTGCCATCTTCATTACCGGCATCTAAATCACTCCCTCCGTCCGCATTGTGTGCTTGTTGCCCAATCGGCTGGACGAGGTACTCCGTCTCATCCTCCTGCAATTGACCCACAAATTTGTTCAACTCATGTCACGAGAAAAAACAATAAAACGTAGTAAATAGAGGTGATTACTCCTACCATCTCACTAACATTTAAAAAGATCATTCAGAAAACCTAAAAATAGATCAAGGAAATCACAGTCCAAAGAGGAACAAAAAATCCAAGAAGACAACACAATATTAGAAATAGCATTTCCTACGAACAGATCCAGGCATCAAAAACAAAATATATAGAAGAGAGGTCCACGATCCAAGTTCTTACTTGCAGGTATTTCTAGCAACGGTATTACAACTATAAAAATAGGAAAAACTAACTGCACCAGCAGCTCACTAAAAGAGAGAAAAATAAAAAAGGGCGATAGAATTTACAGTTAACGACGAAAGAAGCTTCTTTCCACTGAAACCAAAAGGAACATTTTGTTTAAACATAACGCTACAGAGTATTTCAAAAATCAGTAAGAGTTGCATGAATGATTGCTTCGACGAGTTTTACATCTAATTACCTAGAAAAAGCGTAGTTCTTCAAACAGGGGGGGAATAGAATATTACATATGTACCACAGTGGCGTGAGACAAAGGAGAAAGATGGTGGGACGAAGAGGGAGAAGTGCTGGGAGAGTTCTTCAAACAGGGGGGGAATAGAATATTACATCTTTACCACTGATTGCTTAGACAAACCATCATGTGACACCAGGGGAAAAAAATCCTTCATAACAAAATAATCCCAAATAAAATATAAGTCCAGCAATCAATTCAGTAACTATAGAGAAGCAGAGAAAATTCGGCAAAGTTCTAATATAAATTAACAATCACCATGCGGCTTCAAGGATAACAAGTCTGTAATGTATACAATTTACAAGTGACCAAACTCTCGCGGGTATTGAATCGGGGGCAACATGCTAACTACAACGAAAGACAACTCAAGCAGCATTAGACGAAACAACAGGAAAACAATGCGTCTCATAAAGTTGTTATTTTGGCAATAATTCTGAAATGACCAAAATATTCAAAGAATCTGCTTCTTGGGTTATGTAGAAAATAAACTTGCTTTACTTAAATTAAAAATCAGCCTATAAATGTTTTTTTTGGACTAATTATTAGTGAAACTTAGTACAGTTGTTGGTGGGCATGTTCATCCCCGAAAAAAGAAGGGTAAATCCTAATCATGCAAAATGGCAAACTCAAAAACACACATCTCAAAATAGAAAAAACAAGCATCAAAAGTGGAAAAAAGCATACCTGCACAAAACAACAAGAACCTAATCCAAAATAGCAACCTTCAAATAGCAGAAGGAAAGACTATGAATTAATATATAGACTGCAAACAAGAGGACAAAGCAAATCATGAACAGTAATACTGCACATCAAGGCATGCAATTGTGCCTCATCATCTTGCAAACCCACCTGTGATCAAGTCCACTGCCGGCAGCTGTAGCGTTGGTCTCCTCCAGCCACCCTGTTGTGCCTAGTGGACCGATCACAGGAGGTTTTGCAAGATGACTAGACAAAATTGCACGCCAAGGTGTGCAGCAAGTAATATCCAATTGTAAATAACAATGGAAAACATAAATAAATCTATTATTTTGTGCTTTTCACAAGAGTTTGGCGGCATAATACACTAAAATATTTTGGAGTTACCAGTCCAAGAACTTTGTCACCATCACAGATACTGACCTACTGACTTAGAAGTTAAGTTAATGCCATGCTGATTCAAAGTATCACGAGCACAGTAAGAGGTGATCAAGGATAACCTACCAGATAATTTATAACAGTAGTCAGTCTGATAAAAGAAAAATGAATATGGCCAATTTCTCGTCTAAGTAATTCAAACAAAGTAATAATGTGAGAAACCAATATATCTGAACGAGTTGTCAAGACGGGCGCCTAAGCAGCCAGGTGTTGGGACACCTTTTCTGAGCTAAACCGTTAAGGCAGGCCAAGCTCACCCGGTCTAGGTGCCTTGAGCTGCCCTAGCCTGGACATCACCTAGAAGACCCCCTCTCCCCCAATTTTTTTGGGGGGCTGGGGAGTTTCGCCCCTTGGTAAAGTTGGCACTACACTCCGGTGACCTGACCATGTAGGTAGATCAGCGATGAAAGACCAAGTCATAGGTACATCAAATTCTAGACCTCCTCCACCTCCCCTCTCCCTGTGCCTCTCTCTCTCTTAGGCCCCTCTCTCCTCCCTCCCTCCCTCTTAATTTTTAATATTAAAATCTATATTTTTTCATATGTCTTATTCTAATTTTCTTTGTTTTTTTCCCTCCCCTTCCAACTCTGCTCTTTTTTCCCATCCCTCCTTTTCACCAACTTCAACTTTTTAAAAAAAAAAACTTTAGACCCCCACTAATATTCCCATGCTAGGAATAATAGGCATAATCTCTCTCCCTACCCCTCCCCCACAATCTTATGAACTTACACCTAGGCGGCACCTAAGCGCTTAGGCACCCAGGTCACCTTCTCGCCATGTCATCTATAGAACTGAGACAGCATTAACACATAGATCAAAAGATAGATGATGTGCAAAATACCAATCTTTAAGCAAGGATTTAATTGCATCAAAAACTTTAATCATTAATATGTAGTAGATGCGAAATGCTAATTCACCTCATCTTCGCCATCCTCCTCATCAGATTCACGGTCATCGTCCACATCCACCTCATCATCCTCCCCTACCCCCCCATTCTCATCCTCTTCGCCCTGTTCATGCTCATCAATCTCCCCCTCTGTGCTTGTCAACCTCCCAGTACTTCCCGGCTCCTCCCCTCCATCGTCATCTTCCACATCCTCTTCGTCATCCCCGTCGTCTTCTTCGTCCTCATCATTCTCTTCGACACCATCTTCCTCCTCGTCCTCATCGACCTCATGCACTCCCACTACGTCCTCATCTCCCCCGTCCTCTTCATCAATCTCCTCCCCTAAATCTTCCTCATCCTCATCGTCTTCTATGTACTCTTCTTCCTCTAAATCGTCGGAATCCTCCGCCTCCCCGTGCCCTGACCTAGATGTCGCCACCTGAAATCCATTGGACAGGTGATGCGAACCCCGGATTCCTCCATTTGGTTCAGATCTCCCACAAGCCTCAGCCGCCTCCTCATCAGCATCACTCTCCTCGTCTTCGTCCACAGCAACAACTCCTCCACTTTCTGTCGTTCGGAGGCCGCCATTGATCACCTTCCCAGCGCGATCGTCGCCATCAACCTCGCCGCTACCCGGATCGTCGTCGTCCTCCTCCTCATCATCTTCATCGTCCTCTTCATCGTCCGTCTCCGGCCGCTCGTTCTCCTCGGTATCCATCTTATCGAGGTATCTGAGCGACCTGATCATTCCAAACACCTTGGATCGGTAGTCCCTAACCCTTGTGACAGGGCACTCGTAAAGGTCCAGGGACACCAGGTGTAGCCGCGCCAGCGGGGCCAGATCCTCGACGAACTGGATCCTGTTGTTCGAGAGGTCCAGGTCCCGCAGAGAATCCAACCCCGCCTCCACAAGGAACTCTAGCCCGCCGGCGATCCGGTTGTCCGATAGTATCAAGCGCTGCAGGTTCCTCAGCCGCGGGAAGTTTTCTAGTGACGACACCCCCACGTTGGCGATCGACAGGTGCTGCAGGCTCTGGAACCTCTCCAGCAGCCCCGGCGGTGGCAGCCGCCCGTGCAGGCACTTCACAGCCCCGTCCAGCGTCAGGGTTCTCGGCGCCGCGCCGGGGTCGGCCTCCCCCTCCAGCGCCACCTCCACGGCTCTCTCCCACACCTCGTCCATGGACGAAATCAAAATCCCTCGAGCTATACCTGCAGAAGAAGATCGAGCCGCATATACTTCTGCAACACTGTAGAAATCGAAGGCGGCGGAACCGGAGGACAGGACGCCAGAGAGCGAACCAACCCTAACCCTAGATCCCAAGAACGCAGCGAACTGAGAGAGGAAACCCTAACCCAATATACTCGACGGCATTAAAAAAAACTCGCCTCCATTTTTAATTGGATCAGCGAATTCTCACAACGCCGCCTCAATGGAGTCGTGGGGAGGAGGAAGGCCTCACAGCCGGAAGGGCCCCAACGCAAGAAGGCATACCGACACCGCCCGTCTCCGAACCCCGGCCCAGTTATTTTGCCGTCTTCCGTTCGTTCCCTACGTCGCGGTGAGGTGACCGTGCGAGTTGAAGACCCAGCGGGAAGTTAGATAACGACGGGTCGAGCCGTACGGGTAGGGAGAGCCCCGCGGGAGACGACTGTGTTTCTGTTAGTCCCTGATGAAAGAAGAAGGACCGTCCGATGTAGACGCAGATCGATGACGTGGCGGCATTGTGCGGTTGCGATTCTCTTGTGTTTGTTTCTGTCGTATATAATGCCATCGCCTTTGGTGGGAACTCCTTAAGTGCCATCCGTCATCGGATTCTTGGGCAACTAGGAAATGGGTGATCCAAAAAGAGTTTGGCAAAATTGCGGCATCAACGGCGCCGCGCGATCGTCCAAACTGGCGACGAGCCATGTGATTCGAGACTCCATGGGCGATCTAGCCAGCTAGGGTTAAGAAGTTAATATAATTACGTAATAAAAAGAGGTTTTAGTTTTTAATCCCTCTAAAACATCATACTTAATTTTCATTCACCGTAAGTTAATTATTAACCTGACCTCACAGAATTTTATATATTTTAATTTTCATCTCTCACCGGCTACTTCTATCAGTTTAACTAAAATTTACAATTAATCAAAATTATTATATAAACAAAATGTCTATTGTACGGTTGTATTCATGGAGAAGAAAGAGAGAGAACCCATGACAAGAGAAGTTGAGGAGGGGATGGTGGGGGAGTCTCAGGGGAGGGGATTGTAGCGCACCGGGGTTGGCATGGGAAGAAGGTAGGCACCGTACGGGGGGGGGAATGGGTGTTGGGTGGGGTGGGGGTGGGGTGACAGGGTCACAGGAGGGTGATGGGGGTCCTCGGAAGGGAGGGGTGTCACCGGAGTGCGGGGTGAAGGTGGGGTTCACAGGGAGTGGGGGGAGAGCGAGAAGGGAGCACGGGGGAGGGTAGGTGGGGGTTGCGGGGGGATTGGGGAACGGGGAGAGGGGGCTGGGGGAGGGCGAGGTGTCGCAGAGAGAGAGAGAGAGAGAGAGAGAGAGCGAACAGGGGGAGGAGAGGAAGCAGAGGGGGTGAGAGAGAGAGCATGCTGGGTGTGTATAAGAGAGCGAGAAAGAACGTGCTGCGGAGAGGGGAGATCGCAGAGGAGACAAAGAGTAGTAGCCGGAGGAGGGAGAAAGATTGAAAGAGCACACGAACGCTAATGCACCGGGGGTGAGCAGGATATTTTAATCATTTATAAATCAAATGGTGTATATTTGTTCTAACTTTCATATTTCATAGACGTCAAGAAAGGCAACTCAAAATTTTAAGAATCTCGTGGGATTGGCGGTTGAGATTTTAGGGGCAAAAAGACGTTACCCCCAACCTATGCCAATTAGTGCTCAAAGATAGAGAGCAAATAGGTCATTCTCCATGTTTTTAAATCTCTCTCACAAAACTGTCAATTGGGCGTCCAGAGACACAAATGGGAATTTGATGCTTTATGTTTTCTGAAAAAAAAAATCAATACCATGTTAGGTACTGTACGGTGGAGGAGATTGTTGACATTTTCTCCACCTAAATAGTCGAAACAAATGTCACCTGATAGAGAGAGAGAGAGAGGGGTTGTCCCCCCGATGTGTGTAGCTCGTCCATAGAGGGAAGATGGTGAGTGTCTTTTATTTAAGAATTTTTGCAAGAAAATTATTATTAGAATTGAATTTATAAAAAAAATATTTATGAAAATACATTAACCAGGCGTATCACAATGTTAATGGCGGGATAACACCAGTTCAACGAACGGACGGTGGGTCAACACCCACACCGCCCCCTCCTGTTAGGCGAACAGACAAGTCACTCACATCTCCGATAAGCACCACCGCATTAATGGAGGAATGACCTAGGCTGGCGGAAGAACGACGGGCTAGCGCCCATGCCTCCCTCGCCTTGTCGAGCGAGCAGGCAGGCGATGCACGTCTCCACAGGTCATAACAACCCCAACATCACTAACCCAAATAGCCAAAGTCAACAGACGACCTTGAAGAAAACCCTATAAATAGGACTCTGGCTAGACAGCCAGGGAGGTACGTCACCTATGCCCCCCTCTCTCAAGTCTCTCGGTAACGACCCGAGATCCGAGTACTGGAAAGGAACCGGCACGACTCGAACCTCGGCCCGCCACCCACGAGCCCAAAGACTCGGAAGAGTTAAAGGATGGTGTGAGGGTACAAGAAAATCTAAAATAACTGCAGACCTAGCACAATGAACTAAAAAATAATGCAGGAAGTCAAATAAATAATCACTAAACAGCTACAAGGTCCAAAGTATCTCATGTCCAATATAAGTACAGTCAACAGCAAGAAAAGTATAAGTACACGGGGCATACTCCAGCTCTGGCAACTAACCCTGACTGTAGGAACCGGGGTGAGCCTCGCACGCACCTCTCGACAACCCCGTCTCACTTGAAAACACAGGGGTGAGCCTCATTTCATAGGCTCAGTAGGGATCCTGTGGACCCCCACCTCGCACGAGAGAAACAAGACATCAAGGTGCGAACACAGACGAAAGGTAACGCTACCTATCGGAAGTATGACAGTAGCATCAAGCAATAATAAATGAACGGAAAAGCTCTCTACAACTAACCGTACCGAACAAACCAACCCCGAACCGGCGGGAAAACAAGCCCGTACCTACCAGGAGACATGAGCACCACCCACTAGAAGCAAAGTCGGATGCATCCCATGATGTCTTACACCGCGCCTCAGTGTCTCCCTACACGCCCCAGGCAGAGACTGAGACACACAACAAGTACCACAAACAAGGACTAGTTGGGGTCGCGCTCATCAGTGCGGGTCTGACGCCCCCAACCACGTGTGCACACACAGACCATGCGCTCTAGGTCAGGCCCTCTCGCTGGTTCTTCCCCCCAGCCCGGACGCAGGCTGCAAAGACGAGGGGCCCTACAGTAACCAGCCTAATAGCCGCCTCTCTCCGAGTCACGCTCTCCACCACTCCCAAGTGGATCCGCACACGCGTGCGCAGGAAAGCTACGTCTAGTGGACAGGTCACTGGAGGTAAGACTCAACTCACGGGAACCACTGATCGAAAGGAAACGGAGTGGCAATCCTCCCGGGACTGCCCTTAGCTTGGCGGTCCTCCCTGGACCGCAAAACGGGTCTAGCGGTCTCCCTGAGACTGCAAGGCTCAGCCAAGTGGTCAAGGCATAACCGCTAGAAGGCGAGCCACAGGGGGACAAGCGGTCTATCGCCAAGCCGCTACCCCAACCAAACTGTTCTCAACGGACCGCAAGGCACAAGGAAACGGTCGTGCCCTGACCGCAACCCTGCACGTGACTCCCAACGATTGAAAACACAAATCCCGAGGATGCTCTGACCAAACAAGAGAAACGGTTGGCAGCCGACCGTCACTGTAACGACCCGAGAATTCGATTACCAGGAAGGCCCGATAACCCGAGACTCGCACCGCCGCTGTAATATCCCGGACCTTTCGGATCCTTCTTCGTGGGTCCCGGATCTGGTTTTCGGAGCGTCCGGCTCCATTGTGTCCGAAATTTCGTTTCGGACATCTTTCGTGTTCGGATCGGCGCGATCCGGAGTTGTTTCGGAGGCCCGGAGGCGTTCCGTGGCTTTTCCGCGCGTGTTTCCCGATTTCCGGCGCGGGTTTCGGCTTTTCCTCCAGGAAGCGTAGGTTATGCAGATCTTGAGACGATTGGATTTCTTCCGCTGGTACGTATTTTTCTATTTTTCGGTATTTTTCTGAAAATTCGGATTTTCTATAAAGCCTAATCCTTTTTCTTTTCTTTTTCCCTTTTCTCTTTCTTCTTCCTCTTCCTCTCTCTCGCGACCGTGAGCCCTCCTCTCTCTCCCTCTCTCCCATTCGGACGCGGCGAGCCCCTCTCCGGCTACGGACGGCGGCGGGGCGACGGCGCGGGCGTGAGGGCGGCGGTGAGACGATCTCGTGGGCGTGCGGCAAGCGTGGGGAGCGTGGCGAGTTCGTGAAGTTTAAAGCGTTCTTCGCGATCCGTGGTTGATTCGGCGGAGCATTTGCTCCATTGAGGTAGGGTGACGTTCCTTAGCCTCATGCCGATCTTTTCCACGATTTATAGGCCGCGGGGAGGCCAAGAGGGGATCGTTTGAGCGTTTTTGGGTTTTTCCATGATTTGGGGAGAGCTCGCCCGATCTATGGATTTGATGCATGATTTCGTGTTTTGATGGCCTAGAATCATGCTAGGGGTCCCCAGGGGTCTTCCCCTTTGTTTTCCCCCTCTCCTTTGGAGGCATGGGGGCGTGGTTAGAATTTTTGGGCGTTCTTACCATTTTCGGCCGCGGACTGAGAACGCGCTATACTCCAGTAGCGCGTTCTTGGAGGTCGCGCTGCCTCGACCGAGCGTGTTCATCGGAGAAGATGAACAGTTTGGCGGTTCGTGTCGCGCTATGGGGTCCTAGCGCGATCATCACTGTCGCGCTAGGAGGACCTAGCGCGATGGTCCCTGTCGCGCTAGGGTTCCCTAGCGCGATAGTCCGTGTCGCGCTATGGGGCCATAGAGCGACATCCCTTGTTGCGCTAGGGGACCCTAGCGCGACATGCCCTGTCGCGCTAGGTATCCCTAGCGCGATTTGGTTCGTTGTTGGGTGTTCCCCTTGGGCCGTGTGTGCGTCCCGGGCACCCCGTGGAGTTCTGCGACCGTGTCTTTGGTGTCCGGAAGTCCCGTTTGCCTCGGTCAGGCGTTTGACCATGGGCAGTGCGTCTGTTTCTTTTCCGACCGTGGTCACCATGCGAAGGAGCTAGTACGTGGGGTGATTCCCACACGTTGTCGGGTTCGGACGTTATTTTCCGTTGACTTGAGAGTCTACTCCTTTAGTGACCCTCCACTAGTCGTAGCCCACCAGTACGAGGTGCTGGTCTCACCTGGGAGTGGTGTACGGGCACCCACCTGTCGAGACGGTTTGTGGACCGGTTACCGTAGGCCCCTCGTCCCATCAGAGTCCAGTGCCAGGGGAAAACTGGTCAGAGGGCCAGACCTAGGACGCGTGGTCTGTGTGTGCACACGTGGTTGGGGACTGTGGACCCACGTCGACGGGCGTGACCCCAGCTAGTCACTTATTTGTGGTTACTTGTACGGTGTTTGCGCCTCGGGTAGGACCTACCACGTCAGGCGGTTCACCTGCGGTGCGGTGTAGGACGTCAGGGGACGCTACCGGCTGTGCTTCTAGTGGGTGGTACTCCTGTCGAGTACGGAGTGACAGACTGTCAGTCGTGTGTTTCTGACCTTCGGGTTTTGGCCGTTCGACCGTTGAGTTTCGGTCTTCTCGTACCGTGGCATGTGTGTCGATTTGCGTGCCGTAGGGTCTAGTTCTGTAGAGTTCAGGGCTTTCCTTTCCGAGGTACTTTCCTACCGCTAGAGCAGTGGTTTCTCGTTTTTCGAGGTAGGGTTCGAGTGATCCCTACTGAGTCTTGTTCCGAGACTCATTCCCTGCGTGTCTTCACCGTGTTTCAGGTGAGGCGCCACCTTCGGGGAGCGCGTCAGGAGCGCAGCGTGGTGCGGGTGCCCAGAGGTAGTGCCAGAGGTCAGAGCCGGGGGATGCCCCGTGTAGCTGTACTTTCCTTTCTTGTCATTGTACTAGTCGTGGACTGCTGTTATCGTTATTTCTTTATTGTGGACCATGTAATATGTTATTTTATAACTGCTTATTTCTGCAATTATTTGTGATACTTGTGTAGTCTCCACACCATCCTTTTAACCCTTCCGAGTCTTCGGGCTCGTGGGTGGCGGTGCGAGTCTCGGGTTATCGGGCCTTCCCGGTAATCGGATTCTCGGGTCGTTACAGCCGCCCACGAGCCGGGAGGGCTCGGAAGGGCTAAAAGGAGTGTGGAGGCACAAAGAAATAGGAAATAAGGCATGACAACTCAACAATTAACAGAAATAAATAAACAACTACAACAGAGTCCAGTCCAACAGAAAGTACAGTCTAAAGCAGTAAAGCGTACCACATGCCAAGTGAACACTCGGCCCGGCAAGCTGGCAACTGAGAACCTCCGCTCCGCAACCTCGAACCTCGAGGAAGAACCGCCACACCTGAAAAGCAGGGAATGAGTCTCCAAAACAGAGACTCAGCAGGGATCCCGCGGAACCCCAACCGGAAACAACGGCGGTAGCGGAAAGGAAGCTACAACTACAGCAGGAACAGTAAACCGGTGGCCGGTCAAAACTCAGCACTACAGCTACTCCTACTGTACCAGAAGGCACACCTCGATCACGTAGTCGAAGCTACCGAACCACGCTAGCACCACCTACCGAAGTAAAAACCCACGGCAACCACGCCGTAGAGGCCTGTCCCCCGGACACAGCCGACTTGGACACACTATCCAAGGTGCAACCCCGACCATCCGATCGCAGGTACCGCACAACAAGACGCAACCTCGGTAAAGCCACTAGCACTAGTCTCACGGCGCGGAAACCAACACACGGGCCACGGCGAAACAACCGAAAACTCAATGGTCGACACGACCGAAAACCCGAAGGTTAAAGTTACGGAAATTGACAGTCTGTCACTCCCAACTTGACAGGAGTACCACCCACTAGAAGCACAGCCGGTAGCGTCCCCTGACGTCTTACACCGCGCCGCAGGTGAACCGCCTGACGTGGTAGCTCCTACCAAAGGCGCAAACACCGTACAACTAACCACAAACAAGTGACTAGCTGGGGTCACGTCCGTCGACGTGGGTCCAACCGCCCCCAACCACGTGTGCACACACAGACCACGCGTCACTAGGTCTGGCCCTCTGACCGGTTTTCCCCCGTAGCCGGACTCTGGCTACCGACGAGCGGCCTACGGTAACCGGTCCACAAACCGCCTCAAAGGTGAGTGCCCGTACACCACTCCCAGGTGAGACCAGCAACTCGTACTGGTGGGATACGACTAGTGGAGGCTTCACTGAAGGAGTAGACTCTCAACTCAACGGAAAACAACGTCCGAATCCGACGACGTACGGGGACAACCCCGCGTACCGGCCCCGTCGCACGGTGACCACAGTCGGAGAAGAAACGGGACTCGCAGTCCATGGCCACGCACGCACCGTGCGCGAGAGACGAGAAAACTCGAGTGGCACTTAAGCCACTCGACCCTGGACAGTCCTCTAGACACACTACATCCAACGGTCCTTGAGTCACAAGACTCGGGGTCAAGACCGTTGCACGCAACAGCACAAGGCCGTCGATCTAGCCCAATCTCTAGGTCCAAAATCACGATATCACGAATACCGAGATAGCTCACAAGCTACCAAGATTGTTCCCTCAGGAAGGGAACGCAAGGGACCACGGCCACATGGAAAAACACAGAGGCACGATTCCCAGGGCAGCACACAAGCCGCCATGTCGATTTCTCATCTCGAAGCAAGCGGGAAACCTCCAGCCCCAGGCCGGACAACTGGATTCGCAGTCCAAGGCCAAATACGTGGCCCACATGGAAATCACCTTCCAAAGAAACTCACAATATGCGGGGGAGATCCCACCGCACACACACCGATACACGGTGACTCGATCTAACAAGAACACGGAAGCCCGGAACACCTGGAGTCACCCGGACCCACCAAGCCCACGGGCACGCTTATCGAGGTCACACGGTACCTCCAGACACCCAAAGACACGGTCACGGAACTCCACGGGGTGTCCGAGACACACACGGCCCAAGGGGAGCACGATCAGCCGTAGATCGCCCGCCCCGGGCAGCCCGGCTGGTCACTTCCAAGAACGGGCTACACGTGCATAGCGCGTTCAGTCAGAACGCGTTGTACATACCTAGCGCGTTCAACAAGAACGCGCTACAGGTCCATGCGCGACCAGACCAGGTCGCGCTATGATCCTATAGCGCGACAACCCTGAACGCGCTGGGGCCCTATAGCGCGACAGGAACCGCCAAACTGTTCATCTTCCCCGATGAACGCGCTCTATCGGGGCTGCGCGACCTTCAAGAATGCGCTACCCAAGGCTAGCGTGTTCTCAATCCATGCCCGAAAACGGTGGACACCGCAGAAAAACTCATTCCACGCCCCGTTCACCCCCAGGTGAAGGGGAAACAAAAGGGGAAACATTCCCCAAGCCCCTAGGCATGCATCTAAACCCCTGGATCGCCCAAAAACACGGTAAAACGAGAGATCCGGCTCACACCTCAAAAACAAGCACTTTCCCCAAATCACCCCGTTTAGCCCGCTCGGCTCACCACGGCCTACAAAACACACGGGAAAAGAAGTACGCGAGTCGAGGGTCCATCTCCCTACCTCCACCGAAGAAACGACGCGTTGTGGACGCCGATCCATGAAGAAATCGTCGCGAAACCCTCGCCGGCTCGCGATCGCGCCACCGAGCTTCCACGCGCCTCCTCCGCCTCGATCCTCACCTGTCCTCGCCCGCATCCTCGCCCGCGCCACCTCCACCTCGCCCCCGCCTCGCTCCGTCGGCCGCTGGAGAAGAGAGGGGAGAAAGAGGGCGTGAGAGAAGAGAGAGGGAGGGAAGAGAGAAATGAGAGGGAGAGAGAGAAAAGGGTTAGTATATATAGGAAAACCTGAAAATTATAGAAATTCAGAAAATTATGAAAAATTACCTCTGCGATCCTCGGGAAGAGCACAACGCAGTGGTAACATCCCGGAGTCGGAGAACGCCACGGTTTGCCCTGCAAAGAGTTCCGAAGGCACATCAGGGAAAAACACGTGTAAAGCACAAGATACACTCCGAGACCCACAAAAATGATCCGAAAAATATCCAAAAAATCCGGGGCATTACAGCCCTCCCCCCTTAAAGGAATTTCGTCCTCGAAATTCACGACCAATCACGAAGTCCCAGGGGAAGAACACTGAATCAACTGACACGCTGTCAGAGCCCCAGCACAGAAAACCTCGATTCTCACGAAAACACGGATCCTGAGGAACACAGCCAGACTCACAATCACACACAACACCTCGCTCCTCGCGCCGAGCACCCTGGCCAACAGAGCAGGCATATACCAAAGGGCACAGTCCGGCATCACCTCAGTCAACGCGAGAATCCACCATGGCGCCGCAACCATGATCTTGCTCACCGAGGAATCACAACCCTCGGCACGAGCAACAGCTACCGATCCATCCAATGGTCGGCAGACAAATGGCACATCAACTTCGCAGCCAGCTGACAGGTCGCACGCCCTCCTCGAGGGAGCAACCAAAATAGAGCCTCCACCAGCTCAAGCAGTCATCTCAACAGACCGCAACTAGCTCATCGGCTCAACACCAAGAAACACCTCACACATGGCAAGCCGAAAGCCAGACGCAACACCGTGCCAACTCTTGTCAGAAGACAAACTTCGACAAATCCCAGATCCCGTCTGGAAAGGCACATCACATGATCAGCCACCCAAGGCCTCGCTGGCACACGGCTCTCGCCATGCTCGAGCCCCAACAACCAGCATCTTGTCTGTGAAAAGACCACACGCCGACGGTCACCAACCGCTCGCTCAAGTTCTTCCTTTTTTCCTGGTCCTCCACCGGGTCCAAAGGAAACATTCCAAACCTCAGCAAGCCATCCGTCGACTCCCACACAGACTGATGCCACATCTCGAGCTGCACTCCTCTCGGACTCCGCATCCGAGTTCGAACATCACGCCAACTCGACCCTCTCGGGGAGCACAACGAAACCAAATGATGGATCCTGGTGTCTTCAGTCATCACCTCACTGGACTCAGACTTACAGGGGAACCATCCCACGCTGGTCACCAAACCAGGGATAACCATTGCGACACCAACGTCCTATCAAGGACCACCAATCCGACGCCAATCTCACAAAAAGGCCTCCGCCCACAGGCGTCACTCTTCTATCTGGTCTCATCAAATCCTTCGATCAATCCAAGTGGACACCCGCCAATCCCGATTCCGCCCTTAGCACAGAGCCACGGGACACCACCTGAACAATGCTCACGGCGACCTGGTTGTCGATACCACGACCAAAGCACTTTGGGTCCCCGATCGATTATACATCTCACTGCCACAATCTGACAAGACCGTAAAGCCAACAGACGCTGCTGTGGTCGGTCACACGGTTAGGCTCACCAGCCACTCACAGCCGCCAACCGGGACCCATAGTCTGCCAGAGACCACATCCTCAAAGCACGATCTCAACCGAGGACACGATTGGGAACACAAGTCAGACACCAAGCCACCGACTCTAACCAACACGTCCTCGACCTCCGTCAGGCGACATCCTCAACAACCTCATCCAGGTCCAATACCGACGCCTGACACGGCTTCCTTCATAGGAACAGGGTACTCAGGCGGCACACTAGCCAGCACATTCCCCAACACTCCATCCTGCCAATGCCAAGAACCACAAAACCTCGAGCAACGGCACGGCAACAACACGTTTCGCAAAGAGGAACCAATCCTCCCGTGCTCAACGCAAACTCAGGAATCCGCCCGTAGCAACCAACGCTACGATCCTGAACCAGTGGGTCACAAGCCCACCACGCTTCCGCTGCGCACTCTGATCCACGCGCGCACAGCCGAGAAAGCAAACACCGCCCAACCGGCACTCGTCCTTTCGGAACAGCGCCGGCACACCCTCACACGACAAGGGAATGGGCACAGCTTCTCACAGGCAACCACCTTGCCAAGACAAGGAGCACGTCTCGCACGGACTTCATGGCACACAAGGCCAACTCGGACACAGAGTGCAAGACGATGAACCTTAGCCCAACACAATCTCTCCAACCAAAGGAGAAACCAGCGCACTTCCGACCAACGGAAGAACTCCATGCTTGACCTGACCTCAAACCTCGCACACGCTGGAAACAGCACCATCCAGCACCAAGAAAAACCATCGCTTCCGTCAGGTTAGCGCCTTCGACACACTCGACGAGTGTCACGTCGGACCATAGTCACAGCATCTACCGATGTACCACCGCCGCAATTCCTCGAACTGCAACACGGCATGCCAAGAGCCGCAACACGAGCCATAACAACAACCGCCGACGCTCATCCTCGAGTCCCGAACTCGCCGTGGAGCCTTCACATCTCAAGCCAACTCCAAGGCGAACACAACCCAATCGCACACAAGAGCGCGGGAGCAAGACTTACTGGGACACCACAGCCCAATCTTGCCTCGAAATCCGCAAAACAATCGGAACCGACACGTCATTTCTGACGCCACAGAGCACGACAGGACATCAGGCTCGACGAAACGACAGTTCACCGAGAAGATCCTCCACTCACCTGTGGTTGCGCTTTTCGTTTAACCGTTGTTTCGGGGCGATCACCGGTTTATTGAGTGCGTGGGCGTGCCAGTCACCGAAGTGACGATTTATTCGGGCTCCGGAGAGCCCAAGGTGCGCTCGAATCTGACTTCGTCGGATGACTGTGTGGTTCGTGTCGGGACCGAATCCCGTCGCGCCGTAGAGGTCACGACGTCATTTACATCCCTCACATGAGGGAAAACCCTTGATTAATTGCCGAAATTAGGGGACCCGCAGCCGAAAAGAGTAACACTGATTATGCGAGAGAGAGAGATAGGGATAGGTCACACTGAAGGTCATATCGGGGCTATAAACTGTCGGCCATGTCGGTCGCTCCGTGGACCTTCTAGTATTCGGACACAGGTCCGTGGCAGAGACACAACGAGAAAAACCGGGGTGGATCCCTTCAAATGTCTGCCGAGCATGCGGCAATTTTAATGAGGATTCGGAAGGTATCCGGAACGAGAAACAAATCCGGTCCTGTTGGGATGTCGGCCCAAGATCAGGTCAGAACTTGGCCATATCGGGATAATTCCCAAGGTTCGAGTTCGACCTGAAAGGGGCGGCGTCGTTGTTCCTTTTACCCCGGGTCCCGGGGAGAGAGGGAGCTGCAGTGTGGGCATTAGCGTCTTTTATCTGGGGCTTTCTTAGTCGTATCTTCTGGGATTTCTGATTTAATATTTACTGTTTATTCGTGCCTTTGTCCGGGATGATTTCTCTTCTTTTTATTCATGACTATTCTTGTTATTATCATTCATTTGCTGTTTATTTTTTATTACCCCTCCCGCCTCTTTATTGTGATTAATATTGCGCATTCGGAATCCTTTAATTAGCGTAATTTTTACTAATTTATTTGCTATTATTAATGCCCTTATCAGGCTGTATATGCATATATGTATAGTGTGCCGGCGAAGGGGAAAACGGGAGTGTACCGTTGAGGGCAGAGAGCGTGCCGCTGGGAGGCTAAAGGGGTGTACCGCTGAAGGGCAAGGGGGCGTGCCGCTGAAGGCCAATGAGGGCGTACCGCTGAAGGCCAATGGGGCGTACCGCTGAAGGCCAATGGAGCGCACCGCTGGGGCTCAAGGGAGTGTACCGCTGAAGGTTAAAAAGGGGCGTACCGCTGAGGGTTGAGAGGGGTGTACCGCTGAAGGCAAAGGGGAGCGTGTCGCTGAAGGCCAATGAGGGCGTGCCGCTGAATGCCAATGGGGCGTACCGCTGAAGGCCAATGGGGGCTCGATCAGTTTTCGATTATTTGTTTTAAGGCTTTTCTTTTCTTCTTATCTTAACTTTTGTGTAGTTTTATATAAAACTCCTCCCTTGTTTTGTTTCGTTTGGTTCGGCCTCTTTTCTTGCGGGTCGGACACTCGGGCTACCGGGTAGTTAATTAGTTCGGTTCGGTTTTCGTTGTGATGCCGGCAGTGATTTGATAAATGGAAGGCTTCATTGTTGATCGTTCTTATTCGTTTATTGCTTCCTTTTGCCTCTTTAATTGTTCATTAATTTCTCACGAAAATTCGGCAGCATCTCCCCTTGACCCGGGGCGTAAGGGAGATAAAGGGAACGCGCCCACATGGAGTGGCGGAACCCGACAACTGGAGGTGGGCCCCCCTTGGAGGGGCAACACCTTTATGGAACCTCGGAAAACGCGAAGGAAAGGCCCCGGGGACGAGGCCAAGAAGGGGGCTGTTGAGAGGCTGAAGGATGTGCCGCTAAAGGCCATAAGGTGAGTGTACCGGCCAAGGGCCAATTGGAGTATGCCGGCCAAGGGGTGTACCGGCTAGGGTTAACAGAGTGTGGGTGTGCCGCTGAGGGCAGAAAGGAGTGTACCGCTGGGGGCAAATGAGGTGTGCCGCTGAGGGCTGGACAAGGTGTGCCGCTGAGGGCCAATAGGGGTGTACGGCTGAGGGCTATTGGGTGTGCCGCTGAGGGCCAAGGCAAGTGTGTCGGTCAGGGGCCAAAGTGAAGCATTGCCGAAGGATTAAAAGGGCCAAGTGTGCGTGGGCTTGCAGATTGTTCAAGAAAAGGAGGAAGGGTTACTGGAAGTGAATGAAGGACTCACAAGGCCAGGCTTTAAAGGGGAGGCGTCACATTGATGTGGTGGCTCAAAAGAAACCGGAGGAACGGAGGAAACGGGTAGCACAATACATGCACTATGAAGGCAGGATCAAACCAACGGAAATAGCAAAAAAAAAGGGGGGGGGGGGGGCCTAAGGAGGGTGATTGTTTCCATTCGTGGGATCCCAAGGACCGTATCCCTACATGCATATTACAAGAGAAAATGCCCAAATGAGGCCATGGACAAAAGGAAAAGACTCCAAGACGGAGAACGAGAGGAGGAATGAAATACAAGACGGAAGGAAACATTGGGGCCTAAGACATGGGCTAACGTTCCCAACCCTCTCCCCCAATACAACAAGCTCTCTCCCTCTTACTCTCGTTTCTTCCCGGTGGCCGTCGGACGGAGCTCAGGCCGGGAGGGTCGCTTCTTCTCTTCTCTCTCCTCCTCTTTCTCCTGTGTGTGTGTCTTCTACTGTCGGAGCCTCTCCCCCTCTTTGTGTTCGTCTGTGTACGTCTCTCCGTCTGTCCTCTCCTCTCCTTTGAAACGAAGAGAAGGGGTTTTTTTTATACCCCGGGCGGCGGGAGCCTTCGAGCACGGCCGCCGAAGCGGGAAGTGGCCCGTGATCATGAGGTTTGACCTGCCTGTTCTGGCTGTCAGTGGACTAGGCCACGTGGCCCAACGATCGGCTGCCACCTGAGATGGCTCCACTGCGCGCCAAGGATGTGTAGGGCATGGGCCTCACGTCGCCCGTTGAAAGAGCTTCACCGCTGTGCCGTTGAAGGGCTGAACAAGCGTGCCGCTGTAGTGCCAAAAGGGCGTACCGCTGGAGCCCCGGATGGGCGTGCCGTTGAACGGCCTGAAGGGTGTGCCGCTGGGACCCTACAGGGTGTGCTGCTGAACCCCCCCTGGGGGTGTGCCGTTGAACCCCCCCTGGGGGGTGTGCCGTTGAACCCCCCTGGGGGTGTGCCGTTGAACCCCCCTGGGGGTGTGCCGTTGAAGACCCCACGGGTGTGCCGTTGAACCCCCTGGGGGTGTGCCGTTGAACCCCCCCTGGGGGTGTGCCGTTGAAGACCCCAAGGGTGTGCCGTTGAACCCCCTGGGGGTGTGCCGTTGAACCCCCCCTGGGGGTGTGCCGTTGAAGACCCCAAGGGGGTGTGCCGTTGAACCCCCCCTCGGGGTGTGCCGTTGAACCCCCCCTGGGGGTGTGCCGTTGAACCCCCCCTGGGGGTGTGCCGTTGAACCCCCTGGGGGTGTGCCGGTGAAGACCCCAAGGGTGTGCCGCTGGGCGGCCGAAGGGGCTGGGCGTGCCGCTGAAGGCCGTGCCGCTGAAGCCCAGGATGGGCGTGCCGTTGAAGAGCTAAATGGGCAATTTTGAGCCCATTGTGAGCACGAGTCGTGGCCCATTTGATTTTCTTCGAGGCCCATGGGCCGTGGGGCCTCTTGTGCTTGATTTCTCCGGGGTTTCTTCACTCGGGGCCGTTGTTGATGCTGGGCCGAGCGTGGCATCTGGATGTGCAATTTTCGGTGTCCACAAATGCCCCCCACCCACGGGTAGCGCAAGCGAAGGATGAGCCGGGCGGTACCCGCGGGTGTCTTCGTCTCTTCTCCCTTTATCGATGCCGACGGGGTGTCGAGAACCGACCTGGTTGGTTGTTTGTTGGTCTCGTTGTTAGTGCCGACGGAACGTCGGGAGCTGAGGTAGTATGTTGGTCTCTTAGCCTCTTCATTAGTGCTGACAGGGTGCCGGGAACTGAAGTAGCTTGTCGGTCTCTTTGTCACTCCATCAGCGCCGACGGAATGCCGGGAGCTGAAGCAGTGTGTTGTCTCTTCATCAGTGCCGACGGGGCGCCGGGAACCGACCTGGTCTCTTGGTCTCTTTGTCTCTTCGTCAGTGCCGACAGGATGCCGGGAGCTGACATGCTTTGTTGTCTTTTAGTCTCTTGGTCTCTTGGTCTCTTCGTCAGTGCCGACAGGATGCCGGGAACTGACTTGTTTTGTTGTCTCTTAGTCTCTTGGTCTCTTGGTCTCTTCGTCAGTGCCGACAAGGTGTCGGGAACTGACCTGGTCTCTTGGTCTCTTTGTTTCTTCGTCAGTGCCGACAGGATGCCGAGAACTGACATGCTTTTTGTCTCTTAGTCTCTTGGTCTCTTCGTCAGTGCCGACAGGGTGCCGGGAGCTGACCTGGCTTGTTGTTTCTTGGTCTCTTCGTCAGTGCCGACAGGATGCCGGGAACTGACATGCTTTGTTGTCTCTTAGTCTCTTCGCCAGTGCCGACAGGATGCCGGGAACTGACCTGCTTTGTTGTCTCTTAGTCTCTTCGCCAGTGCCGACAGGATGCCGGGAACTGACCTGCTTTGTTGGTCTCTTGGTCTCTTCGCCAGTGCCGACAGGATGCCGGGAACTGACATGCTTTGCTGTCTCTTGGTCTCTTCGCTAGTGCCGACAGGATGCCGGGAACTGACCTGGTTTGTCGTCTCTTACTCTCTTCGTCAGTGCCGACAGGATGTCGGGAGCTGACCTGGTTTGTTGATCTCTTCTTGTCTGTCTTTTCTCTTCTTTTTTTTTGTACCACATTACCGATACAAGCGCCCTTTCGGGTTTTCGCCGGTACCGGCCCCCTCTTACTTTTGCCCACGCGCCCTTTCGGGTTTTCGCGTGGCGGGGTACCCGATTTTGCCCGTAGCGCCCTTTCGGGTTTTCGCCACAGCCGGGTTGTTGCCATTTTTGCCCTTGTCCCCGTGTAGGGACAAGTCCGGCGGGGTATCTCCATTTTTAACCCCATTTTATTTTATATATTTTTTTGACAAGCGAGGAATATACGAGTGTAGGCTAGAGCACGAAGCCTTTGCGCCGGAAGATGAGGTTCACTCGTTGGCGAGAATAGAATGCCAGCGCAACGGGAGAATTTGTGCCGATTCGGACGTAAGGTCCGTAATGGTGGTTTTGTGTGACGGAAGGTGGCTGAGGCACGAGGCTACGTGCCGGGGAAAGCCTTGTTTGTTGGTAGGGTAGTGACACTATGACAAGGATAGAGCCGCGGGGGTAGAGTCGTCTTTGCTAGTGTGGACGTTTGTCCGACTGGGATCGTGGGGATGGAATGTTCTCCCTGAAGACATTTATTACTCGATCTCATCAACTTACTCCCCTGCGTGTGTGAGCGGACGAGTATATAAATGCGTGTACATGCATGGGTACGTATATATACACCCACATATATATATATATATATATATTTAATATCCTTCATATCTATTTTTTTTATTTTTTTCCCTCCTTTTATTTTCTCCTCTTATTCATTCAGGATTTTTTTTTCTTCTTTTCCTCCTCTTTTTTATTTCCTCTCCCCCTTTTTTATTATTTATATTTTTTTTTGCCTCCCTTTTCTTTCCCCCCCCTTTTTCTTCTTTTCCCCCTTTTTTTCTCCTCTTCTTTTCTTATTTCTCCCTTCCTCTTTTCTTTCACATATAAAAGGGGGCGGGGGCGGTTAACGTTCCCCCCCCTCTTTCGAATTCTCTCTACCCTCTCTCTTTCTTCCTTCAACGGGCGAAACACCCCCCTTTCTCTTCTCTTCGTCTTCTCTGTCACCGGGAGCCGCCGCCGCTGCCACCGTCGTCGTCGTCGTGGTGAGGGCACCACCGCGGAGCCCCCCCCGTCTTCTCTTCTCTCTTCCCCCTCTCTATTCTTCTCCTCTCCTCCCTTCTCCTCCCGTTCTCTTCTCCTTCCTTCCCTTTCCCGCCGTGGGGCGACGGGGCCCTAGCCCCTTCTTTCTCTTCTTTCCCTCTTCCTTTCTTCTTCTTCCCCATTCTTCATCTCTTCTCCTTCCTCTCTTCTAGCGTCATGGTAGGGGAGGCCGTCGGGCGCCTGTCATGCCGGTGAGGGAGCGTGAAGGCGTGCCGGCGAGGGGGCGTCGGAGCGTGCCGGGGGAACCGCCCTAGGGCGCGTCGGTGAAGCCGTTGGCACCGTGCCGGGGAGGAGCTCTCCTGGCGTGCCGGGGAGCGGCTGTTGGGGGTGTGTCGGGGGAAAGGTGATTAGGGCGTGCCGGCGAGGGCGCCTTCAGGTGTGCCGGGGAAGGCCCCTAAGAGTGCGCCGGGGGAAGGCAGCCAGAAGCGTGCTGGGGAGCGACGCTGGGAGTGTGCCGGCAAAGGGGGGCTAAGGGTGTACCGGGGAAGCCCTCCGTGGGCGTGCTGGGGAAGTGCCACGGGGCTGTGCCGGGGAAGCCTATCTGGGGGGTGTGCCGGGGAAGACATCCCAGGGGCTGTGCCGGGGAAGGGCTTTTCCAGGGCGTGCCGGGGAAGGCTGCCACTGGGTGTACCGGCGTAGGCCCTGAGCAGCGTACCGGTGAGGGCCGCTGCATGGTGTGCCGGGGAAGGCACTGCTGGGCGTACCGGTGAGGGCCGTTGCAGGGGGGTATCGGCCAAGGGGCTTCAGGCAGTATGTGGGGACTTTAGCTTAGGGAAGAAGACTCCTTCGACCGGCGGACTTCTGGTGTTGCCTCTCGGGGCCCACCATGTTTTGTTGGGGCCGTCACTCCTTGTGGACGCGCACCCGTGTTTTCCCTTACGCCTTTGGCCTAGGGGAAACTCTGCCGAAATTTCGTCAGAAATTGGCAATATTTTGTTCGCTTGACTTGTAGTAAAGTTTCTTTGCAGTCCTTTTGCTTGTGATTTGTTCTGAACTTCTTCTTTGCATATCTTTGCAGAGATATGGCTGTTCCAAGTGGTTCTGCCGCCCCCGCTGCTGCTATCGGGGCCGACCTCATTCCGCGGGGTCCAGTGCCGGCAGTGACATGGCTCAACGTGGAAGACCTGGACCGTGAACATGGGGAGATAGCTGCCTTGGCTGAGTCGTCGGGGTCCGACCGGGAGAGCATGGACTTCGGCCGGCTCACCAGAGTTGACAGCGGCTTCACTTTTGACCGGGCCACCGGGGAGTACAGGAAAGACTTCCCGAAGGATAGGCACCTTGTTCGATTCCTGAAGCACCTGCGCTCCCGAGAGGGGCGAGACTTTCGCACTATAAAAGCCGTCGAGCGGGCCATCCTGCATGCCCGGGACAGTCTATTGTACAGCGTCCCTAGGAGCATTCCGATGTATCTGGTGGGAGAAGCCCGGGAATGGAAGCCGGTCTTGGGTATTGAGGGAGTGCTTCCGGCTGAAGATAAATTAGTGCGAGCCCCTCAATTCACACCAGCAAGGTGGGACATGTCTGCGGGGAAGGTGCGTGGCGAGTCGCCCCGATTTGGCTTATTCCTGGCTCCCCTAAAATGGGGTTATAGGGAGGAGCCGTTCATATTGGACTGTTTGGCCATCAGGTTCAAGTACGAACTATCACTGGGCTGGTTTGGGGAACTGAAGCTTCAAGACGCCCACAGCTTCCGAGAAGGGGCGGTGGAGTTCACTGAATATGTACTGTTCAACTACGCCCCGTTGCTGGTCCGGGTTGGCATCTACCACAGCGTGTACGCCCCCGGGTATGGTTATCCCATCTCCAAGGGTCTCTGTTGCGGCATGATAGAAGTATTTAGTGCGGAGACCAATACCTTCTACACGGCAGAGGGAGAGACTTCACTTGATTTGTGGAGCCTAAGCCAGCTGAGCGGCTTGCCCATTGACGGGGAGCCTTATGAAGAAGTATGCCTCCCGGACTTGATCAAAGACGAGACTAACGGGGACGGCTATTATTCTCTGGGGTATTCATACCGGTACCTGATGAAGGCGTACCGGGAGCTGTACCAGCTGTCGCACAAGGGGAAGCAGCCCGCCCGTGGGGATAGGAAACGGGTGCGTATGGCGGTATGGCTGGAATATTTCTATGATGGGCTGAAGCAGTATGAAGATTTTCTTTGCGTTGGCACCGCTGTTGCTCGCAAGAAACGTGTGAAGCCCAAGCATGATGTGAAGATCCCCTCCAGGGGACGTCGGAGCGGGGCCAATCCGATGGGGGTCGACCCACAAACTCACTGTGCCGCCTATCTGACGTACTGGCTGTGTTCATTTGCCATGCCGTACGGGGACGAGACAGTGATCCGGCCAGATGCCATCTACCCGGCGTGCCAGATGGCGTGGGGTGTCAAACTTTCTCTGTGCCCGGCGGCGCTCTGTTTGATTTATAAGGCCCTGGGAGACATCAGCACGCACCAGTTCCCGAGGCAGGCCCGGTACGTGTGCCCACTGCATTTCTTCAACGCGTGGGTTTGTTCACTGTTTCCGGAGTTCGCCCCGCGAGTCCTTCAGGATTGGGGGCTGGTGCCGAGGATGCTGGAGTTCGCGAGTGCAGAACCGGCTTCTACTTCCATGCGGATGTATGATATTCGGGGCCGGTTGACCACGGTTCCCCGGGATGCAACCGGTACTATTCATTTCTGGACGCTGGCCGCACATTCAAGCCCCCTCGTGAATAATAAGAGGGAATGCAAGGATGACCAGGTGGAGAGGTATGTCCACCCTATCAGCCAGGAAAACGTGGTGCGCCCGTTGCTGGAGCCCGAGCTGAGGGATTGGGCGCTGGCCATCCGCCCGAGCGTGTTGGTGTTCCGGAAGGGAGACAACGTACTGCTGGAGCCGTATTACCCCTTCCGATTTGGCCGCAACTTCGGGTATGACCAGCATATCTGTAACGACCCGAGAATCCGATTACCGGGAAGGCCCGATAACCCGAGACTCGTACCGCCACCCGCGAGTCCGAAGACTCGGAAGGGTTAAAAGGATGGTGTGGAAACTACATAAGCATCACAGATAATTGCAGAAATTAAACAGTTAAAATATTAAGCAGGAAATAAATTAACAATTTACATGGTCCATAATAAAGAACAATAATAACAGCAACAGTAGTCCACGACTAGTACAGTGACAAGAAGGAAAAGTACAGCTACACGGGGCATCCCCCGGCTCTGACCTCTGGCACTACCTCTGGGCACCCGCACCACGCTGCGCTCCTGACGCGCTCCCCGAAGGTGGCGCCTCACCTGAAACACGGTGAAAACACGCAGGGAATGAGTCTCAGAACAAGACTCAGTAGGGATCACTCGAACCCTACCTCGAAAAATGAGAAACCACTACTCTAGCGGTAGGAAAGTACCTCGGAAAGGAAAGCCCTGTACTCTACAGAACTAGACCCTACGGCACGCAAACCGGCACACGAGCCACGGTACGAGAAGACCGAAACTCAACGATCGAACCGTCAAACCCGAAGGTCGGAAACACACGACTGACAGTCTAACACTCCGTACTCGACAGGAGTACCACCCACTAGAAGCACAGCCGGTAGCGTCCCCTGACGTCTTACACCGCACCGCAGGTGAACCGCCTGACGTGGTAGGTCCTACCCGAGGCGCAAACACCGCACAAGTAACCAAAAACAAGTGACTAGCTGGGGTCACGCCCGTCGACGTGGGTCCAACCGCCCCCAACCACGTGTGCACACACAGACCACGCGTCCTAGGTCTGGCCCTCTGACCGGTTTTCCCCCGCAGCCGGACTCTGGCTACGACGAGGGGCCTACGGTAACCGGTCCACAAACCGTCTCGAAAGGTGGGTGCCCGTACACCACTCCCAGGTGAGACCAGCACCTCGTACTGGTGGGCTACGACTAGTGGAGGGTCACTGAAGGAGTAGACTCTCGAGTCAACGGAAAATAACGTCCGAAACCGACAACGTGTGGGAATCACCCCACGCACCAGCCCCGTCGCACGGTGACCACGGTCGGAAAAGAAACAGACGCATTGCCCACGGTCAAACGCCTGACCGAGGCAAACGGGACTTCCGGACACCAAAGACACGGTCACGGAACTCCACGGGGTGCCCGGGACGCACACACGGCCCAAGGGGAACACCCAACAACGAACAAAATCGCGCTAGGGCCACCTAGCGCGACAGGGCATGTCGCGCTAGGGTCCCCTAGCGCAACAAGGGTTGTCGCGCTATGGCCCCATAGCGCGACACGGACCATCGCGCTAGGGATACCTAGCGCGACAGGGACCATCGCGCTAGGCCCTCCTAGCGCGACAATGATGATCGCGCTAGGGCCCCATAGCGCGACACGAACCGCCAAACTGTTCATCTTCTCCGATGAACGCGCTCGGTCGGGGCAGCGCGACCTCCAAGAACGCGCTACTGGAGTATAGCGCGTTCTCAGTCCGCGGCCGAAAACGGTAAGAACGCCCAAAAATTCTAACCACGCCCCCATACCTCCATAGGAGAGGGGGAAAACAAAGGGGAAGACCCCTGGGGACCCCTAGCATGATTCTAGGCCCTCAAAACACGAATCCATGCATTGAATCCATAGATCGGGCGAGCTCTCCCCAAATCATGGAAAAACCCAAAAACGCTCAAATGATCCCCTCTCGGCCTCCCCGCGGGCTATAAATCACGGAAAAGAACGGCATGAGGCTAAGGAATGTCACCCTACCTCAATGGAGCGAATGCTCCGCCGGATCGATCACGAATCACGAAGAATGCTCGAAGCTTCACGAACTCCCCACGCTTCCCACGCTCGCCGCACGCCCACGAGATCGCCTCACCGTCGCCCCGCCGCCGTCCGTAGCCGGAGAGGGGCTCGCCACGTCCGAATGGGAGAGAGGGAGAGAGAGGGGGCTCACGGTCGCGAGAGAGAGGAGGAAGAAGAAAGAGAAAAGGGAAAGAAAAAGAAAAAGGAATTAGGATTTATAGAAAATCCGAATTTTCGGAAAAATACCGAAAAATAGAAAAATACATTTCTGGAATCCTCGGAACGCACCGATCGCAACGGTACCACTCGTGCCCGGGTGAACGGCCCAGTTAACCCGCAGCGAGTGTCCGAAGGAAAAGCCGAAACACACGCCGGGAATCGGAAAACACACGCGGAAAAGCCGCGGAACGCCTCCGGGCCTCCGAAACGACTCCGGATCGCGCCGATCCGAACACGAAAGATGTCCGAAACGAAATTTCGGACACAACAGAGCTGGACGCTCCGAAAACCAGATCCGGGACCCACGAAGAAGGATCCGAAAGGTCCGGGATATTACAGCCCTCCCCCCTTACGGAATTTCGTCCTCGAAATTGAGAACAACCAAAGGGGAAAGAAGAGGAAGACTCACTCAAACAGATACGGGAACTGCTGACGCATCTCGTCCTCACGTTCCCACGAAGCCTCACCACCAGAGTGTCGTTGCCACACGACCTTCACCAAGTGAATGACCTTGTTCCGCAGGCGCTGCTCTCGCCTATCCTCCACGCGGATCGGAAACTCTGGGAGAGAAAGATCTGGAGTCACCTCAGGCCAAACAGAAAACTCGAGCACATGAGAGTCATCGGGCATATACTTCCGCAACATCGAGACGTGGAACACGTCATGCACCGACGCCAACTCAGGAGGTAACTGCAACCGGTAAGCAACCTCACCGATGCGTTCCACAATCGCGAAAGGACCAATATAGCGGGGACTCAGCTTCCCACGCCGTCCAAAACGCATCACCCCCTTCATCGGAGAAACTCTCAAGAACACATGATCGCCCACGGCGAACTCGAGAGGCTGCCGCCTACGGTCAGCATAGCTCTTCTGCCGACTCTGGGCCGCCAACATGTTCTGACGAACCAGGTGCACAACATCCACACATTGCTGCACCAATTCCGGTCCCGTCAAAACACGCTCACCCACCTCAAACCAATCAAGTGGAGTCCGACAAGGACGCCCATACAGAGCCTCATAGGGAGCCATGCCGATGCTCGAATGATAGCTGTTGTTATAGGCAAACTCCACCAACGGTAGGTGATGAATCCAACTCCCCTGCCACTCCAGGCAGCAGGATCTCAGCATGTCCTCCAAAGTCTGAATGGTCCTCTCAGACTGACCATCTGACTGTGGATGATACGCCGAGCTAAATGCCAACTCCGTGCCAAGAGCTCGCTGAAAACTCCTCCAGAATCCAGAAGTGAAGCGCGGATCCCGATCCGACACGATCGAAATGGGAACCCCATGCAACGGAACGATCCGCTCCACATACAGACGAGCCAACCTGGACACGCTCCAGCTGACCTTGACCGGAAGCAACCGCGTCACCTTCGTCAGCCGATCCACCAGTAACCAAATACTGTCCTGCCCACTCGGGGTCCTTGGCAACCCCCACCACAAAATCTGTGGTCACATGGTCCCACTTCCAAGCAGGAACATCCAAGGGCTGGAGAGTACCTCCTGGTCGCTGATGCTCCGCCTTCACCTGCTGACAGATCAGGCACCTGGCCACAAATTCGGCGACATCTCTCTTCATGCCAGGCCACCAAAACTGCCTCCGCAAGTTCCGATACATCTTCGTCGCACCCGGGTGTACAGTGTACCTGCTCCCATGAGCCTCGCGTAACACCGCACGACGAACCTGCTCCTCCGCTGGGACGTACAACCTGCCACGAAACCTCGCAGCACCGTCCTCGCCAAGCTCTACATCAGCCATCGCAAGAATCCGGGGCAACTCAGGGTCCGCATGCTGAGCCTCTGTCACCTGACGACGGATAGCAGGAGTGACAGTCAGACTCGCAAGCACTGCCAACCCTCGCTCCTGGGGAATCTTGAGCCTGAAGGATACTTCGGGCACCTGTTCCCAGAGCCTCCATTTCCTCAACATCAAGGTACTGACCGCCACCTTCCGACTCAAGGCATCGGCAACGACATTCATCCTGCCCGGCTGATAAGACAGGGTGAAGTCATAGTCCTTCATGAACTCCATCCAACGCCTCTGTCTGAGGTTCAGATCTCTCTGCGAGAACACATACGTCAAACTCTGATAGTCAGTGAACACCTCGAACTTCTCGCCGTACAAATAATGCCTCCAGATCTTCAGCGCGAAGATCACTGCCGCCAACTCAAGATCATGGGTAGGGTAGTTCTCCTCATGGGGATTTAGCTGCCGAGATGCATAAGCCACCACTCTACCATGCTGCATCAAAACAGCACCCAGTCCAACGCCGGAAGCATCTGTACACACCACAAAACCTCCCGATCCAGAAGGCAAAACCAACACCGGAGCCGAGGTGAGCAACCTCTTCAGTTCGGTGAAGTTCTGCTCACACTCCTCGGACCAAACGAAAGGCACATCCTTCCGCGTGAGCCTCGTCATCGGGGTCGCAATGCGAGAAAAAATCCTGG